>JAODLC010000085.1:10814238-10833591 GCA_026781145.1 Hippopotamyrus pictus | reverse complement strand
TACACACACACGATTGTGCACATGGTATAGCACCCGCACAACATTAAAACGGACTACAAAATAACGGTATACACGTGTCTATTTGTCATATGAAATGCACCATTAAAACTAAAGCGGAAGAGAATTCTGCGTAATTGAAACTGTCAGCACGACGATCTCCGGGAGTTTAAACAATCAACGCTTTTATTTTTAGATAAACCGATAGCATTCGGCATTCTTGATCAGTTTTGAGCTAGGCGTTATTTTTGTGATTTTCTTGTTTTGTTGTCATATGGATATTATTTGTCTCTATATGATTGATCATGCCATGAATATTTTTTTTTTTTTTTTTTTTTTTTTTTTAAATTGAAGAGTACTAGCTAGTTTCCAAATGAATGGTTTTGCAAAGTAGATCCAAATTTTGTAGTTCCACTAGGCCGTGGATTTTCTGTTATAACCCTGCAAATGTCGGAATATGTTTTGTTGTTAGGCAAATGTTTTGTGCATCCAGACGAGTCATTTTTGTGGAAACCTTAGCTGTTAATATAGCTCTTCTTCAAGGTGCATCTTTTTTTTCTGAAATGACTATAAGGATTTGACCTTTATGGGCTTCAGGATAAATGAGTTATAACGTGCACAGAAACTGAGGTTCTCTTAACCCACTGAAGTGTGACGACATATTATGTGCCTGGTTCCCAAAACCTCAGCAGTAGATGGTCATATATAAGTCCGCTTTGTGGTTTATAATTATTAAGTCTTAGTGTGACACAAAAGGAGGAAAGGAGGCAATGTTATAACAAAATGTTATAACAAAAGTTTCTATTATGCCTAGATTCTAATATCTACAGTCTATCTAGAGTCCATTTTCAGAGTCAAATTGCTAGTTTTGCTACATAAAGGTCTTTATTATGTTCTTTAACATCCTTGACAGTTTTTTTTAATTATTATTTATGCTCTTGTGTTTGAAGCAAAGCTCATTTACCCTTCTCTCATTTACCCAAGTTTTCTGTCTGCACTTTCCCTGCGGTAGCGGAGGAAGTCTATCCCATTTCTGAATAATGCATGGGAGGCACTTCCTTGCGGCTGGCAGCTGTGAAAACTATCTGTGAGAGACCGAGGGAGCAGCAGTTCTGGGCTCGAGGCAGGATGTGTAGGATGCTCTTTACATGACTGTCATTGGTCCTCTAACCCGCTTGTTGTAGGAAACAAGGACAATGACTCATATAGACACCCCCCACCCCTTCAGAAAAAACACCCACAATACCCACTTTGTATATACTCGATACGTGACACTCTTAGGAATGCACTAAGCAGGTTAGGTTTTGCCCTACTCATCATGAAATGGTTCGGTGACGGTGATTTTTGATAAACATTGAATCATGACGTCATTCCATGCAAAAGATGATGAATTGCATACATCAATAAGAGGTCATTGAGAGGAAGAACACAGCAGTGTTCTCTTTGAAGATGAAAGAAACCAAGTCAGGTTTAATAAACATGCTGAGGAACCATACTATTTGCAACCTGCAATTGTCTTTTTTCACAGAAGGCATGGATATTAAGGAGATTCAAGAAGCTTGTACATCTTACAGCAGATTTTCTTCTGCATGGGGAGGGAGAAAAGATCGCAAACTGCATAAGAAATACAGTTTGCAATTATGTGGAGTCAGATTATGCTCTCTAGTGGAAGAGGGGTGATGTGACAAAGAAGGGGGCACTCTATACAATAGTGATATAAGCCAGTGTTTCTCAAACCAGTGCTTGGGAACGCCCAGACGGTCCAGGATTTTGCTTCCTCTCAACTGCTAGGAAATTGAGATCAAAAATGTGGACCGTCTGGTACTCCTGGCGGACCGGTTTGAGAAACATTGACGTAAGCTGTAGGATGCTTTGATGTGCTTGTGGCATCTGTGTCACAGATCACCTGGGCTGGCCTGCTGACGAAGCCACACAGAGTATAAACAGGAAGCCATGCTGGGCCGGCTGCCGCTGGCGTTGGTTGCTGGGTCACTCAGGACAGGAAATGGGACTGGTGGCTTACATAGATGGGTTAGGCCTTCTAGCGTTAAACATGCCGTTTGTTCATTTATACAGCATTATATTCACGTGCAGTGTTTCTGCTTTTATCCTAGGACATGCATAGCTTTAGATGCATTTTTGAAGTCTTCTCACACACACACACACACACACCGCATGTTTGTAAATATATCTTTGTGGGGACTCTCCGTTCATTTCTATGGGGAATACTCTAATCCCAACATGACAACCTTAACCCCTACCCAGCCCTAACCTTAACCATAAGTAACCAATCAAATTATGAGGCTTTTGGCATGTTTACTTTTTTGATTGCATTCACAGATCTTTGTGGGGACCTGAAAAATGGTCCCCACAATGGCAAAATAACAGGTTTTTATTAAACTATGTGTATGTTTTTATGTGTGTATATATACGCACGTAATAATAATTGATACTTAATTTCCCCAATGGGATAAGTAATCTTTACACATCCTCCAACTTGCGCTTCATAGAGTAAGCTGTCCGCGAAGGGCAGCCACCTGTTGGGAGCTGGGGGTTAAGGGCCTCGTCCAAGGACCCAGATACGTGCTGAGGCTGGGTTTGAACTGGCGACCTTCTGATTACAGGCACACAGGCTTAGCCCACTGAGCCACATATGTATGTATGTGCATACAGTGAATGTACCTGAAACAGCTTTTGCATTTCTCATATGCTGTAGCAGATGTGTATGAGTTTATATGAAGAATCCTTTTTCATTTTTTCTTGCATATCAGTTCTCCCCCTTCAGTTTCAGTCCCTTTGCTCAACCAGTTGTTATTTTAAGCTTCAGTAACTTGCCCAATTTGTACTGCTTAAAATTCTTTAAATGTTTTGTCTACCAGACTAAGAGTAATTGATTCTCGAATCAACTCCATTCCAAAAGATGCGATAAACTAGTTTTTAATTAATAGCGGTAAAGCTTGTAAAATTAAAAATCATGCCGTTCGCGAAACACTCTCCATATTTTCTGTTACTTTGGAAATGTCAGTATGAGATGGAAACATAACTCCGTAAATAAAGATGACAGAAAATTTGTGAGGCATTTGATTGCTCTCGGTCTGCTGAATAGCACAATGCACTGGTTTTATCTGAGTGTTGGTGCAGTACACGCACTCCCTCAGCCTCCTGCACTGAAACTGAAGATAAAATGTCTCTCTGAGGTCTTTCTCTCGCACCTTGCTCTGGTGTTCTGCTTCCCGAGTTGCTTCTAGCACTTTCCGAACGCATACGTTTCAGCAGACCCGTTTTTACTGGAATGGGACAAACAGCATCTTATTAGGAAAGGTTCACGTGCAGTGCCAGTCAAAAGTTTGGACACACCTACCCATAGAAAGGTTTATTTGTACTATTTTCTATATTTTGGAATAATTATGAAAACATCAAAACTATAAAGCAACATATATAGAATTATTTACTGACCAAAAAAGTATTAAGCCAAAAGCCAAAAAAAAAAAAATGTTTGGCAGTTCTGTGGGTTGGGACTCAGAAGGTTGCCGGTTCAAATCCCTTGTTTGGCAGAGTGATCCCACCTTTAGGATTGAGCAAGGCCCTTAACCCCAATTGCTGCAAGGACCGGCTGTCCCTCTTTTCTCCTCTATGCCAGTTCCATGAGGTGGCCTCCTGGGATGCTTTTCCATCTGTCCTGAAGGAGGTCCCTCGTATACTCTGAGCTCTCATTGGCCTCTTTTCCTTCACTCTCCGGTCAAACTCCTCCAAAGCCATCTCTACTGGGTTTAGGTCAGGTGGCCAGGTCATGTGATGTGACACTATCACTAGAGATGCATGAATTGTATGGGCCAACTATCTGTATCGGCCGATACAGTAACAATCGATTGTTGACCAGTAATTAAAACGAGCCAATTTCTGCCTCAGATAACTCCCTGTAAAGTGGTGACCCATAATGCTTTGCACACCCACATACTAAACGGTCAGAAAAATGTCTGTTGTGTAGTTATTTTAACGCCATTAGAAATGCATTTTGCCAACATTGTTCTGCTAAAAATTTCACGAGGAGGATCTTCTAGTTAACATTTCAACACAACAAATTTGATTGCTCAACTTAACGCTAGTCAATAAAACCTACGAAGATTTTCTGAAAAACAAATCCGTTCCATTAAAGAAGGCTGCAATACCGCTGAATAACGATAGTCTGTCAGTAAGGCAAGCATTTGATAGCAAAGGAAAATTCAGAGCAGACAGTGCAAAATCGAAAGATATTGCGTTTATCACACTTGATGATCAGCCCTTCTCTGTTATAAATGTTTATATAGATGTATGCAGTTATAAAACATTGTGCTCTGGGATTGTTTTTTGCCAGAGTTGGTGTTTTCTTATCAAAAAAGAAATACATTTTTCGTATTTTTGGAATGTAATTAATTTATTTATTTGGGTGGGGTGTCCCTTTAAACTTATTTAAGCAGATCCTCCCAGAAAATCGGTACGATTATTTTCAATATAATCGGCTGTCGGCGTTGGCCAGAATTTTCCTCATCAGTGCATCACTAACTATCACTGCCCTTTGTATGCAACTTGGCATGTACAGTCTTTTGACTGGTACTGTGTATGATGTACCTTTGTGGGTTAAGGCTGGGTAATTTCCGTAATAGACCCTTGAACAAGGCCTTCAACCCCAGTTGTCGGACTCTGATCCTCAGCTGTTCATTGCTTTGGGCTAAAGAATCTGTTAAATGTAAAAGGACAAGGAATACAGCAGGCAAAAAAACCAAAACAAGTATATAATTATTTACAAATGTAAAAAGGACAAGGAATATATACAGCAGGCAAAAAAAACAAAACAAGTATATAATTATTTACAAATGTAAAAAGGACAAGGAATATATTCAGCAAGCAAAAAAACCAAAACAAGTATATAGTTATTTACAAATGTAAAAAGGGCAAGGCATATATAAGAAAACAAGAAAGAAAAAAAAAGAAAACAAGTGCATAGTTATTTACAAAACAATACGGTGAATATTGGTTAAGTGGGGGAGAGAGAGAAAATACCAAAAATTGTCCCAGTTTACCAATCGCTACTAAATCTCATGTTTATTAGTGACCGCGTTACTTCTACTGTTATGGACTCTGCAGTTATGACTATGGTGACTGTAGCTACATGTGTTTCCAGGTCAGGCACACAGAGGCCCCCCGCAATCCCACAGCTAAGCCTTTTTCACCAGGCCGAAAGCAGCTCCTGTCTAGTTTTGGCTCTCGTCTGAGAGGTTCCTGCTAGCTTACGCCAGAAGAGCTTATGAAGAGCTTGCTGGTGCTTTGAACCTCTGAAAAGGAAGGATCTGCAATTTGAGTCCCACTAAAAGATTTTCACAAAGTATTTGGTTTCTGAACCGAACCTCGCTGAACTAAAAAGCTATTTAAATTCCATGCGATATAAGGAATTGGTTGGTTATTAGTATGTGCTGTTCCTTGCACATTTTTCGTAACATTCTCAGAAATGCTAATAGCGTACAGCTTGACATAACATGCCTGCTATTATAATCCCTCTTGAAATGTCATTTTCAAGTGCAGAAATGTTCAGAAATTGGGGCTTTTTCGGTCCATAATTGCCGCTGCCGGAGTTTCTCGGGTTTAAGTAGGCTTTGCGGCCCAGCAGTCGGACCGCAGCTCGCTGTGTCTCTGCCCTCCTTACATAACATCCCGGAAACGCCTGTCCCTCTTGTCGTCCATTTATGAAACTTGACCACTCTCTAGACGTCGTGAGAATAAAAGCCTCTTCAGATGAGGTGCGTTTCACCGTTTGCCCAGATGTGTCCCGTCGAGCGGTGCGCTAGGGATACGAATCCGTGGGTGGACTCTGCGTCCTGCCCGATCACTTCGCTTCCGGACTTTGCCGTGCTAGATAACGGCCCTCGGTGTGTGATTATACCTGGTTTGAGCTAAACCATATGCTGGATGCACTCGGAATCCATTCTCTGTCCAAGCATACAGCTTACATAGCTAGCTGGTCAATTGTTAGCTATCAGCTGTACCGTCACATTCTGACAAGTTTAAAGAGTCGTCCCTTGGTGAAATGTACAGTAATATCATAAAATATAAGTGCATAATATTGGAATAATACAGTGTAAATGCTGTGTGAAAATAGTGGTTATACTGTATTGTTTAGGGCATAATGATAAGAACTACACAGTACACATCAGCAACAGTGTAACATTTTCTTTCTCATGCACGTGGATTCAGTGTAGTGCTCCGCGTGCGGTAAATTTTTGCTATTTTGAACTTTTTGGATTTTTTTTTGTTGAATTCTTTTCAATCCATGGTGGGCTCCTTAGATCCCATGGAAAACGGAAGACTGACTGTATCCCCTGAGAACCTGATGCTGTCTTAAGCAGTTTAAGAGCCAAACAGATAACGTTTGTATGTTGTTTTTTTAATAGTGTTAGAAATGAGTGAAAATGAGTTGCACCATTGCGGGGAGACTTCTATCTTTTCCAAGTGTGGTCTAAATGCAGTCACTGTGCTCGCAGGAAGCACAAATGTAGGGTAATTACTTACAGGTGGGACAGCCAGACAGTCACTCAACGCCCCCCCGCCCCCCATTTTACAGGATCCGTAACTCGTGACCGTATATGATACGTTTTTTTTTTTTTTATTCATTCTTTCGCACATAGTGGTTCTTTTTTAGAATAAGGACATCTTAGTTACAAATGTACTGAAGTAAGCCTATAGCTTAATGCTAACATGCTATAATCCCACATGTGTGGGGGGGGAGGGGGGGTTCTAAAGGGGAGACAGTAAGTTTGTGCGAGTAGCTGTCAGTCCTAAATGATTGTTCATTTCCTGCGTGTCAGGGATGGAGTAATGGCATGCAGCTGGGTGGCTGGACCCCGATCAGCCTCGCCTTCGACACACTTCAGCCCCCGTCCAGCTGGTCCGCCTCGACATTCCAGCTCCGCGTGGAAAAAAAGGCCACTCCAGAAGAGCTGGGATTGGCTGAGAGTTTGGCGTTGGTTATTCTTATCCCTTTTCTTCACGATATAGCTTTCGAGATAATATGTTGCCGTTTGTGGTGTTTAGTTTCAAAGTGACGTACTTAATTTGGGAAAAAAAAAAAGATATTTTCTGATAAGTCCAACTGTGTTTATATTAGGGAAATGGAAATCTTTTCTAAGAAGGAGTGTGACTTGGAGTTATTTCGCATGTGGCTTTTTCTGGAGATCCTGCTAAGCTACACCTGTCCCAGGTCATCGTGCTGATGTATTGTGATCACAGAAGCGAGGTTGGAGCTCTTTCTGCTCCAGCGATCTGTTGATGGAAACAGGCTTGTGGTTCTGAAACCCCATTTGTGCACTCTGAAGAACAGAATGTAACGAAACTCTCAAGCACACTCTTGACGTCTGAAGGATACATATTTGAGCTCTGTAGTGCATATGTCTGACTGAAACATACATATACAGATTATTTTAATTAGTAACGTTGAATATATATTCTATGCATCATATATAAATAACAAAATTGCTACATTTGCGTTACGACTTGCTGGACTTCTTGCTTGACGGTTAATATTTTGGATCCAAAATTGATTTTCATTCCAGAAGCAGGATACTGGTGAGATGGGATACGTATCCGCACTTGAATTGTTCTCACTGAAAGGCACTCAGGTGCAGTCTGATATCCTGCTTCCAGACCTGTAACTCACTCAGGCTGACGTTGGTACGTTCTGTGTTCTGTCCTGGGTGTCCCAGGTGTTTGGCCCTGTGAGTCCAGGAGGAGTAACGGCTGCATGCCTCTACACCAGTCTTACTCAATCCGGTTCTTGGGGACCCACACATTTTAGCTCCTTCCCTGCTCCTGGTAGGGAGCAAAAATGCGAACAGGGAACTCAGAGGGAGGAAAAACGTGGACCGGCTGTGGGTCCCTGAGGACCAGATTGGGAAACACTGCTCTACATGCATTTTATTTTTCTTTCCTCGTGGCTATACCTGTGCGTTTCTCGTAGGACTCGTAGGCCTGCATGGGAACGGCCACCTTCATGTTCCCCCACTACAGGAAAGGGTTACTTTTCACATTTCCTGCCTGGTTCCCCCTCTGCTTTCGCTGTACTATGATTGCCTTCTTGACTTTAAAACATTCCCAGGCTCCTATAACCTTCTGGCTTGCCTGCCTCAGCCAAGAATGGTCCCAGGTGAACGTGTGGGCGGAACCTCCTGTTTTTTAAGGATAAAAATCTCGCTCTTGTTCCCAGAGTAGAGCTTGCTTCTCTCTCTCTCTCTCTCTCTCTCTCTCTCTCTCTCTCCCTCTCTCTACCCCTCTTTCTCCCTCCCTCAGTTTCCTTTAGTGCTTTCAGGGTAACGCATACTTTCGTAATGTGTTCGTTCCGGGACCCCTGTGCATTTTGGGCTGGGCCTCGTGCGGCATACTCTGGTAAATGACCGTACGTCGTTCTACCTCCACTCCTGGTTTGCTACAGTACTGCGGGCTTTAGCTGTCTGCAAATAATTCTGATTTGCCTGTGTTTGTCATGAACAGATTTACCAAAGTAGGAAAGCTCTATAGTTGTAGCATTTTCATAATGATAAGAACTGAACGCATCATTACAGCAGTAATTGGCAGGAATGCCCAAAAGCTGAAAGAGAAACAATTTATATTTCTCTTGATTTGAAATTTAACAATTACAACAGTGGCATCTGCTCAGCCGAGTAAATCCCCCTCCCCAAATGTCTTTTTAGCTGCCCTCCTTTGCTATAGTTCCACTGCCTGATTTTTTTTTTCCCCGTAGCTGTTAAAAACATGAATTTTCACATGCTGACCAGTCAAGACGGTTTAGACGTGATCTGTGTTTCAAGTAGAGTCCAGACAAATATGACAACAGGGCCTCAGGCCTGATGCGCTGACAGACCGGCCAAACTCTTGACTCTAAATTTAGACACATGGTGCTTGAACTAATTACTCCCCAAGCCTTAATCACCAACAGCCTCTGTAGCAGATCATGGAAATACGAGGCTCCCGTTTTTGTCGCAGTTGATGTTGCAGACCAACATGTGTTCTACTAAACTGGTTAAATTGTGAAGTGATCTTCACTGCAGACACAATCGCGCCAAGTGAAACATGCCATGTTCTTCACTGGCAGATTGTCCGTTTTACATGACCTTACTCAAGCTGCCAAAGGTACTTAGCAAAGGCATAGACTTTTGGAACAGATTGTTTCGAGACTCTGCACTGACGATAATGAGTGATGGATCTCCACTTTAGCCCTCATTGTTATAGGCTTCTTGTGCCTGGTACAGCAATGTTCTTGTACTAGTCAGTCAGGCCCAGTGAGCTTCTCTGAAAGGGTCGGTCCTGATCGCCTGTTTCTCTGAGGTTTAAGATTCCGCCCGTCCATTTCATTGCATTCATCCGTGTAATCAAACAACATCTGGAAGACCAATAAATCAAGAGGGCAGGATGTCATAACATTCATTGACCTGTATGATTTTTATGTATTTATGTGCAGTGGCAGGAGTATAAAACATCCATCCCCTGTGAAAGAATCTCTGCCAGAATATCTGCTCTGGGACCGATGCCCTCATCCCTGACATCTTTGCGATTAGCTGAGCTTTTCCCATTTTTGTTGAAGCTCTGACTTCAGACCCATATGCTCCATTTTCTCATGCACAGCTGTGTAGCTGGACAGCTGCGGATGCTAATAGCTAATAATTAAATAATTACTACACCCCTGCAGTTTTATTCCTGATCAACAAAATGTCACCTTATTTGGTTTTCGGCACTGCCAGTCCTTCACGGTACATGATTTGGGCGTTCGTTTAATTATAGGCAAGGCTGGAGATTGGCCAGGAGAAGATGGTGCTATTGACTTATGACGGCTAGCTAGGTTAGTTAGGTTTGTATTTATAGAATGTGTGATCTTTTACTTTAAACATCAGATGGGCTTCAAAGCTTCAGGAAAGTGGCCGCCACAGTATACACCGAGATAAACATAGTAATTAAGAGGATTCTTTCCAAACTGTCAAGCCAAGTAGGGTCATTAACCTCGAAGGCAGGTCTTATAGGACGTCTTTATTGCACAATCCCTGGACTTGAAGCCTGCTGGTTCCAGGATGTACCTGGATGCATGTTAAGTACTTCAACCCGAGGGTAGGTGCTGAGAGCGCCTAAATTGGAATGTGGATGAACTAGTCAACGTGCTATGATTCTGAGCATCACTGATTCCCCGCAAACATGCCTACTAGAGCCCAACTCCTCTAAGCTAAAGACACAGTAGACTACCTTGAAGTCCTCTTTATTACTGTGATCCTTTTGTGGATCAAACCAATCAAAAGCTGACCCTCAGTCATGGCTGATGGGAGACTACATCTTCAGCATGGCTCATCACAGATGAAAAGCGGCAAGCTTCACCTCCCATTCCAAGATCCTCGGGGACCCAATTTCATGCCATGTGTCTGTTTGCCTCGAGTCCTCAAAGGTCTCCCTGGAATCACCTGTAAACTCAGGGTCCCCTCGGTGCTGGTTGATTTGAGATGTTTGCCAGTAATGCTTGATCTTTGATCTCTCCCTTCAATGTGGATCATTGGCAAGTCGGAGACACCTTCTGGCTACTCCACATGGGTCCACGAGTGGACTTTCCCCCACTAATGCCCCACCGTCCACAAAAACACCTTCAAGTAAATATTTCCTCTTTATTCTCGTTACTATTTGTTTGCCCACACTTGAAGTCAACCCGGCTTATCTATGTTTCCTTGGTTGATGATCCTTGCTTGTCTCTTTTTAAACGCATAAGAATGGTTGTCAGAGGCCCTGCTGAAGTTTCTGCTTTGTTCACCGTGGCGCGCACAGGACTCATAATCGGGAGACAAAACTTTGAGCTCAAGGTTGGCGAGCGACCGTCGTTTCGGTGCCATATGAGTGACCGATGGCGTCCTGGCACCGGCGATGCTGTGGAGTCCATACTGTTAGCGTCGCAAAAGGAGCCAGTCAAACTCACTTGGCCTTTCTGGCTGTGAATCATCGCTGGCGTTTATCTGATACGCTGCATTAATCAGAGTTGTGAAACTGTGCCAGTGCATGAAAAGCATAAGGTAGAAATCGGGCACTGGATTTGTTTATTTTTAAAACCAATGTTCGCTTTTGAACCTTCGAAGCTTTCCTAAGGTTACAGTCTGTTCAGATGCTTATCTGATGCAATTATTTTATAAATATGATATTTGTGCCAGTGTAAATATTGTCCTACTTTATGTAGCACGGCTGCAATAATTTCACCTAAAGTGCTGTTGATGTGTAAATGGGCGATGTGAGTCGTGCACAAGTGGACAAAGCAGGGAGGTAATATTCGCAGGCGGGAGTCTGCTGCTTTCAGCTTGTGCCATTGAACTGGCACACTAATTGTAGTTTAATACTAGACACAAGTGGAAAGAGGTGTAATTTTCTTACCATCTAAAATAGAGCTGACAGCTTTTCATTTGGCTAAAGTTAATTTGGTATCGGGAACAGCTGCAAGATATTATCACCCACCTTTGTTTGTATTTCCCTGCCAGAAGATTCCCTCTAGTTCTGCCCGGGGAGCTCTTGGTACAGCTTTGGCACAAAAAGCTGTAATGCACCTTTTCTGTGGCATTTCTCGCGGCGAAGACCTCCCTCGGATTAGTGATGGGAGCGGTGATACTAGGGTTTGTATGTTTGAGAACGACGGCCACGCTAAAGGAGCGGCCACATGTTGGGGTTTGAGTGCGTTTGAGAGGATAAGGACTCCGAGGTTCAGTGGAGCCTCAGATAAAGAAGCTGTGTAGAGCCAAAGCAGAGGAGATAAGTTCACGTATCTGGCTGAGTGCTCCGAGTAGAGTCTGCTGCGATCAACCCCGCCATGCGCCCTCGGCTGCTTCCCATGCGCCGTAGAGTTGCAGAGCAGACCCTCCGTTCAGCCGGCCTCTCCACATATGCTCTGAACCCCATGGCTATTTTCAGGCCCCCCCGGCACATGACTCCTAATCTTATCTGCCGCAGACAAGGGAAACCGAATCCAGAAAATGTTTTAAGAGGACGCCGGCCAATTTGGGACCGGCCGTGTTTCAGGCTGGCTCTCGCGTGCCGTCCGCTAGATGTGAAGTTGTGCCCGCCGACAGCCGCCCTTGGTCTTGGCGTCGCCCCCCCCCGACTCATTCAGCGGGATTCGTTTGGGTTTGGAGCGCCAATGTGGATTTGCGTGTAAAATGAGATTACGCCGCCGATAGCGTCAGCTCGCCAGCGCGTCATTGGCTAGACCGAGCTATCAGAAATCACCCATCCGAAAGTGTGCGCCTGCTGGTGTGGAGGCTGGTATGCGGCTGCAGTGAGGCGGATCCCCGGCACCGGACCAGATCTCCCTTTATGGTGAAAAATACCTACCGGTATATTTGTGTAACGTCAAATCGGGATAGAGAGCGGGTGAGGTGGAGGGAGATGGAAAAAATGACCCTTTGAGTCTTTATTACCCTTTAATAAAACCTGGTATCCAGGTCGGACACGTGTTCCGTCAAAGAGCCAAGTTGTGTAAACTGGGCATGGCGTCCCTCTGTTACTGACCTGGCACAAGCGAACAGGGCCGTGTCCATACTCCAGAGTAGCCCCTGCTGCCTTCCAGGGATGGGAGCCCACAGCCTCACCTGCTGTTAGTAATGTGACAATGGGCATCACTAGCTTCTCACCAACCACGTGGTCGACACCAGCTATATTATTTACCTGCTAAGTGGACACTTTACAGCGTTTGACCATCTTACTCACGTGCAGTCCGAAGTTTTACTGGATGGGTTTAGATTAGGAAGCTCGGTTTCGGGCGTAACGGTAGGACTCTCACTAACGGGACTTGAGGCCGGAACATTTCGGTTGTTAGTTTAGCCGGATCGCGGTGTGGGGCTCCTTCCTGGTCCATTGAGAAGTACCTGAGAACAAGGAGTGCTGGACGTAGTGAAGAGCATTATGTAGGAAGTTAAGCAGGAGATGAGTACAAAATGCTGATCCCACAGAGGGTGACGGGGAGGGAAAAGAGAGGCTTGAATGTGATTGTAATATACAGCTCTGGAAAAAATTATACCACAGCAAAATTTTTAGTTTCACTCATTTTTCAATTTATGGGTGTGCGTCTGTGTAAAATACCCCTTTTTTATTATTATTATTATTATTATTATTTTTTTTTTTTTTTTTTTTTTTTTTTTTACAAACTCCAACCTGCCTCTTCCCTGTTTCTCATTAATGAAGGGCTTCTTCCTTGCTTTATGGGTCTGCAGTCCTGCTTCTAGCAGCCTGTTATGAACTGTCCTAGCAGTGCACTTCACACCACTTAATGTTTCCCATTCTTTTTGATGGTCACTTTGATGCCATCCTCCGGTTCATGAGGCACTGTTGGATAAGTTGAAGGTCATCTCTGGCATTAGAAAGTCACTTCTGCCCTCTTCCTGGCTAGCTTTTGGTCTTTCCCAGTGTCTCCTGATTCACATTGTTCTTGTGTACTGCTACCTTAGAAATGTTGAGCCTGGAAGCAGCCTACCTTTAAAGTGTGTAGCCTTCAGCCAGCAGAACCAGGAAACCAGGATTTGACAATGGGGATTCTTAAAAAGAAATGAACTGCTTTCTAAATATTTTTGCAGAGCTGCATTCCATCTGTGAATTATTAATATTCAGTGTAACTAGTCTGTTACAGGTTATGCTTCCACTATATTGAAACCGCCCAAAAAAGAAAATGTGTTTATCTTGAATTTTTTGGCAAGCAAAATGTATGTGTGATATTACAGGAACAGACAGCAGGTTAACACTGTAAAACAGTTATCGAACCGTCTATCGTTCTTTTTTCCTCTGTGTTTTCCGTGCTATGCTAAACTGTCCTAACACTCAGCTGCTAATCAAGAACCCTAAAGCAGGGGTGAAATTAATATTTAAGTCTTTACTGTACTAAACATCTGTAACAGTTATCCAGCTTCTAGATAAATGGGTTTTATTTTCTTTCAGAAAATACAAAAGATTGAAGAGAGCCAACTGTTTTGTTATTATAAGAAGGGTTTGACTTTGTAGGTGTGAGCAGCATAATGTCTCCATTTGTGTACATGGAGCTGAGCTTCTTTTCTAGGTGCTAAGCTCATGAGTTGGTGTGGTGTTGGTGTTACTTTGCTGGAGTTCAGTTACACTTCATGCTATGTCTTCCCTTTACATATGTAGTATTTGTGCTTGTGTTTGTGGTTTAGTTCTTGTTAGTCTTAAGACCTGCTGTCACCCCAGTTCCAAAGGTTATACCTTGGTTTGGTTGAGTAAATGGTCAGTTCAATAGTATTCCAAGCTTTAATTGAGCATTTAAAATATTTTGATTTTTATTTTAGAAATCTCATCTATAGTTATACCAGCAATTGCACTGGGACACGAGCTGTCGACAGCGCTGTTGGCCCTTGCATTGTAGAGACAAGGTTTTTATTTCAACATGATGTTCCCCGAAGAATCCTTGCACCGCAAAACCTGAAAGTAGCAAACATTCTACTTGGCAGAAAGTTATAAAGGTTCTTTGAACTTCCTGTATTCTTGTCGTGCAACTGGCATAGTCTTTCAGAGAAAGAGTAGGAAAACCTTATAGAAGTTCAAATGTACATATCGAAATAGACCAAGTGTTAAGGGAAAAAGCTAAATATGTTTATACACGGGGGTGGACAAAATAACAGAAATGCCAAACAATATATGGATACCAAGGATCTGATAAGAAGCTTTGATTCCTCTTGGAATGTTACCATATGAGTCCTGAAGTGTGTGTGTGCCGCAATATTGGGCTTCCAGTCTGTAGTAGTAGAGTTCTGTTTTTCACTCTGTACTCCACAACGTCCCATGAAGGTGCACTAATGTTTAGATCTGGTGATCTGGGAGGCTGCTGGAGGCGTTTGACTTCATGAAATCGATTTGCTTGGTTGTGTGTATTGGGAGTTACAATTTTCCAATATAGGAACATACTGATGGAACAGTTTGTGCACCGTAGAGTGCATCTGGCTCTTTAAAATGACATCATATTCCTTGGCTCCTATTCGACCAGGCAGGGTAGTCATTGGATCCATCGTTGGCTGCCCATACTGGTCAACACTGAAGGTTAAAGGCACCTCTACACGTAAACTGTGAGCAGGAAGGTGAAAGATGACTAAAAAGATCATATAACATTTTCATTGGCCAGAAGTCCAATGTGCTCATTACACCAAGTTTTAAGTCTTCTTACATTGGTCTTGGAGGCAAGTAGTTTCTGATTGGTAGCCTTACCATAAGTTTTAGTTGTCCATCTATCCCTTTGACTTTAGCCCTCTTTATCACCACGCACGTTTGATACAGTGTATGCTATTATGCTTTTTGAAACTATTCCCATTGACAGTAAATAACTTACCATCTTTCACGATTGTTGTTCAGCCTTTTTTTGACCTCTTCTGGACTTGCCTCACTTTTTTTTTTTTTTTTTGAAAACTCACAAATCAAAATGTGGATTATCAGACCTCTTTCATAACTGCTAATTACCGTTCAGATTATCATGGCACATTTTTGTACCTCGATGTGCAACTGATTCGGTTGCTATACGGATAGAGTACTTTATCATGCGGTGTTTATTATTTTGTCCGTATATATGCGTTCAAATAAGAGTTGTATTTTATTTATTGCATTGGACTTGACTCTGACTAAGGCCTCATGGATTTTCATTGAGTCATATTTGTTATTATCAGGTACAGAGCCTCAGATTTAAACCCGGGATCTCGTACTCCTTAAGGCCGAGGTGATGACAGCTCGGCAGCATATATCTTCCTCTTCTCCTAAATAAGCTAATGCCTTTCCCACCCCCTTTCAAACAGCCAATCAGCAGTTTGCTAATTAAAAATCGGTTTCATCGCCCCATTGGGCGGAACCCGGGTGGATTTCAAGGGCGTGACGGGGTATCGACAGGCGTAGCTGGAGCTGGGTGAAGAGACGCAGGAGATCGGGAGTGGAGGCGGCCTCTCTGTTTATTTAAATAAAAGTAAGGATTGTGGGACCTATGCTGTTAAACTAGAATTTGATAAGTGTGGTTGGGCTGTCTGATAGTTCCAAAAACTTGAGGATTTTCTTAATCCTTTGCACATTTTTGCCCCAAGAAGACCCCTTCGGCAAGTAATGCAGCCAGTCTGTTCCTTATTTATCAGTGAGCAGATGGGATTTGCTGATCTGTCACTCTCTCTATGCAAATCTGGCACAGCACAAGCCAATCGGGACTCATGTCCGGGCCATGGCTCACCCAATGGGAGCTTAGGGAAGGTAATTGTGGGAGTGTGAAAAGATAGGCATGGCTGGGCCTCAAATACACTTGACTCATGATTAAAGCAAAGAAAGGGAAGTGTCACTCAACTCCTGGCAACTATAACCAGACACTAAAGTCTTTAAACGCAAGCATCTGAAAGCCTGGGAAGGAGCAGGAACTAAAAATGCATATGAAGTATTAAATTTCAGAGAAGGCCAAGTTGACATATTTCATAATAAGAAAAACATAGCTGAACCAAGCTGTGAAAAACGTCCCCCGTGTTGCTGAATTACATTCTCTGCCAGACACAGTAATAGAATATTTAATGTGGTTGCCCAGTAGATTTCTGTGTTTCTTTTCTGCAGTTTCTTAGAGAATTCTCCAGTGGTGTGATCTCAAATAATTCAAAAAGACTAAGTATGTTACTCTGTTACTGTTGTTTAGTTAATTCAGTGTTGCAGTTCTTGTCATCGATGGTTGCTAAAACATCGAGGCTAAAGGTTTAAATCCTTTCTGGGGGAATCACTGTTGTCCTCTTTGGAATGTCTGCTCATCCATCTGTCTATCCATCCATCTTCCATAATTGCTTATCCAGTACAGGGACACAGTGAACCTGGAGCCTATCCCAGCAAGGCAGGGAACACCCTGGGCGGGATGCTGTTCTGTCACATGGACAATTTCGAAATGCCAGTTCTCCTAAAGCAGTGTTTCCCAACCCGGTCCTTGGGGACCCCCGGGCAATCTACGCTTTTGCTCCCATCGGAAGCTGGGAGGGAGCGAAAATGTGAACCGGCCGGGGGTCCTGGAGGACCGGGTTGGGAAACACTGACCTAAAGCGTGTTTTTGGACTGTCAGAGGACACTGGAGTACGCGGAGAGGGTTCCCGCAAATTCAGAGAGAACATGAAAATGCCAGCGCAAAATGTAAATAGCCCGAAACAATCAGATATTTATCAGCTAGATAAATGAAGGCATTTAAACTGTATGTAATATATAAACAATGCTGGCCACTTCCTGAAGTTTACAAAGGGCGATTGCAGCCGTGCGCGGAGACACTCTGATTACAGGCTCATTTTACACCGACGGCCTGTTTGTGAGTCTCTCACTGTATCACAGCGTGGTATCATGAAGGCGCGTTACATAAACGGATAGGCGGCCATGCAGCTAATTAATGCCTTCGGAGCGTCTGCTCTGTAGGAACTGTGCTGCGCACGTCTGAACAGCGGCGCCTCCGTCAGGTGGGAGGTGTGACGAGCTGTGAATGAGGAGAACTTGGCAAATAACCCATTTCCAAAATGTCCTCTTCGCTCTTCTTTCTGCTGGAGTTCCTGGCACGATGTGGAGAAAAGAGTGATATTGTTTCCCCGTTTTTGCAGCTAATACCGGCACTTTAAAAAGTACTGTCAATGAAAGGAATATTATTCAGATGCTTTGTTCTGTTGTTGAATGAAGCAGGACTTGAAGTGGAAGTCTGCTGTGTAGGGTGAGGTTTCTGATATATGTGTTAGTTGCCCACGCAATAAAACCCCAAACCCACTAGCAGTGCCAGTCCACACCTACCCCACTCAAAGCCTTTTTGTGGAGGAAAACCACAGATGAAAATAAATGCCACGTGGTTAGCAGAAGAACCCTTCACTTCAGGGAACAATGTCAAAAGTATGTCAGCTATTCCCAGAAAACCCCTTGGTCATATGAGACAGGGCTAGCAGCTTAAAGCCTACCAAGGGGCAGGTTGTGAATGTTTTATACTCTGCCGATGCTTCAGTGCTTTCAGGGTTGCCCCCCCTCCCCCGCAGTGTACACTGTTAGTATGTTCTGCTGCATATTTGTTTATCTAGCAGATGTGTTTATGCAAAGTGACAGACATTTTTGAGAAAGCAGAATCCCTGGAGCACTTTGGGGGGGGGGGGGGGGGGGGGGGGAGTGGATTAAGGGCCTCACCCAAAAGCCTGATGGTGAAATTATTCCGCAAACGGTTATTGGCGGTAGCATCCTGACCCACTGAGCTACACCCTACCTCCAAGTGCACAAGCAGGAGAATAGGCCCATAGTGCGCGATTGTTGCTCTGTTGTGTGTGTGTGGCCTGTGATGGACTAGCATCCAATTCATGGTGTTCCCCTGTCCAGCGCTGCCTGGGAAAGGGTCCAAGACTCCCTTCCAAGACCTCAACTGGATAAGTAGTTAGGAGATACGATGCAATATTCTCTCATTTCACTTACCTCTCTACTCAGAGCATGTCAGAGAATAATATTAAAGTTGGGCTTTTTGCTTAAACTTCTTCCTGAATACCATCCATGACCATTATGTTTCATTACTCAAAATGGATCTATGTTATTGGGTTGATAAATAAATATTTCCCTTGTTAGATCACTAGGAAGCAGTTTTTCTGCGTGAGTTTGTTTCGGGTGAAGGCTGGGCTGACAGGATGGCCTCCAGGCAACAGATCGCAGTCGGCGCAGTTGCCGCAATGGTGGCCCCAACTTCAAACCCCGAGCTAGTGTGTGAGCAGCAAGTGGAGTCAAAGAACACAAAGGGGGCGGCGATTAGACAAAAAAAACAGGCTCTGGCATGCTTCCTGTTCAGTGGTCGGTGGCTGAGGCGATTCCATGCGGTGAGGATTCTGCGGACGGTCCAAAGTTTAAAAAAAAAAAAAAAAAAAAAAAGGAATTAATAATGCCGACATTAATAACGCTTCATCTCGTAGAGAGAAATTTCTCCCGTAAGGTACGGGGGCTGTTTTAGGCTTTCTCTGACACGATTTCTGAATTTCAGAAACGTCACTTATAAGATGTAAGCCGCATTCTCCAGCACAAGGCCAGTACGGTCCTCGTGTCTCAGCCAGTGCGGTCCTCGTGTCTCAGCCAGTGCGGTCCTCGTGTCTCAGCCAGTACGGTCCTCGTGTCTCAGCCAGTGCGGTCCTCGTCTCTCAGCCAGTGCGGTCCTCGTGTCTCAGCCAGTGCGGTCCTTGTGTCTCAGCCAGTGCGTTCCTCGTGTCTCAGCCAGTGCGTTCCTCGTCTCTCAGCCAGTGCGTTCCTCGTCTCTCAGCCAGTACGGTCCTCGTGTCTCAGCCAGTGCGGTCCTCGTCTCTCAGCCAGTGCGGTCCTCGTCTCTCA
>JAODLC010000085.1:10794487-10812177 GCA_026781145.1 Hippopotamyrus pictus | reverse complement strand
CCCCCCCCCCGCCCCCCCCAAAGTAGAAATATTTCTAAGGGGCGAATACTGCCATGTCCCACTAGCCTACAGTGTAATTAAGAACGGCCCTTTTAGCGTTAAATTACAATCGTAGGATCACTGCTTGGGTAGCAGGCAGGTGCTTTTTACTTACAGTTTCTGAACTAGGCCTCGAACATGGAGCAGATGGAACTAACTTTCTCACATGCCTGTTCTCCTTGTTCTTTACAGGGAACCTGCTGTGACAGGGGGAGGGGGACGCGGCCCAGCAATGAAAAGCCAGGAGCAGAAGATGAATCAGAACACCTTGAAATCACAAGTGCAAAGTAAGGGATATCACCAGAGGCTGGGGGAGGAATTGAGAGACGGTCCCTAACTGAGAGACCGGTGAACAGACCCAGAGTGTTAGCAGAAGTTTATATACACACAGCATGGCGTCAGTGTTCCATATGTTATAGGTGGAACCTACATGGTCACCAGGGTCAGTCAGTCCTATAGGCGGGGCCGCCTAGGGCGCCATCCTCTGAGGGGGCGCCGACTTAGCAAGACCAAGTGAAATTGGGCAGTGAAGTTTTCCAGGGATGGGGGGTGATGCCAGTAGTGAAGTTTCTGTAGTGTGGCACAGGGTTTGACTGGCACAGATGCTTACAATGACTTGAGAGACTCTTATAGGGAATTTTCAATGTTTTAATGTACTACCATCCAGAAGTCTTAAAGTCAGGAGTGGGAAGGGCCAGAGAGGGCCAATAACCCAAGCGTGAGGTACTGGTACTTATGAATAGAGCACTGGAAAGTCCTGGCTGACCTGTTGAGATGGCTGTCTGAAGGGTTTACTTAAGCACGTCTCTCATAACCTTAGCTGCATAGCAGGGGCAGCCTGCAAAGGTACAGCTCAGAAGGATTTTGAAATACACGCTGAAAGGGTAGAATAAGGAAAGAGGAAAGCAGCTGTCATTGAGTAGCTATGTAAATGGCAGACTTGCCCATTCTCACAGGTTCTTCCTTCATTGTAAAAATGACTTCTCAGAGTGTTCTGAACTTCAGCCTCAATATATTATGGAAACTGCTACAGACCTTCACTGGCAATATGGTCCCACAGCTCATCTTCAGATGAGGAACACCAGTGTCTGGTTGTTGATACATATAGATGGCTTTGTTCTACCAAGATTTGTTTTTGTTCATTTAAGTCAGGGGTGGCCTATCATATCCTCAAAGAGCCAGTGTGTATGCAGGTTTTTGGGATAACTTTTAGGTAAGCTGTTCAAACCCAGGTGTGAGGACTCTTCAGCCAATCAGTCCTTTAATTAGTAATCTAATTAGGGAGTTGCAGTGAAAACCTGTATACACACTGGCCCTTTCTGGATAAGATTGGCCACCCCTGTTTTAAGTCATTACTGGGTACTATATATAACTTGATAAGAATAAGCAATTGGTATCACAGTCCACTGTCTTCTGGGGTGGTTCGTCCTGATAAGCAGGTCTCTTGGGGAGATCCAGGCAGCCTGCCTACTGTCAATAAACACCTTGTCAAAATGTTTTCTTAAAAATCCAGAGACTTGGCTCTTGGTCATAATAATTGCATAAAATGCATCCCTTTGCTGTGCAAAGAGGTTGTGACCAGACAGATGCAAAGAACGTGGACTTATATGCTGTGACGTGGGAGATGGGTCTGACCAAAACTTTACATTCTTACACAAGGGTCTCGTACGGACAGTGGACCTTGTTGAGAGAAACTGCTATCTCTTGATGCTTATTTCAGTTCAGGATGTCTCATCATCCATCAATGCCATATCACCCAGGGATGACGGATAGCAAAATTAATTCTGCCCAGGCGTGCACAAGGAAAAGGCCAGATAGGATATGCTAGGATATGGTAGGATACACATATTCCAAGTATGGAACCAGCATTTGGAATTCCATCATTTATCTTGTCAGGTATCAGTGACGTGAGACTGTAGGCACAAGGGCATTTTGGGACTTTAGGATTTGAATGGCTACTATTCAGCTTGTACAGTTGTTTTTCTTTCCTCATTATCTTCTTGTCCAATCACTGAAGTCATTGAGGTCCCATCCATTTAGGCAGATTGCATCACACTTTGCAGCTTTGAAAGGAGGAAAAACAAAAAATTCCTTAGATAAACTCGTAATAAAATTCAAATCTCAAAAACGAATCACACTCGTTTCAGATACAATCTGTCCAGTCTACTGGGTTCAAAGGTGAAACGGTGAAATAACGTCACTAGTTGGATACTAAATTGGATACAGATGGTTGCACACTGCATGGTGTTAGAAGTATTTAAAGTTAAGTTTTACATTTTTAATATCAGCTTTAAATCTGATCAATATCTCGAATTCTTTTTTCTCCATTTTTACATGCTTCGCCTCAGTCGTGTTTAAAGTAATTTAAGCTCTAGTGGCAGATGAAAGTCAGCCCAATAGCTGGATCTTTAGGGGCATTTCTTATACATAAGCAAGCATTGTTGTTTTGGCAGATGATCCAAGGTCAACGAAGAGTCTCCAGTTCCGAAATATCGCTCCTAAAGCACCCATGGCAGGTCCTGGGCCAGCTGTTCTACCCTGCCGGGGTCCCTCCACTCTGCCTGAGGCCACTACGCCAGTCAGCCCCAGATCTATTGTCGTACCTGCCCAGAACTATGCTCTGATGCAAGTGGCTGGGCAGGAGGGGACCTACTCCCTGGTGGCCCTGCCTACATCGGTGTCCTCTCAGTCCCCAACTCAGCCACAGATCGTTCAGAGGGACACTTCAGCTGACAGAAACATGAAGCTACCCATTCCCAGGTACCGGCCCACAAGGATAAAAGGCACACCGGAAAAAGCCAAACTTCAAGAAGTCCAAGTGAGTTCTGGCAAGGTGGCTCAACAGACGCGAGGTCCGGCACAAGTCCGACCCCTGGACCACGTGGATGCCTGCTCGGCTTTAGAGCGACTGGAACCTGTCCCGTTGAGATCTCCTGACATCGTGTCCACAGCCTTGCTGACAGAGAATCTTGGGCCAGTAACTGAGGCTGGCAAAGATGCCGTAGACACAGCAAAGTCCAACATCCAGGCATCTGGTGCACCTAGTCCACCTATCCCTGTACCAGCGATGAGTGGAAACAACTCGGCAATCAAACCAGAGGATGGGTCCCCAAACAAGCAATGTCTGACTGAGCTGACTCTACCCCCAGCTGGTAGGGTCGCCACCTCCATTCTCTCTCCAGCAGTCTTCAGTAAAGCGGTCCGCTTCGTCCCTTCACCTCCCAAGGGCAAGCTGCCGATACTTCCCTACCCAAGAAAGAAAGGCGTGGACTCAACTGTGGCTAAACTGCAACCTAAATGTCCAGAGCCTCAGCCGTGCCTTGTGAATACTTTGCCAATCGCCACAACAGCGTCCACTGCTACTCAAGAAACGCGTCAAAAACCGACTCTTAACAGCATGCGAACGCAGGATACCGATTTCCAGAGTATGGCGCCCTGTACGTTGCTGAAGAAGAGGGCAAAAAAGAGAAAGGCCTTTGAGGACATGACTTTCGAGGCCAGGAAGAAGAGGTCGTTGTCGTTTTCCCGGCGAAGGGTTCCAGAGAAACCAACACCAGCAAGTCAAAATGAAAAAATTGCTAATATTTCCAAGAAGTACCGCAGCATAATGCCAAAGCCACTGCTGATGTGGGAGGTGCCTCCACAGCTGGTGGCAGTCTCATCCGTTCCTGCACCGCAGCACCTGGGACAGGAGTTTGTCCTCAGCGAGAAGCCCTCAAACAGGACGCTGGACTTTCAGCAGTCAGGTCACACCTCTGTCAAGCACAGTCCCCAGCGAGCTGTGGTAAGTGCCCACGTCAACTTGGGGAGCCGGTTTCCTCACCGTTGCCCGGTTTGTGGCCGCTGCTTCCGCTTCAGGAACCACCTTCAGGGACACATGAGGATTCACACCAACGGCAGGCAACACGGCAACCCTACCTGTCGAAAGAGCCACTCTGGCGGCCTCAACACTCAGGCGAAGCTGCACCACCACGCTGAGAGCCGGCCCAGAAATACCTTGCTCTGTCAGTTCTGCGAGAAGGCCTTTGGCTACGTGGGTGTTTACTTCAGCCATTTGCGGGAGGTTCATAAAGTCATCCTCACCGTGGAGCCCTCAATTAGCCAGCATGAGGATGACATCCCAGTCGAGGGGTAATCTATCTTTTTCAACCTTCATACTCTGAGGAAATATTTATTGATTGCATTCTTCATTTCATAGCTCTTTAGTCCTTGTAGAAAAGTTTTATATTTCATTAAGTGGTAATTCCAATCACTTCTTAGTGAATTGTTGATATTGTACCCCAGATTTGTGCATTATGGCATACTCTTCTGTCATTCCAGCATGGTGTCTCCGGACTCTACTGAAGAGCAAGGCCATGAGCAAGAGGACCCTGTAGAGTTGCAGATCAAATGTGCACGCTGCCAGGCCACCACGCCTACCTTCGCCGACATGCGGCTACACCTGCTGCACGTGCACCAGGAGAATGTCCCTCTCCGCCCGCTGGAAGGGGCCCGGCGGGGGTGCCGACAGGCCGAGGACGAGCTGGTGAGGCACGCCGCGCACTACTGGAGGGAGCTCAACGAGAGGAAGAACCTGGCAACCGGAAACAGTTTTAAAGTGGAGGATGAGGAGGAAGAGGAGGACGAGCTGCTCTCCTTCTCGAAAGTCACATGTGACATATCCTCCCACCACCGAGGGCAGCCAGACGGGGCTGACATATTCACTGATGGCAGCAAGGACCCTGCCTCGGGGCAGACTGGGGTGGCCAAGGACGTGTCACTGAGGGCAGGTTCTGCCTTTAACTGTGTGCTCTGCAGCGCCCTTCTCAGTACGAAGGAGGAATTGCTGAACCACTGGGAGAGCTGGCACCATTGCAGTGACCCTACACTCTTGTGGAAAGCTCTGAACTGCTTCTTGGGTCCTGGGAGGCCCAAACAGGAAGTGGAAGAAGAAACCTTCTAATCTTGCTATGGCACACTTTTCCCCTTTGTAGATGCATCATCCACCCTTTCTGAGTCTCGGTAATTAAAGAATCTGCATCACGTGGAAATGACCTGTCGGAAATGACCCTCTCCCACTGTGATTTTATTTTTAAATGAAAAATTCCCTCTGCTCTTATTCACTTTTGCTGTTTTTAGTAGGGGCACAAAATGACAGGAAGCCTGTATGTATTGTAAGAAAAGTAATAATAAATAGTAAATAATATTTTGGCCACATTGATAGTATTTAAGTTGTTTTGCATAAAGAGATGGCGTGTACTCTGGGTACACATGAACCATAGGAAATATATCCAGGGCGTTTTCATGTGGCAATGTGTGGAACCTGAATGATGTCCCATCCAGGTGTCTGTCTGTATGCTTCTGGTGTAGATCTGGTCTCCTACAGCATGTACTTATAGAATAACTATCTACTTAAGTACTCTGCAGAAGTTTGACTAAAGGAATATGGTACAAACAATCTCATTTAAAATGGGGTACCTTTTAACATTTCACATAACATGAAAATAAGACATTAAGGCCTTGTCTCAACAATGCTGAGGTTTAAGTAGCAGAGTGAGTTAAGACCTTCAGAGAACGTACCAAGCAGGTATAAATATGCCAATATTCATCTCACATTCCTTTTCTTTAAGGTAACCTGTAGTTAGGGCTATGAACACAGAGGTAACAAGGGTAACAAGGAAGAGGGTGATATTAGGAAGGTTTCTGGGGGGGATATGTGCATAATCAGAGAATTTTACAGAAAAAAATGGCTCTGTGCTCCCTGTTATTCTGGTGAGAAGGGTGGGGACAATAATTTTGTTTTAGAAATAATTGTGGAATTTGTGAATAAATGTGATTTTTTTCCCCCCCCCAATTCCATTGAATAACGTAAAATATATTTCACGCGTGTACAATTAGATTGCTTAGGTTAATACTAATATTATGCTTAGTACTAATAGCATTATATTGACCAGCCAATCATTTTCGACCTCATGACCTTCGTGCAGGGTCTCCAGTACTCATGGAGGTATCTGTCTCCTCATACTTTCCATGTAATCCCTGTTGCACATGTAGGATGAGTTGATCAAATGTGCTGTTTCTTTTTCTTTTTTTTTTATCTTTCTGGCAGATTTTACGCAGACATTGTGCAGGTGGTAATGTTTTCATAAGCATGCGGAATGACCAGGTCTGAAATGTAAACAAACATTTTAACAAGTGCCACACTCCCTGTTAAGGTTCTCCGTACACTAATTAAACAGGTGTAGCCAGCAAAATGTGCCATTGAGGATTCAGTTTGTGTTAAAATCTGGTTGTCTGTTTACTGACTCCATTACCTGATAAGTGATGAATGTTAACTTAAACATGGCTTGTCTATTATCTCCACATCCTCCCTAATGAAATGCGTTCTTGGAATTTTCTCTTGTGGCATCAAGGAGAAGCAAAAATTTAGATGGAAGACTCCTGTGCCCCAGTATTAAGAAAATCACTGAAAAACCGGCATTCTACTTACCACCTTCTTAGGTTCACTTCTGATCAACCGCTGCAGTGTAAACGTTCTAGAGTTACATCGGCAAACCCTACACCAGACTCGCACGTTCTCTCACAATCGCCAACCATCTGTCATGTTCCTGAGGGAGATCTGCAAAACTCCATTTGAGTGATCTTTGGCCTAAATAGTTCCAACATTAATGGTGTCACAGGAAGTTCTCCAGGATCGCTAATCCTGCACCGCCACGATCCCGAATGACACAATTCTGGCTCAGATCTGCCCCCATCTGCATCCGAACAAGACATTGGTCTTGGTGCCCCCCCCCCTCAGTTCCAAACAACAGAACCTCGGCAAGGTAGCGCTAAGTTATACTCTTTCTGGGGCACCTGGAACGTTTTCCTTAGGGGTAGTTAAACTTAATTTGTCTTTACAAAACTGAAACCAGATGTCGTAACAAAAAAAAAAAAAAACATTTCAGCAGAACACCAGCATTTTCTTGTTGTCAGGATCGCTCATGTTTCCTCCTTGCATTTTGATGAGTCACTGTTTTCCTGTGCCCTTCTGGCATTTTCACACCTCCTCTCACACAAAACCCAAGTCTTCAAATTAAGCGACACCTGGTCGTTCGTGTTCTTAAGAAAGAGTGAAGCCCTGATATGGCCCTTCAATGTGCAACGTTGGAGTTACTGTTTGTTTGGTATTGACCTCCACAAATTAAAACGAGACCAGAGGACCCACCTACACGAAGGCATATGAAAAACCCATTACCAGTTCCAGTCCCCTCTCATTTTGCCATAACAGCTGCCCACACAAGAACTGCTTGACCACAGTTTGTGATTTATGAAAAAACAACAGGTTTCAATTGGCACTTGCTTTTTTGTAATGCCTCAGGGACTCAGATACCCTTAAGTTATTATGACAGGCCTAAACCCTTAATATCCATCCACGCAATGTAGACTGTATGATCTGTGCCAAGGAACATAGCGCACAGACCACAGCATGGACACGTAATTCTGAGTCCCTCCTGTTAAAAGCATGACTGATTTTATGACTTCCCACACTCTGTTGCATTGTGGGGCGTTCAGTTTATCTCAACAGGCTGAGATGGTAAAAATCGGCAAAATCCAAGCATCTCAACAAATACTTCATTCTGCCTGTAGAACATTAAGTACTAGAACAGGGTTTTTCCTGGCTGAAAAAGGGGGCTGAAGTGATAACTTGTCGCAGTACATGCCCGGTCTTGTGTCCTGTCGTTTTGGCTGTTGTTTCGCTTATGATCTTCTGGCCCACTTCGATTGACCCATAACTTTTGGAACTGATTAAATAAGCGTCTTAACACACTAAGGAAGTTGGGTAATCTGTTCTACAAAGCATATTCATCAAATACAGACTCAGACCAATGTCACGCCATGCTTTCAAATGGCCAGGAAACAAAATGGCTGCTTTGGAAAAGTACTTGCTTTCAGTGGCACAAATGTCGCTACAAAAGGGATTCTCATTTTTCCAAGAGACATCAGCCAAGACGGCATGGCTGTCAGTTAATTCATATCCAGATTGTATATCACTAATGCAGTAACTAATCAATTGTAACATAAACTCTATTGGACTTGAACTGAGCGGCAGTGTATTTGGTTGGTTGTTGGGGCTGCACAATCGCAGGCTCTGGAGAGTTATGTGACTGAGATTATCCCTATTGATTTTTTCCTCACCTGTCTCCCATTCTCAGTATCTTGTACACATCAGTGTGTTTTGTTCTGCTTAACCCATAGTAACCTCTGTATGTGTGGGAATTTCCTTAGTTCCCTATTTCTCCATTGCGCCAAAATGGCCGGTTTTGGAGGGAAAGATTCTTCTCTCCTTCCCTGCTTCCATCTGCCTCCGAGAAAGGCGATCAAAATCAATATTCAAGACGCTCCCAAAATTCTTGTACTGCATCAGTTTCTTCATCCTGACAAACGACCTCCTCGTACTATATTGTACTCTCGTGTTCTTCAGAAATATCACCGATTCCACTCACAGGGCTGATTGATCTGCAGGTATCTTGCCGGTGGACAGTGTTATCATCCCAGTCCCTGTGGTTGGGGGCTGGTCTCTGTGCCGCGCTCTCTGTTTGCAAATCCCCCCCCCCGTGACTTGCATGTTTTTCTCAGGCGCTCTGACTTCCTTCCGCAGTCCAAAGTTAACTGAACTGGTGACGCGAAATTGCCTGCGGTGTGTGTGTGTGTGTGTGTGTGTGTGTGTGTGGGTGTGTGTGTGTGGTCTGTGATGGGTTCAGACTCAGTAACTCAGACTTGTATGTTATGCTGCCTGGGACAAGGTTCAGGCCTCCATAGCAACCCTGATCCGGAGGATGGATGGATGGATGGATGGATGGACACACGTCCCTTACAGTGCAAAACAATGTGCCACTGACAAGAATGACACCCCCGCATTAGGCCTCCATCACCATTGTTGAGACCCATGTAGCTTATTAACAGTTTGAAACAATGTATTACAGGTAACAGAACTTAGCATCTTGGCATGCATTTTTGCAGTGATGCTACAAAGTGAAAGTTACTGCTGTAAGCGGAGTCATTGTTTCTCTGTATAATTAATGCTTTTTTAAAGGAAATCGGCCATCGCCACTGTCTGAATCTCTCTGCTTTGGTCCCTTTCTCTTTATACTGTCCTGCTGATTCTGAGGGTGATAATCATACATGGATATAAATGTGTGCGTCTATGT
The DNA here is from genome assembly GCA_026781145.1 of Hippopotamyrus pictus. Classification (NCBI taxonomy): domain Eukaryota; kingdom Metazoa; phylum Chordata; class Actinopteri; order Osteoglossiformes; family Mormyridae; genus Hippopotamyrus; species Hippopotamyrus pictus. The sequence goes on along the minus strand of JAODLC010000085.1, from coordinate 10,802,968 downwards.
CAACGAAAATCATATCTAATAATCATTTGCCTGCACGGCAGAGCAGAAAATCAGACCTGAGGCCTGCTTTACATTTGTTATGTATAAAAAGTCCGGTAGAAAAGTCAAATACGGCGCCGATTTAAAAAGTTCCACAGCAAACCTAATGACTCAAGGCGCCGTTTTTGAATATGCGCGCAAACGCTCAATAATTCAGCTGACTCTTCCTGTTTGCCAGTGCATGTGTTCGGTCATGACTGGACCGTCCATTAATGTCTGGCACCGATTCACGGCCTTTCTGGAACGTCTGAACTCTTGAAGTGGGAATAACGCAGTCAGTTAAAAGTACTCAAGGACTCAGTTTCTAAATGCATCGCTTCAGTCGGTTTATTTACAGGATCTGTTCATCAGTTAATTATCTTCATCTAAACACCTTATAAAAGTCAATGTCTAACACAGACCAGATTATTATTTTTTTATTTTCTGCAATACAAGGGGAAAAGTCTTTTACTTAATTAATAGTGAGGGTTTAACCTTTGCTGTTGAATGAAAACAGTATTATATACTATACATGCATAGGCAGCATGAATTTAAAGTGACAATGTCCTCTGAATGCTTACAACAACTAATCTGTTTAACCTGGGCCTAATGCATACTGACTGATGACTATCTTGGCAAAAATAGAAGTGGAAAACCAAATATGTCCATCTTTCTCTTACTCTATGACCTTTGATGAAGAGGGGAATTTAAATTACCATGACAGTTTATGTATCCAGTGGCCAGTGTTACAGAGGACATTTAGAAACAAATTCTAGACTTACCTGCCACTGTAGTTTTTCATTGTGCACCTACCACAATGCTCAATCAGTATTACGCAGAGGTGGATAGTTCAGGTCCCGAAACTAAAAATCCAGACCAAGATTTTGTTTCAACCAATCAGTTGAGTACTCTGTGACTGTGACTCTTTAGCCTCAGCTGATTGGTTGAAACAAAATCTTGGTCTGGATTTTTACTTTCGGGACCTGAACTATCCATCTCTGGTATTACGTGAAAACATCTATTAGCGATATCGACATGATTCCTTACGTAAAACAAGGCGCATTATACTGTGCCCAAAAAGCTTCTGCCAGCTTCTCTATCACTGAAACGTCACCCGATGTGCCAAAACTACTAGTAATTGGTAAATATTTAATTCAGAATTTGACACTAGAGTAAACGATGTCATGTCATGATTTCTTGTACTATGACATTTTTTTTTACACAAACACCAGTGAGAAGAGCAAAAGGTTACTTATACAAATTTACCTACGTAATCATCTCTGTAGGCTTCTCTGTGCATTATGTGACATTTGCTAATCAGGTACTGTTTGATTTTCCTGATGTTATTCAAAGTAAATGTATTCCAGACAGGGCTTTAGCTGCAGTGTAGTTAGCAGAGCATTCTGACCATCTGCCATTACCACAAGGCCCTAGATAGAGGCAGTGCTGATGAATGAGGCTGGCCAGTTGAATAGTAGCGTTGGCTGGTGTTCCAGTGGTAGCACTATTCCAGTTTGGAGTTGGTGTATCCAAAGAGTATCCAACCTTCTTGGAGACCTTGGAGGGGGTGCTGGAAAGAGCGTAAGTCAAGAGTCGATAGTGTAGTGTAAGATGAGTGAAAGAGAGATGGCTTAAAGGAGATGAAGGGAGACTGAATTCAGGGGGCAGGTGGTGGGTCTGTTAGCATGGATGAGCTTGGAGACATTGGTCTCAGGGAGAAGGACAGAAGAAGGAGGTGCTGGACTGGACGATGTGTGGAAGGTCTGAGAACTGTCTGCTGTGTTGTCTTAGGAGAATGTGACAAAGTGATCAGCAGTGAAGGTGGCAGCTGGAGGGCTTAAGAGCGTCTTGAAGGTGAACAATAGTCCATGTGTCTATGTGTATGTGGGAGGTGTTGATCTTAGCATGTCAGTAGGTGGTTTTAGCAGCAGTGAGGTTAGTAGGAAAATTGCATAAAAGTGATTGATGCTCTGCAAGATTCACATGGTCTCTTTGTTTTCCACCACTTCTGCTTAGCTACCCTGAGCTTTGTCCATTGCCCACTGGGAGCACTGGAAATTCAAGCTGCCAGTGTAGTGAGTGTGTTGGCCTAGTGGAGACTGGGCAGAAATCGTTGAGGCTTAAGGTTAGGGTAGACCAGAGTGTATTGGTGACATCATTTTGGTCAAGTAAGCAGAACTGGTCAGGAGGTATTAAATCAGCACTAATGGTGTGAGACGCTATAGCAGTGACGAATACCTGCTGGACTGCCGTGCTGAAATTACAGGGAGGCGTCACACCTGATACTAGTAAAAGTATTCCACCCCTTAAATATTTAAAGACACACTTTAACATGGCAAATGAGATGTATTGTCTGGAGAGTTTTCCAGAGCCCTGTGGAGATGATTACACCATAGTTACAAGCTCTTGTCCTTTCCCTGAGAATCACGATCTTGTGACTGTTTGGTGACAGACTGCTTGCTTCTCTGGCTGAGAGCTCTGGATTAACCAACAATCAAGTATGATAGTGGCACAGAATCTTCTCTGCATCATTGTCGCATTTGAGAGAAGGACAGTTTCTTTAGATCGCTGTTGAATGCTCTTGTTGGTTTCAGAATGTGATTTTTATTCAGAAGCTGAGACCACAGTTGAGTTTTTTCAGCACTGCACTGGCTCAGAATAGCAGAGCAAGTGATGAAATCCAGCTCATGATGCAGGCTGCAGGGCTGGGACAACATGCTTCACTGTACCATGTCATCTAGATGGAGAGTTTCTCCAGGTCTCACACTGAGATCTGGACGGTCCCTCTGCAATACTCAATAAGATTTTAACTGGATTCAACAGGCTGATCATTTATTATTAAATAAAAATACTTACATAAGGAGTTCTTGTGTGCTTTCAGTCTCTGGAAAACCGAGGTGGAAAATTTCAATGTTAGGTTTGAAGACAGAAGTCTTTTCAAACTCAGAAGTCTCTTCAGTTTGCATCACGTTTCTGGATACTGTAATGCGCAAATATCTAATTTTCTGTCTGATGTCATAAAACCATTACTCAGAGAGGACGTTCTTCAGACCTTGACTAAGCCGAAAAGGTCTTGTATCACACCAGAGAGCTTGCTGCTGTTAAAATTCTGACAGCACAGAGACCCCCCCTCTTCCATGAAGACTGGGAGAGTAAAGCAGATGGAGTTAGCATGTTCTCCCAGTGCCGTGTGGGATTTCTCTGGATATTTGTCTTTCCTCCTATAGTCCACCGATGTGCATTTAGGCTAATGCTAAATTTCCAAGAGTTTGTGAGCATCCTATGATGAGCTGGCCCTCTGCCCAAGGTTCTCTTCCAGGTCGCCCCAAGACTCTGTGCTGATTAAGCTGATAGAAGATAGATGGTTGTTACAGGGGCAGATTAATCCATGTAATTCCCATATTTGGTATATTCCACAAACAGAGGTAGCTAGTTCATGTCCAGAAAGCAAAAATCCAAACCAAGATTTTGCTTCATCCATCCAGGTGAGTATTCTGTGACTGCTGTTCTTAATGCAGAACTAGTTGGTAGACACAAAATTTTGGTCTGGATTTTTACTTTCTGGACCTGAACGATCCATCTCTGTCCGCTACCCTAAGAGGAAGAGGAGCGGCAAGAGTCAGCTACAAGGTTAGGGAGTTAAAACAAACTGTTTTACTGGTCATTAGTAGTCCATGTCGACAATTCCCAATAATAATAAACTTTTATAGTATGTTGCTTTACATATGTATGAAGGTTAATGGAGCGCTACTGAATGTTAATTTCAGGTACTGAGAAGATGCATTGCGTCCCTCTGTCTTCCTTGACTTTTGTAACATGTTTACTCCTGGACTGGGCGAAAAACCCGAGCTTCTAAGCAGCTAAACAGAGCAGCTGGTGATTATTTTTTTCTTTTTGCCGTTAGACGGTTGTGAACAGGTGTCAACCACAGCAACAAAATCTCCGTTGCTTAATTCTTCCCGGTGACTTCACATGGAAGCAGCAGTTCACTAACAAGAAACACCATTAATCAGGCAGAATGTAGCGCCCTCATCAGCGGACTAAGTACCACGCTGGTCTGGGATCTGATTTAGGATCTGTCTTCTGCTGCGTTCAGCTGTGTATATATTGTCACCTTCTGTGTTTTTCCTACGTAAGTGAAGGTCCCTTCCTCTTTAGTGCCAGAAAGCATAAAGTACAGCAGTCCGGAAGTAATTATAGCACTTTAATAGAGAATAATAAAATAATCCATGAAACCTTAGAGAGTGCTGTGTAACATTTACGGATACATGAGGGTTGTGAGATTTTCTTGTGAGATGTCTTTTACAGTAGTTTGTCATGGAAATATTCACACCCATACCTCCCACAAGCCTGAGTGATATATGCATTTGTAATGCAGTTTTTAAATCAGTATATTATTGCAAAATACTGGTGATTCTGGCACTCGTGTGGATTTCTTTCCGGAAGTCTAAGATGACCCCGAGGTTATGGAGAGGTGTTTCACAAAGCTGGACACTGAAATGGAGTACTGAAGGACGGGCCCCGATCGACGCAGGTTCAGTGATGGACATCAGGAGTATGCTTATGGAGTTTAGGTCAGCCTTGGATGTTATGAATGAGGGAAATTAAATTCTATACCGAAGGATGAAAATATTACTTAGAATGTACCTGATCCTGCATGGAAGCTGCAAATTTAACAGTTTGGTAAATATTTCTTAGATTAAAAAAAAATTACACCCACCTGATATATCTGCCCTGTGAGTCATCTTACTTTGTTGACATTTTAAAAAGTAAAGAGTGATACATATAAATGGCTTATCTGCTATGGAATAATGAGGATTTACTTTGAATGCAAACCTAGGCGAGCTTTCTTGTAATGTTTTAGCATTTCCCACTGAACTAAAGTGATGCTTTTAACATTAAAGTATTAAACATTAAAAGGATGTGCAGTATTTCAAACAAATATAACCATGTGATCTCCCTGCCTTCTGGGCTATGTTAGGTAGGACACTGACTTTGTGGACTGGCGGGGGCCTTGTACCCAAAAACCCAAAGCCCTGCCAATCAGAATATCTTGTCGTAGAGCCCAGCAACATTTTTGTTCTGCAATTTTTTCAGTTTGGTCCGATCAATTCTGCCCACGTAGCCGGTTTATGCATAAACACGGAGGGAAATTTCTCTAAAATCGCGTACGTGAAACCCAGTCGTCAGGGGTAAATTTTCACCTCGCTTGTGTTTACGCCGATCGTAAGCAATCAAAGCTGCTAAACTCCTTCACACAGGGACTTAATGAAGCTATTATGGGATGCATATTGCCCCCTGCTGGACTTTAATTGCCCTGCAGGGTGAAAGTGGAGCCGGGTGTAGGCGTGACAGACTGGTCGTGTGGAACAGGCCGACGTGTAATTAAATGTTAAACGAGTGTCTTGTCACCAGGAGACAGGCGGGTGGGTTTTTTTTTAAAAAAGTACTCTCTTCCAGAAAGCGGCGATTTACTCTTCAGTTGTCAGTCACGCTGTGACCATGCCATTAGTTTAATTTAGATGCATAATGCGATTTAACTAAACAAAAGTGCAAACAGTACTCTAACGGGGATTTAAAGAGTTTATTTCTCATTTCCTTTCTATCACAAAGAGGTTCTTCTGAAACGCAGACTAAAATCCTTCTGTATATAAACTGTACACGTAAGCAAGGCACTATACATAGTTTAAACTCACAAGGAAATTTTAATTCCATGCCTTTAAATTACAAATCGGATCTTAGCACCTGTAAGCAGAGGGTCACAGACACGTCAGAATGCAAAATAAAAAGTAAATCCTTGGCATTAATTTTTTTTTCCTCCATTGCTTCCATTTAAGAGTCAACAGAAAATGAACATTCCTATCAACATATGACACAAACCCCTCAGTATGAACGCATCTGTTTTTTCCTTCATTAGTAGGTGTTTACATAAATACAAATTATTTATATATTGCACAAACACACAAAAAAATGCTTTGGATAGATAGCACGTGCCCAGTTTGGTGTTACTTGGGGGTGAATGGTAGATGGTACTGGTCAGTGAAAAGGACATGTGCATTTTTTAAAAGCAACTTCTTGACAGCCCCTGGAAAAAGCATCCCCAGAGCACCGGGAACCCTCCTACAAAGACATAAAATCGAAAAAGAAAAGAACACCCAAAAAGCCCCCCCAGGAAACAGTGTCTCCGACTGCTTCCTGGAGGGTTGAACGACTCTGTTCCTCGCCCAATCAGCACTTGCGATTCCCTTCATGGCTTCCGGCAGGAGGTCGGAGCGACGCCATTGGCCGGCTGATGAGCCCCTCTCCCCTCCGACTGCACCCTGACCGCCGCAGACCGCACTCCCTCTAAAACAGACCCTTGGCTTTCTTCACGTTCACTTGCTTCCATCCAGGCAATCCTTCAAATTCGTCCTGGCTCATCCCCAGAGCACGCTGCCAAAATAAGCGCTCCCGTTAATCACAACGTTAGCAGCACGAGTCCAGAGGAGCCGACGGGGACGTCATCAGAGAGGGCGACCGGATAATCCATGTCAGGTGGGATACGGTTTGCAAACTTCCGTTTCAATTAAAAAGACCTGGATTTCATTTGAGCACTGAGTTCTTGCTGTGTGCTGATCGGTCAGTCTCCTATAATCATGCGCGTGTCACTAATGTTAATGTGAAAGAGCTGGATGAGATTTTCAATCAAGGAAACAAACCAATAAAATCACAAGAACAATTCAACAATTATGCTGAGCACAGGAGCCTTTTGGTTATAAAGTAGCTTGTAAAACGTGAAGTAGCTCATAGTACCCCCCGGACACGGACTAGGTGCCAACCCTAGACTCACCTGAATCTGCACTGAATGGGCACATAACTCTTATGTACATTCAAGTGATTCAACAGGTTTGAATGATCAGAGTAGCATTTTGAATCACCTGCTTTCTAATAAATTTTGTGTTGGTACCGCAGCACACCCAAAGCCTGGGGACCATGAATACGCAGAAACGCCCGTTCTGAGATGCCACATTTAAAAACACAAATGTACTTAAGAACACAAGAAATTTACAACTACTTCAGTAGTTATCAGGATTCCAATGTCAAGCGACAGTCTGCTGTTAACTTATCAGCTGCTGACACAAAGATGATGTTAAATTACCGGTAGATACTGTAGATCCTGAAGAGCATCTGATAAATATGAAGCAAATAAATACAAACATATATACATAAATTAAATGTATTCAGCGACACGGTGGGTGGCACTGTAAACCTCAGAAGTCTGCATGGAGGTTTTTTCTGCAGACCAGGAAACGTTATTAGGTGAACAGGTGTCTCTAAATTGTCCATTGTGTGTTTGTGGATTATGTTTATATTACATTTTGGGGACCAAATGTCTCCCACAATGTAATAAAAATCCCTTATTAAGATCTGTGAATACAATCAAGAAAGTTAAAATGCCAAAAGTCTTTTGTTTGGTTACTTATGGGTAAGGTCGTCATGTTGGGATTAGAGTTCTCCCCATAGAAATGAATGGAGAGTCCCCACAAAGATATAATTACAAATGTGTGTGTGTGTGTGTGTGTGCCCTGTGATGGAGTGGCATTCCATCCAGGGTGTACCCTGCCTTGTGTCCTGTTCTTCCTGGGATAACGTCCAAACTCACCATCACTCTGTAATGGGTAAGTAACTTGCAAGATGGACGAACAACAAATGTGATTAAATAAACAGAACATATACTTCGCTGTATTATGCATTTTAAGTCAAATGGTGACAAATGGTGACAAAAAAAAAAAACAAAAAATAACATGCTTGTGCTGATAGTGAAAGAATAAATGTGAATTAAAGTTAAACATAAACCAAAAAATAAAAACTAAATGCCACATTGGTGTAAAGATCCCTTGTGACTCTGAAGAGAGTCATGTAGTGAGAGGAGTGAGATTCATAGCTGCACGCAGAGCATCAGAGGGCCGAGTGCATTAGGGAAGCCTGTGCATTAGGATGGGGACATAAGCAGGGGGTGTCTGGGGGGGTGGGGGGCAGCAGAGAGGCAGAGGGGCCTGGCGATGCTGGAATGGGACTCACCCGTTCAGGAGCCCCTATATCCTGGAAGGCGGAGCTTAGAGTTAAACCAGGCCTCAGCGCTCAGAACACAAAACAGCGTTTTTTGGTGACCAAAGGAGAGCGATGTCGTTAAGAGCCCTTGGTAAAGTCAGCCCCCTCCCAAACCCGCTCGCTCAGTCGCACTGAGGGTGGATTTCTCTCCCCTTTGGCCCTCGGTGACTTTGGGAAATCGAGACACTGAAGAGCGGGGTGTCAACAGGAAGTGGTGACACAGTGAACACTAGGAGTCACTGTAAACATGGTAATGGGCATGACTGCTCTGACTAACCTCTAAAGCAGGGGTCTCCAACTCCGATCCTGGAGAGCTACTATCCAGTAGGTTTTCTGTCCCACTTGGCTTCTGATGAGCCACACCTGCTCCTG
>JAODLC010000085.1:10761863-10777250 GCA_026781145.1 Hippopotamyrus pictus | reverse complement strand
GCAAGGAAGGGGGGGAGGGGGGGGGGCAGCAGGTGGCAAGAGAAGGAGAGGAGGCGAGAAGTGAGGAAAAGGAGACAGGGAGAGGAACCGCGTGGGGAGGAGAAGCGGTCCAGCCAAGACTCGCTAATGACTGAAGCGGAAGGCAGGGGTCTGTGTGAGTTGGCGCTGAAGATCAGTCACACAAACAGGCAGGCAGGGCTCACACAGACATCTACGTGGGCACTCCCGATTAGCGTACTGTAATTACCATCACTAATCTCAAACCAGCAAAATACAAGGAACCAGAGTACAGAGGAGCTGTCAAAGGAGCTGATTTTCAAAAAATTCAATGTCTCTTTTTCTTATAAGTAAAAAAAATACTTGAATTCCCATACAAAGTCTTTGATGGTCCCCCTCAGACATATGGATGACTGTCCTGGTATATACAGTAAGGACAAGCCTGTTAAGATTGTTGATAGGTTTGCTGCTAAAGAATATGCTTTCTGTATTGTTAGGACACATTAGCACTATGATAGATATTCAGCTAGCTGAGGACTGGATTGAATGCTCGGATTATGGGGCTGCTTTTGACTTGGTTGTAACGTGCTAACTGCAGGCCCTGTAGCTAATAGAGGAGAATCCTAGGGTTTAAAAGCTCAAAGATTAGATTCCCGGCACATCACTAGCCAGTAGAAGGCACGTCAAATGAATGTCTGCCAATGATAATGAAGAGCTTGTCATTTGCGACTCAAAAGTTAAGGAATTTTTTAATTTGTAATTGCAGTAATTAAGCAGTTCCTGTGCAATACTTCTCCCAATCCAGGTTTTTTTGACATGAATATGACTCTTTTGCCAGCAGTACTGTCTGCACTGCAGTTGTCTGCCCTAGTACTAATGAAAAATGACCCCAACAGTCTAAATTACGATGAGATTGACGTCAATGTGTTATAGAGCTCATAGAAAGTGTTGGAAGCTAAAGGTCCATTAGCAATGGTGTACAGAGGGGATGTAACTCCGGTAAGATACATTTCCCAAACAGTCTCCGTATGTCTTGCAGAATTCTTGCCTTGGTTAACAGATAAGTTCAGTTACAAATTTTCTTCAGTTATAATCTTCATCCTCCCATAGCAGTTAATCTGGACAAAAGATGAATACTGGTTTTTTTTTTATTATATACATTTTTAATACAAACTTGGTAACATGTTTCTATTGCACTCAGCCGGTATTCCACCAACATGTGACCCTCCAACACTTGTATATACATCAGACCTATTTATCATTGGCAGAATTGATGTTGACGATGTACAATGTACGGTATGAAAAGTTAAACGGACAATACGGAAACGTAAGTCGGCCCTGTTTTGATTTTCATCTCTGAAATGCTGCAAGAATAAAACAAATTCTCGCTGTGAGGATACAGAGATATGTGCATTTTTTCTGTAGCGGATTACACTTCTGCTAAGTTCTACATTCAGGCAGCAGGAATCACACACTTCCTGCAGCCAAAACTGCAACCAGGCGCACGTAAACATGAACATGTCCTGCCTTTCTGTCTCTTTATTACCCTGTCATTAATTTAAGGACTGACCTCATAATTCTTCTCTGAAAACACTGAAAGGTCAGGGCTGTTCGTCAGGCTCCTAATTACTGTGTAAAACCTGAACTGCGTTCTCAGATAACAAGATAAAGGTCTTAAGTGATTCCTTGAATAAATAAAAAAAAAGCTTCTGGCAGTAAAGTCTTCAGCTTTAGTCCTCCTGGCTCACGGACGAGCTTGCCAGCCAGAGTAAAGAATGCTCCTTTGGTTTCAGGATTTAAATCTAGACTGAAGATCTATAATTCTAGTCTATGATTAGTATGGCAAGTGCACGATTCATACGATTTGTGTTTGATTAGAAACACCTGACTGCTACTGACCCTCTTCTAACTTATTTTTTTACACACTGCTTCTGCATTTCGGCTTAGTTTTTGTGAAATAAACAATGACATGGCCTAATATGTCATGTGGTGCTGTTCAGCTACTTTTAAGACCTGCTAAGGACCAATGATTTTTAAAATTATGTCCTGATACGTAAAACCTTCTTTTTCACATGACTGTCGTTTATCCTACCCTTGGACTCCCAGAGATTTTTTTCTCCTAGAAATACTATACAGTTTTTTTTCCTTTCCCCTATCATCTTTGCTCTGAGAATATCGGTGCTGTGCATCCTGAGCTGCTGTCATTTCTATCCATGATGCTATTTCTGCGCGTTGTGGAAACTGTGCTTGGAATTACGTAAAAATTCATTGAACAGAAAAACTTTTAGGAGGCTATTTTAGTATTTGCAGATGAATTTGGAAAGGAAAAATGTGTCTCTTGATATGTTTCAGGTTTTTGCATATTTTTGCAGCTGTCCCAACAAGACAGCATAATTAATTCCCTCTCACCTACCCCAAGCACACACACACACACACGCACACACGCACGCGCACGTGCAGTGGATCAACTGCATAGAAGCGTCAGTTCCCAATGCGACTCCGACATTCTAAAAGCGCTATGGCAATAAAGCGAACAGAAGCTAAAGGAACAAGGGGTGGATGGCAGGCAGGATGCTGAAGCAATACCCTAGGAAGGAACGTGGAAGAGCTCACCTGGGGCTGGGAATCAATGAACTGGCTCATTTGCCCAGCAGGGACAGGAGGAGGAGAATATGTGGAGGAAAAGACAGGATCCTACAGGCAGGACCAGACAGACAGCCCCATGGGATAGATGGACAGACAGGGCACTAATTACAAAAGGGTTGGGGCAGTGATGGAAGATACTACGAAGACTGGGACCAAATTGACCACAATCAAAATGTCATGCTTTGATTGTTTGTTGCATTGATTGGCTGTTTATTTGTTAATGCGATAGCCTTGTAAAGACAGCTGCTACTGCCAGGGATCATGTGAGCACACACACCCCTCGCACAAATGGAGCGAGAGGACAGACCAGCGCACGCTGCGCTCAAGCGTCAAGACCAGCGCGAGGGGAAGAGGAGCCTGACCACTTCAAACCCAGCCTGAGGATGAGGGTGAAACACGGGGGCATGACTGTAAAGAAGTGTCACAGGGTCACGGTCTCTCCCCACCCCCCCCACCCCCGGGTGACCAGTGCCATCAGCGTACGTGTCGGGCTTACCCAGAACTCATCAGACACTGCCAAGTCATCAATCACCCTCCCTTCCTCCTACAAACAAAAACAAGGTGGCGAGTTGGAGCCATGTCAAATCAGTCCTCCAGAAAGTGTACGTTCATTGGTTCCTGACTGCTGCCACTCAAAATCAATCCGCTTCTATTTGTTACTTAAGAAGGTAGGCCTGGTGGGTGGGGCTTACCTTTTTCTTTAAAGTCTGCTCCTGCTCACACAGCTGTGTCTCACTCTCTGCCACCTGTATCGCCTCCTGCTTCTTGTTAATCCTGTTCCTCCAGTCCTCCTCCCCACTCTTCTTCAGCAAGGCCACCCTAGGATCGGAGGAAGGAGTCACTCTTGCCATCTATACTTCATGGCTGCTTATTCAGTACAGCAGGATTTCCCTATCTGGTCTTCGGGGACCCACAGACGGTCCACATTTTTGCTCCCTCCCAGCTCCAAAAATGTGGGCTGTCTGGCAGGGAGCTGGGAGGGCGCAAAAACGTGGAACGACTGTGGGTTCCCGAGGACCGGATTGGTGAACACTGCAGTACAAGGTCACCGTGAGCCCAGAGTCTTTACTGAAGCACAGGATACAAGGCAGTGGACAGGAAACGCCTCATCAGGACACACCCACTGCTGACACAGGTGTATAAAAATGCTACATTCCATTTTCACTCGAATTTATTTCATTCTGAGTTCCTAATTACAACTGGAACGTCCCCTGGAGTTAGAGTGCCTACTCGGAATGTCGGAGGAATCTTCACAACCCCGAGCTCAGAATCCAAGATGGCTGCACACTTTATCAACAGAAGCTAAAGCTGTAGTTTTATACTGTTTATTGGCACCTACATCTTATTTGTGGCTCATTAAATTGGTCGTACACACAGTACTGTCCTACCACTATCCGCGGACGTGTTGCTACAGTGTTTTTATGCACAAAATACCCGCGTGATGTGATGTTATCCACTGATATTGCTAACAATGACTAACTGGGCTAGAACTGGGGCCTCTTTCAGAAAGCAGGATTTCTTGCTTAGCCGTATAACTTGTCAGATTTAAGATAGTTTGGGCTAAATGTACATGAACGCAGTTAACTCGGGTGTGACGTCAATCCCAGGTCTGACTTCGGACCTCCAAAGTAAATGGAACGGAAGATTAAACACACAGTCACACAATTTCCTACAACGCAAATCGGCAGCGGAATGGGTAGTTGTACAGGAGACGTTAGCACATTTCTGGTCTGCTCTGCCTTGGTCAACTGCATGTGAGGTGATCGTGAAGTGGAAACGTTTCTGAGCGAGTTCAGCTGTGAAGTGGTCGGTCCCACAAGCTCACAGAATGGGACCTCATAACCCAGCAAAAATACTCAAACTGAATGACAGCAAATCCCACCAGCAATGTCCTACTGTCTAATAGAAAGCCTTCCTAGAAGAGTAGAGCGTATTACAGTGAATTCATATTAATATCCTAGATTTTGGAATGTTGGACAAACTGGTGTCCACAGACTTTTGGTCATATAGTGTAGTTACACTTAAACAATTTGCAGACACCAATTCAACTAAACTTCATGACATATTTAGCAGACCATTTTATGTGAAGAAACATACATTTAAGCAAGCAGGGTCAGTCTCTGGAGCAAGTATAGGTTAGGGGCCCAAAACCACCCTACGGGCCACAGGATTTGAACCAGCATCCTTCGACTCAAAGACACAACATTCTAACCTGCTAAGCCGCACAGCACTTCGGGAGACTAGCCTATGATGGGAAACTGAATAAAGTAAGGGAAGAATATGTACACTAAAGAGGACAGATCTACATCATTAGGGGTGTGGGGTCAAGGATAGACCCCAAGGATAGACCCCAAGGATAGAGCCACCCCTGTTTTAAACTAATGTGATTAGCTATCCATGAACTTCAGGGAAAATGAAAGGTTCTGTTACTGTAATGGGGACAGCCCCATGTGGGGATGGATGGATTGGGTCAGCGCCCAATGAATGCGGAACACAGGCTTATATAATGACCCACATTCTATCATAGATCTGCAGTGGCGCAGTTCACCGGCACGTCCAGTAGGGGGCGACCTGCCAAACGCTGCCCTGGCAATACGAAGAACACCTGCAAGGGGGCGAACCTCAGGATACAGCAACCGGCCCAAGAAAACCTGGGTGCGTTTCAATTGATCCTCGTCTCGCTCAGGCACCCATGGACTGACCAACAGGAAATGCCGCCCAGCTCTTGGTTCATATCCGAGTGTGTAGGACTGTCCTAATGCCATGTATCACCTGACTAGCCGGACTTTATGGCCCCTGTAACTGACATCACAAGGCCCCCACTTTCACTCACAAGAGTGACAGCCACAGGGAGGGGTCACTTAACCTCTAGAGGTACGGAGAGCTGCCCCACCCTTTCAGTTTAAATGCCCCGATGACAGACACACGACCCAGTTCCCCTGCCCCCTCTTCATACCCCCCCCCCACCTGACACGCACCCACAGAGCCTCCCTGAGCCAAATCTCCGCATTCTGTGCTTCCAGAAATAAATCCCATCTCCTGGACGACAGTAACCTACATTCCTCAATGTGATCCAAGTTGAGACCTGTGTACCCATGTCACCACAGTCACCCTCCCCTACCCCACCCCACCCCACCCTAGGAAGGGGGGGCGCTGGAAACAGGGGGGGGGGGCGCTGGAAACAGGGGACGTTGCAAATAAATGACATAAGAATACAGAATCGATTGCATCTTCAATGGGGAAGTCTGAATCTCATTGCTGTAGACAGCATTCAGATAGACAATGACAATCTCACACACACACACACACACACACACCCACCCACGCGCGTGTGCACACCCCAGTGACACACCCCTCTCCCTGCCATCACCCCACACTGTCTCTCAGCACAATAGCATGCTGATTGACAGCGACACTTTCCCGGGGGGACGGCCACCATTCATCGCAGCTGTGTCGCTAACCGCTGCCCCCACTTCCCCACGACTGACCTCTCCTTGATGGACATCTGCCGCGTTGACATCCCGTCCGCGTCCTCTCCCTGGCGGTCTGCCGGGGTCGCGCCGCCTGGCCGCTGCTCGGGCGGAGCCTGGGAGCCGGTCCTGGGAGCCGCGGAAGCCGCTGCTCTTGCAGAGACACTGCTCTCCTGCAGCTCTGCTCGCACGCACACACACACACACACACACACGCGCGCGCGCGTGCGCGCACACAGCCACGCAGAAAACAGGACGGGCGTTACAACCCCAGAGCGATCAATGACTGTCAGCTGGCGGCAGTGTCTGACACGCCCACGTGAGCACAGACACACACACACACACTCACACGGGATGGAAACGGGGCCGCAGGCTGCGGGAAAGCAGTTGTAATGAGTCTCTGAGTTCCTCGTAGGATCGCGTGCTGATTACGAGGGCAGACGTGCCACCTACTTGTGTCTCCCTGCACGGGCGAGTGCAGCCTCGGTGCCGGATAGGCGGTAATAAGCGTGATCTACCCCCCACCCCCCCCCCTGTCTGTCAGTGAGCTGAATACAGATCAGCCCCGGCACACCCGCCCCGGAATTTCCCCCCCGAATCCATCTCCGCACGCACATGCTCAGAAAAGATTAGACGAAAAGGCAGACTGGGGACACAGGGATGGCGTGGAGGGAACAAGGAGCTGGCGCGGTGAGAGACATGCGTGCAGCCATCTCACTTGCTCCTGAAATGCACCCCGACTAGTAACAGCACAAATCGTGCCGGCAAATATGCTATTTCCATGACAAAGTGAGCGTAGGAAAAGTATGTAGATGAGACTGAGCACCCCACACACCCCCCCCCCCGAGGGCCAGTCTGCATGACAAAAGCCCGTTTGGGCAGCTTGAGGTCCCTGCTGAGGGCTCGTCTGAAAGCCGTGGGGGTGTCGCTCGCCTCACATCAGCACCTGCGCCCCCCCTGCCCCTCCCCCCCCTTACCTGACACCGTGGTCTGAGAGTGCACCGCTACCGTCGTCTCTGTCTCGTACAGGTTCTGTGAGGACGTCCTCATTTCCTTGACGTGGCCCCCATGTTCTTGTGTTGCCGGGGCGACTGTGCTCTCGGGTCTCCGTGGGGGGGCGCCTTGCCTCGAGGGTGGGGCGGGGCCACATTGACTTGCCGGGCTCGGCTGAGTGGCTGGTGGATGCTTCACTTCGTCGTCCCCCTTAGGGGGGCAGGGCTTCCTCCAACTAGCCCCGCCCCCTCCAGCTCCACGGCTGTCATCAACCTCCGCTTCTGTCCCCGCCTGCTGCTGCAGCCCGACCAATGAGATACCATGGGAGGAGCTTCTGATTTCTGTCGACCGTTCCAGGTGGGGCGGGGATGGTGGTTTGGGGGCAGTGACGTCATCGACACGGGCGGGGCTGCGGCGCTTGGGCGGAACCGGAGCGGCATCCGATTCGCAGGCCCCCACCCCCGGGCTGAATGCAATGGTGGCAGATCTGCTCAGGTGGACATCACCCACGTGGGCAACCGAAACTGTGGTGGTATGTGCCGGGCTCTGCCGGACCAGCAGGGCCGACAGAGGTTCAGGCTTGACCTTTCCTCCATTCTGAACCTATGGTAGGGGAGTAGGGGTGAGAGCAACGTAAATCGCAGAAAAATGCGACAGGTGCACAAAGGCAGCCAAATACACTGAACAGTGAGGCCGGCATCACGGTGACTCACCTCCTGCCCATCAAAGCAGCATGTTAATTCATCTCTAATTAACCAATAATTAATCCCATTAGAACCCATGCTCCCTGGGCCTGAAGATGCCGCCCAGAGCATATCACACATGCTGACACCATGCGATTCCCACGCGCTCGACCGAGGCTGATTAGGACCGATGGGGGAGACATGAGGAACACCTAATGTGTGTCTTCTCCTCCCCATGGAGCAGCAGGTCTCAGAGCACATCACTCCCACCGAACTTCATCAAACCTCGTCGTTATTGTGAAGGCCCATGTGGAATGTCATGCAGAATTTGAAGACCGTACAAGAGAAGACCACGTCAACCGAGAACAAGAGCATGATCCTCTAAATTCAGCTGACGACAAAACGTAGACAGTTGTTGACAAAATGCAGACAACACGGATCGAAGGTGCAACTTCATTTTTCTGATAGTAATGCCCTGACAGATCCAAACTCACATGTTTATGATGAGAAAATAAGACTGGAAGACACTTCATTATATTTGTCATCTCTGCTGAGGCTCTTTTCCACTGTAGATCGCCCCCTTTCTGCCCGGAGGTCACATGTCGTTCATTCAACTGCAGCCATTCCGGTGTCCTCAGGTGAGGGGCCACGCGTTGCGAATGCTTGCACGCCCACGATTTTCTTTAGGGAAACATGCCGCCCCCCCCAAGTCCCAGCTTTTCAACAGTCATTAAGACTGTTTTAATACTTAATATTCTGTTCTTTGACGGTGGCTCCGCGTGTGGCTCTATAGCCACCTCCACAATGGAAACATGTGACATCTCTAGGGTTGGGGATTCAGTTCCTATCAGTAGCTCTGCATGTGCATGTTTCCTGCTACTGGAAGACAATCTCTATAAATGTCCAAATAACAATTCACAAAAAAAAAATGTTTGCACAGATGCAGTAAACTTGTTTGTAGAGGCAGGCAAACATTACCATGACATATAATCAAACTCGATGCAGTTTGAATCGTCATCTCAGGACACACAGCAGGTCAATAGGTTAACACGAGCTCGGGCAGAACAATGCAGATGATGCCCCTTACGGTTTCAGGCTGAATGTCTTTCTGTTGCTCCTCTACATCATCTTTTGGCATCAGAGGAGCACCCGACGCAACCTCTTCCTGTACCAGAGACAGGTCGGTTTCACCATGGTGGTACGAGAAGCTACTGTGCTACTGCTGTGAGAGATGTGAGACACGGTCCAGAGAACCTGGAGGTCTGTCCGAGTCCAGTCCTAAGCCTGAGCTTGTAGGAAAAATTTGGGATTACAGGACCGATGGCTCTTAGGGAAGCTCATCATTAACCGAGATGTGCAGATATACTTGAGAGTAGAGTGTGGTTGGCCAAGACCCGTGAAGTGCTGGGAAATGTCCTTGAAGTAGGACAAGATCTCAAATAACGTCCCTGGGTTGCTGTCAGGGTTGTACCTGACGAGGAACTGGGGAATCTGAAAGGGACCCATTGTTATGAAATGATTTTTTTTTTTTAACTCAAGGAAAGGTGCTGAAGTGGTTGGTTGCCAGGAAACCCCTGTGAGATTCTGATAGGTGCATCGCATTTATGATTGTACCGGGATGCTCCGTACCTTCTCCACCTCCCCAAGGGTGATGGGCTGGGTCTGATAGCGACTGGAGGCTCTGCGCTGAGCGACCCCACTCCCCCCCCCTTCCGTCAGCCGTTTGGATGTTGGCTTCTGTGCCAGTCGGTTGAAGAGCGCCATCTTTTCTGTCAGGCTGAGGGCAGACAGGTCCGGCTCCTCTGGTACCTTTTCTTCCACTGCTGCTGGTACTGCTGATGTCATCACCGCCTCAGTTGAGTGAGTCTCTGGAGTCACCGGGCTCTGCTGCGAGGACCCCTGTAGGCTGGGAGGAGGAATGATGGGAAGAGATAGCAACCTGTCACCCACTAACTTAATTTCCATGAGAGAAGATGAAAGGACATGTTGACAATACCGAATTAAATGAGCTAAATCAAGTGTGCTGGTGGGAAATGGACAAAAAAGATATGCATACAATGGAATAACTGGAAATAAATATGTGAAACAGCTGGTGATCTAAGCAGGAATGGAGAAAATCAATGCAAATAACCTTTTAATCAAACTATTACAGATAACGCAAAAGCTTGTTGCAATATGTCAGGTGAATTTAGTTTTTTCTTTACAATATATTTTTTTTAATAAAGCATTTTAGTATTGAATTATATTGCATATTAAAGTATTAATATGCATATATAATATAACATAATATAAGTTCTTTAAAAAACACACATCTCAAGGTTAAAGCACATGTCTGTCAGTGTGAAAGTATTGTAAACAAAACTGCATGCAAATTCAATAGGCAAACATGCAAGCATCATTGACATTTACACACTCGCTACCTCACTGAACACAAATGCACCCCCAAACCAAATAAACAGTGATATGACAGTATCAATGAATAAAATGAAATCAAAACATTCAGTTAAAGACTGTTGCTGCTGTCTTCTTAAAAACAAGCAGCATCCCAAATTTAGCAAAAATAGCACCGAAACTCGAGAAGACCAAGCTGTAGCAAGACAGCAGAGGGCGCTGTGGTGCCAACATGAAACATACATGCACTTCAAATGAAAAATCATTTGTATCTCACTCTAACATAGATCATACAAGACCCTTATGCAGCGCGCATAGAAATTTGCATGCCTTGGGTCCTAAAGCATTAAAGACATAACTCTTGAGAGTCAGGTGGCCAGTTTAGGCTTTGGCAAGGCCGTCGAGCAGCGCTGTGCATGTGCAGAAGCCCCGTGTGGGGTACCTGAAGCGTGTCACTGTGCTGCTGACTAGTGTGGGGGTCAGGATGCTTGGGGCGGTGGTGTGGGCGGTCACTGCTTGCGAATGGGGGTCAGGGACGCTTTTCGTCACATCGGACAGAATGGAGAGAATGAAGAATGTGATTCGACTGACAGTTAAGCTAAAATAAATCTACCGAAATGCAAAATAAATCAAACAGAGAGAAGAGGAAACTTAGCCTGGGTTATAGAGCAATCTAGAATCTTGTTATTCATCTTAAATCTGTATAGACTTCTGAATCAAGTTTTGAATAAAATCACAGGCATGATTATATGGTGAATGTTCATGATGAGTCAGAGGAAGAGCCTTTCTGTTAAACAAGGAACTTTAGGTCCAGCAAACATATTTTACTTGAAAAACACTCATTTGGCAACAATTTTCGGTGTGATGGAAGGTGACCTACGTTGTGGCGATGACCACCTCCTCAGTGGTGACCGGCTGTGTGTGGGAACGCTCCTGTAAACGCCTGAGCCTCCTCTCTACTGCGGCGTTGCGGGATACTGGCTTGGGCACACTGCCATCACCGGTCTTCTCCAGCTCCTGGGAGGTGAGAACGAGAGATACAGAGGTCTGTATAGAGCTGGCAGTCTACCCTGCAAAATCTGACATCGATGAAATGAATACAATGCATACAGTTTTTCTTCACTAGCTGCTGAAGTATGTCTTTGTAATACAACGGTAACAGAAAAGAAATGAATGGGAATGTAATGGAATGGAACAGAGTGGAAATGGAGAGGAATAGAACAGGAATAACATGGAACAGAATGGAAATGGAGAGAATAGAACAGGAATAAAATGGAACAGAATGGAAATGGAAAGAAAAAAATGGGAAAGAAATGGTCCAGAATTGAAATCGGGAGAAACAGAACAGGAATGGAATATATCAGCACAGAGTGGAGATGGAATGGAAAAGACCAGGAATGTAATGGAATGGAACACAATGCTAATTAAATTTCATAGAAGAGAAATGGACTGTAACAAAATGAAAACGGAATGGAATAGAACAGGAATGAAAAGGAGCCAAACGGATATGAAATGGAATAGAACAGAAACAGAACAGAAATGAAATGGAACCAAACAGAACAGGAATGGAATGGATCATAATGGAAATTCAGAAGAATAGAACAGAGATGGTGCCCCACTCTGCCCCCACATGGGCTGCTTACCCTGAACAGGGAGCGCTTGGCAGCCACACTCAGCTTGGCTCTTTCGTCCAGCTTCTCCTCCTCCCCTGAAAAAAGGACAGTATCAGAGGAGGGGTGTGAGTAAGTGCACTATAACACGAGGGAACATGCAATCTCTCACACAGACGAGGGGTGTGAGTAAGTGCACTATAACACGAGGGAACATGCAGTCTCTCACATAGATGAGGAGTGTGAGTAAATGTACAATAACATGAGGGGATGTGCAATCTCTCACATAGACGAGGAGTGTAAGTGCACTATAACACGAGGGAACATGCAATCTCTCACACAGACGAGGGGTGTGAGTAAGTGCACTATAACACGAGGGAACATGCAGTCTCTCACATAGATGAGGAGTGTGAGTAAATGTACAATAACATGAGGGGATGTGCAATCTCTCACATAGACGAGGAGTGTAAGTGGACTATAACACGAGGGAACGTGCAATCTCTCACATAGATGAGGAGTGTGAGTAAGTGGACTATAACACGAGGGAACGTGCAATCTCTTACACAGACGAGGGGTGTGAGTAAGTGGACTATAACACGAGGGAACGTGCAATCTCTCACACAGACAAGGGATGTGAGTGAGTGCACTATAACACGAGGAAATGTGCAATGTCTCACACAGACTAGCGGTGTGAGTAAGTGCACTATAACATGAGGGAACGTGCAATCTCTCACACAGACGAGGGGTGTGAGTAAGTGCACTATAACACGAGGGAACATGCAATCTCTCACATAGACGAGGATTGTGAGTAAATGTACAATAATATGAGGGAACGTGAAATCTGTCAGACAGATGAGGGGTGTGAGTAAGTGTACCATAACACAAGGGAACCTGAAATTTCTCACACAGAAAAGGGGTGTGAGTAAATGCACTATAACACGAGGTAATGTGCAATCTCTCACACAGACGAGGGGTGTGAGTAAATGCATTATAACACAAGGTAATGTGCAATCTCTCACACAGACATGCAGGCACTCATGGTGCTGCCCAAAGGCCAGAAGCAATGACTGAAGGAGAGAACTTAAAATGAGATTCCTTTGATCCTACACACAAGCAGCCTCAAGAACATGACAAATGTACACAAAGGAACATGACAAACAGTAAGACAAAGGATCAATAGGGCTAAAGACATTACGAATCAGTCCAGTTATCCAATAATCATATCTGAATATTGCTGTCAGATGAATTGCTCTGTTACTTCATATTGTATTTCAGCGATCACTAATAACACATTTTTAACAAATACTTCCCTCTACCTTGTAGCCTTCATTGACAATAAGCTTCAAGTTAAACAAAGACAAAACAAAACTTCTAAACAATATCCATTCAGTTTCTATGATAGAGACTATTTCCCTCTCCTTTCTATTTTGCTCTTTGGTACTTGCCTTCCGTCTTCTGTAGCTCTGTGGGACTTAAATGGGTCCTGATGAGGAAAAGAAAGGTTACCAGTTAAAAGTGAACAGGGGTAAAATCTCAGAGTAAACAGCTGAGATGCTGACCTATAACTGGGAAAGACCAGAAAATGTGAGAAGCAATTAGCACACGGGATAGGCGAGGTAGCAGTAGCAAGATGCTAAATCGACATAATTAAGCTTCTCTTCTGTTTTCTGTGCTATGGGATCAGAGCAGCAGAAGGTGGAAACAATGGACGATTCACACGGTCTTTGTGTGGCCTTTCCCCTCCCGTCCCACAGAGGGCACTCACAGCCTCTTTTCCTCCCACTAGGTCCATGACCATTGTATGAGGAATATCATGGGAAATTACATAATATCCACAAAAGCCTCTTTCGTGTAGCTATTCTTTGCGTTCAAATTTGAAGTATCTGCTTGAAGCATATTTTTGGGAAATGGCCACAGCCACCTTGAAGATGGGAACCCTCTTATCGTTCTCACATGGTTCATTTACAGCATGCCCGGTCTTCACAGTCAGTTCTCACTCCCCATCACTCCCCATTGGCTGGGGGCAAGCTGCCCCCTCGCAACCCCAAATACACACCCCGCCTACCTATCGGACTCTAGTCGTTCCGCAGAGGTGATTGGCTGAGTCCTAAACCTCTCAGAAGTCTTTCTATCGTCACCGGGGACGATATAGCAGCGGGGTCTCCGTGGCCCCCCTTCGCGCTCCGGCCTGACGTCCAGCGCTGCCAGCTCTACCTTAGCCTCCCTGCAAGCACCCCCACCACAGAGGCAGTGGGGGAGAAAGGGGGGATAATATGAACGAGGAAGACGGATGGCCCGTTGGAAGAAAACACAAACTTCATAGGTTCATAGGTTTACTATGATAGCATCTAAACTCATGTGACATGCGGGGGCACGCAAGCATGGACGCCAGGCTTTCATTGGTCAGGCTAGGTGCCAGACTGGTATTAGGACAGCATTAGTATTGGGAGCACCCCGCTTCTACCATATGGGTCATCAGGCAGATTTCCAGGTGTTAGAGAGTGGGAGACGTCACCAAAAGCAGTTATTTGAGGGTTTAGACAAGGTCATGGATGAGTCAGTCGTCCGGCGCCGCTCCACCTACGGTTCTGGCTTCCTGATGTTGGCATTGACATTCTCCAGGTAGGAGTGGCGGAGCTGTGCCACAGAGACCCTGGTGTCCAGGGTGCTGAGCTCCCCGTTGGCCACGCCACCGTCCCAGCTCTCCCGGTTCCGGTACACCATTGCGCTCTGGGGCACCCCAATGTCAGACATGGACCGTACGCGGGTTTTGGGCTTCATGGCCATCGAGGGGGCTTCCGTGATTCTATGCTGCCCTGCTAGGAATGATGAGCCCCTCTGGAGGTACATGGGCGTCCCATCACCCAGGTAGTTGTCCCTGGCTAAGCCTTCGGGTAGCTCCACCTCTTGCTGGCCAAGGTTGTGATCCCCTAGCTTTGTGATGTGGCTGGCCCGCCTCGGTGTGTGCTCCATGGCTTTGGATGTGCGCTCCACAGGCCTGATGACCACATCTCCTGCCCTTGATATATGATCCACCACCCTTGAGGTGCTATCAGCGGACTTCGGTATGTGCTCCATCGGTTTCGAGATGCGGTCCTGAATGTATGCTGCATGGGTCTGAGGCCTGGTGTGATCACCATGTCTGTGGATGGGCTCAGAGGTCCTGGAGATATGCTGCACATCTCTTGGGATGTGCTCAGGAGGACCCGGGGCATGCTGCACCAGATTCGGGTCTTGCTCCATGAATCTGGGTGCGTGATCCTCCATGTTACGGCTGAACCGTCGACCAATGATGCGAACTGACTGCTCATCATCCTCTTCCTCCTCTCCAGGCCCAGCCCTATAGGGAGTGTCGCCGCTCCTCTCCCAGTGGCGCACCTCTGAGGGCAGCACGGCCTTCCTGCTCCGCAGCAGCCCCTCTGTCTTGACCGGCGAGCCACCTTCCACTTGCATGTCGGGGGTAAACTCCATGCTGGCTCTCCTCTGAGGGCTCCGGTACTGGCCGATGGGGCGGCTGGCGCTGGGTGTCTGCTGGGACCTTACACCATGGTGGGCGGCGACCATCCTGCCGTGCGTGGGGTCGGGGTGGGCGGCGAC
>JAODLC010000085.1:10743804-10759120 GCA_026781145.1 Hippopotamyrus pictus | reverse complement strand
ATGCTGAACTGGTTGGTAAAAACAAAATCCTGGTCTGGATTTGTAGCTTCTGAACCTGAAATGCCCAACACTGCTGTAGGCTAAGCAGCTACGGCACCGTCCCTGGCTGCTGTCGCTCCCGGCTGAAATATTCAGGTGCTTATTACCGGTGCCGGTGGGCTGGGCTCGTTCGTCGGCGTCGAGCGAAAGTCTGAATCCCAGCTAAAGGCTAAACACCACAGCAGGCGTGTAAAGTACTTCACGGGGGATCAAGGAGCCAGGGTAGGCAAATTTATGACAATAGGAGAAGGTTGCGTAAATGGATCCAGCTCCCAGGTGACCTTTTTGCTCCCAGTCTGCGGCTAATAAAGGAAGCTGCTGCGTCTTTGGTGTGAAATGGAATCTGGCTGCAGGGTTTACAGTGCGGGTTTGTCAGGCAGCAGGTCCGTAAAGCTCACAGCGTCAGGGATGGGGGGATCCTCCTTGTCTTTCTGTCATTTATGGCCTTTGCTGTTAGTTAATAACAACAATAATAATAATTTAATACGTTTTTTCCACTATGTTCATTCCATCCTTTATGCTGCTGTATCCATCGTTTCCATTGTATATAAACCCTTGCTTCCAGCCCCCCCTGTCTTGCACCGTCTTGGGTTTTGCACTTTCAGTACTGTGCAAACTCCTTCCCCATGTCACTTACTGTCTGCACGTTGCAGGTATGTAGGTAGTTAACCACTAACATGACATTGTATGGTACATTATTGAATTTAATAGAAGGGAGTGAGTTGCTGGTGGTAGGGCTGATAATTACAGTATAGAAAGAGTAAACATAATTATTGATCCCATAAGTTAAAGGTAATATTTGGATTTAGCTGTTTAGCTAATGAATTTACCCAACCCTAATGTCTACTCTGGGGTCAAATTGACCCCAAAGTCAGATGACTTCTCATAGTAAGATAATTATTGTGGGAACGTGTAAGAGCTAAAGCAACCTGCAGTTTCTGTTCATTTATTTAGTAGCAGTGTTCTTGATAATGACTCTTTACTGCCATTTATACAAGCACGAGCAGTGCTGCACTTTTAGTTTTTGCATATCCTATCTTGTTCTCTTATAAGACACACAGACTGGGAGCGAAACCTGGGTCAGAGTGCAGGATCAGCCATTCCAACACTCCTGGAGCGTTTTTAAGCGTTTTCGAACCTTACCTGAGGGCCCAACATTGACATGATCACTCTGCCAACCACAGGAATGGACCTGGCTTCTAAACTGCAGGCCCACACAAGACCCTTATACTATACTTGTTTCCTGCGTGATGGATGATGTCACTGGGGATTTTATAGCCATAAAAAATGACCCCAGGCTGGGCGCAATATTGCTGCTGCTTTCAGTTTAAGTATATTGGCCCCCACGTGATGCGATTTACATGCCGCAGATATGAATGACTCCCCCTCTCCATGATGCACTTGGCCCCCCGTGATGGCAGCGATTCTACCCCGGTGATGCAAGAGACTCCCCCCCACATGATATACATGACCCGCATCCTCCGTGATGCGTGTGAGTCCTCTCCCAGTGATGTGATTCCCCCACATGATGCGAGTGACCCCGTGATGGCAGTGACTCCTCCCCCAGTACTGTGAGTGACTGCCCCCATATGATGCGACTGACTCCCCATGATGCGAGTGACCTCCCACTCCATGATGTTAGTGACCCCCTGTGATGCAAGTGACTCCCCCCTACATGTGTGACCCCACATGTGATGCTAGTGACCCCTCCCCAGTGATGTGACTCCCCCTGCGTGATGCCAGTGACCTCCCCCCTCCGTGATGTGAGTGACTCCTCTGCCAGTAATGTGACTCCCCCACATGATGCGAGTGACCCCCTGTGATGCAAGTAACTCCTCCCCATCACTTTGATGTGACTCGCCCCCTCTCTGATGTGCATGACTCCCCCATTTAGTGATGCACGTGACTCCCCCCATGATGCGAGGGACTCCCCCCAGTGACCCCCCAGTGATGCGAATGACTCCCCCCCTCCATGAAGTGAGTCAGTCCCCCCCCTGCATTATGCGAGTGACTTACCCCTGCCTGTTGAGAATGTTCTGCGCCTGCTGCTCGATGAACAAGTCCCCGGGGGAGATGCCGTAGCGTGGGGTGGGCAGGGAGGCCCTGCGACCGGTCCTGGGGGAGCTGGGCACTCCTGCTAAGGGTGGTTCTCTGGGAGGGGCCTTCGTGGAGGGCACTGGCGGGTCTGTGTAGCTGGGGGGTGACACAGGCTGGGCTCCCCTGTCTCTGTCTCGGTCTCGCCTGGAATTCTCCAGATTCATCACTCTCTCATGCTCCGAGGAGCCGGGGGCAGCCGTGAGGGGTCCTGGCTGTGCCGCCATGAAGACCCGGCCCACCCCAGAGCTGCTGCTATGTGATCCCCCTGAAGCCCGTAAGGAGTGTCTCTCCTGCGGCCTCTGGCCACAGCCCCTGCCCCCCTCCTCCAGCTGCGTACGTGCGCGCCCATAACCATGGCGAGGTGTGCCGGGCTCCACCTCCGACTCCTGATCCAGGGAGATCCCGTACCGCTCTGCCAGCTGCCGCCTGCGCTCCGCCTTGTAGCGGGCGATCCGCTCTGCCTTGGAGTCCAGCTCTGCCAGCACCGAGGTGGAGCTGTAGGGCGGGGCCTGGGTGGTCTTCGGTTCAGCTCGCACCCGGACTCTGGACTGCCTCTCTGGGGCGATAACCTCTACAGCTGGCGGGACCGCCAGCTCTTCCCTGCTGTATCTCCGCACTGCAGGAAGACAGAAATGAGACCCATCAGACCATGGACAAAGCTCAAAAATAAAATCTATGTCATCGCCACCATTACAATGGTATCATATCTAAGCCACCGCAAACCTGGGCAATAAAAAAAAAAAATGATACCTTAAAAATCAAACGGACCTCAGTGATTGTCTTCTAGTGCTCATGGAAAAAAAACTTCTGCTGTTACTCAGCTGGTGTCCAGCTGCTTGACCGAAATCCTTACCCACAACACTCGGCTCGCAGAGATCGGTGGCACGTGTGTAGCGTGGGGTGTCCTCCTCCAGCAGGCGGTGGGACACCAGGCCAGCGTCACCCTCGATGCCCTCGAGGCGCCTGGCGATGCGCTCCTTCCTGTGTGCCCAGGAAGTGGGCAGGGCTTACAGGCTGGTAAGGGGCGTGCACGGTGAGTCTAGAATAGTACTGATGGCCAAATCAAACTCCATGAAGCATTAGCTGTATTTTTTGACCCCATTAAATGGTGCTCTTAGTTTGCTATGGGGTATGCCTTGAGCTCTTTAATAAACACAGAGCGCCATCTGCTGGGGTCAGAAAATACGGCAAATGGTTCATGAAGTGTTGCTTTGCCCATCACTATAGAATAGGCACTTTCGGGGACAAATAAAGTTTTTTGAATTTGAATTTCAGAAACGCAAGCTCCTTCTTCGGGCCAAACTGGAGTTTGCGGTCGTCTACAGACGCAGCTGTAAAGGTCTCTTACCTGTTCATCTCTAAATCGCAGGCGACACGCTCAAAATACTTCCTTAGTTCTGAAACTGGAGGGGAACAAATGGTTAACCATCTGGAAGGAAAACAACACCCTATTTAACATGCTACAGGTAAGTGGGACCCTGAGCACAAGCAGAAGGCCACGTAGGTGAACTCGACACTGCAGGAGTGTCTAAATAACAGAGGATATTTATGCAAACATCTCCAGCAAGCATCACTGCCTCTTCCATCCAGATAATGAGTGAAGTATGAGCAGTGTTGTTTACCACTACTCAAACTATACATTTGCATAGGTGCCTGAGGTTTGGGGGCCCCCTTTTGGCCACAAACAGTCACTACACTGGAGGAGTAAGGTGACTTTTTCAGTGGGGGTTCCTAAACAACAAACCTGCCCCTGGTAATATTGTCCGGGGAGGTATGACTGTAACCAGTTACTGAGGTCTAGTCTGACTGTCCAGCAATATTAATTTGATACACAGTAATGCTATATTCAGATTTAGCAATGCTTATCAAAGAAGCATTTACTCACCCCTGGGAAGGATGACTAAAAGATTAGCATCTGTATCCTTGACCACGTCAGAGTTGTCGTCAGAGGAGAACTCCTGGCGAAAGCTACCACAGCAGAATGGCCTCATTAAATACCGCTGGAAATAAACGCTATAATTTCTGACCATCGTACCAAATTCCCACAGCCTAAATAATTTAAAATAAAATCCATCGTGCTCACAGACGTCTAAGAGCAATACATCAGGCACCCCGAGAAACTGCTGAAGCGACTGCAACTGAGGTACTGTCATTCTGACAGCGCGTAGGACTGACTTCATATGTGTAGAGCTTTTCTGATACTTCAGACTCGGAAAAAGTTGAGGCACTAGGCATATATAAGGTAAAATAGGCGCAAATGGTATACAACCAGAAATAAAGATTACAGGCTTCAACATTTTAACAGGTATAAAAAGTAATTTGAAGATTGGGGGAAGGTTCAATACCTGGGGTCTCCAACTCCGGTCCTGGAGAGCTACTATCCAGTAGGTTTTCTGTCCCATTGGTTTCTGATGAGCCACACCTGCTCCTGGTATTTACCTGAGAACAGGTGTGGCTCATCAGAAGCCGGGTATGACAGAAAACCTACTGGACGGTAGCTCTCCAGGACCGGAGTTGGGGACCCCTGTTCTATAGTAAGAAGCCGCAATGGCCAGAGACTCTACCCCCCCACTGGTTGTGACACTCCCGATAAACATCCCAGCTGATTAATTATAGATTTTAGGGTACCTAACTAAACCGAGCTTGTGGCTGCTGAGGACCAGGGATAGGGGCCCTGCTGGTGTAAGACGATACGAGGGGGAAACCCAGGCTGCTGGTGACACAGGGCCCGCGTCCTGTCTGCCAGTCAGGCGCCCAAATCCGGGCCATTCCTCAGCGGCGATGGTACCTTAAAGCTTTCCCTTCCGACGTCTTCCAGTTGCCAAGTCTAATCGGAGAACCGGGTCCAAAGTCTATAAAAGATAAGATGACATACGAAAGATGAGCCTGAGTCAGGACAATCAGTACCAGAGAGGAACGGAGGCATTGCACGGTACTGTGGAGGTCATACTGCTGAGTTGGGGTTAAAATGCTGTTAACAGCACATTGGGAGTCCGGCAATTTGCCGGACAGCAGTCTGCAGGCAGGAGAGAAGTACTACAGCTGAACTTTTATTGAATACATTCATTTGTTCAGTTTAAATTAACATTTAATGGTGCGCTAATTTCAACATTTTGATGAGTCTCGGTTAACAGAGCGCACGCAGACTGTCCCTCACCCTTCCACCAGCCCAACCCTCTGCTCCGAGCACTTCTCAAAGCCTCCACGAGTTCCCAAAAGCGCTCCGCTGACACGATTGCGTCGTCACGCCCCCGGAGTCAAAGACATGGATGCTGTACCAGAACCTCTGGTCAGCTTAAAGACAGCCCACTGAAGATGGGGCTAAAACTTAGACCAGGAAGCAGAACAACAGCTACGACGCTCCTTGTTGTGTAACACCAAACTGTTCTGGGACCACCTCATGAACCTATGTGGTTTTCCTATTAATTTTCCAGTTAAACACTGAATTACTACCTTTCCCAGTCACCTGCATTAACTGCAAGTGAATTATGTTTTAAGATCAAGAGCTGGATTAAAAAAAAAACATAACAAAATGATGGACAGTATTTTTTTGTTCCCTGAAGCCTAAATCATGATGACCCATGCTTAGTTGCAATGTTGGGTATTTCAGTTCCACAAGCAAGAAATCCAGACCAAGATTTTGTTTCTACAAAGCAGTTTAGTGCTTCTGTACCTGTGACTCTTTATGCTCAGCTGGTTGGTAGAAACAAAATCCTGGTCTGGACTTCTTGCTCCTGGACCTGGAATGTCCAACACTGCTTGATAGTTTCATATCTTGCAATATTGCCCAACATTACGATTCTGGGGACAAATTAAGTCATCACAAAGCTAGTTACACAGTTGACTTTCAAACAGTTTTACGTATATGTAAAGAGATCTCTGTTGCGGTGGTTGGATTAAATTTCCTGTTTGAGAGTAAGAAGGTAATCCCATCCCTAAGACTTGTAACTGACAACCTGCTGGTTATATGCCTAGATCAGACCACATGTGCCACTTACTGTACAGAGGTAATACATACACTGGCTGACAGGTAAACATGAGCAGAGGGTGTGAGCTACCATTTCCTGGTTTCCGGAAGCCTTGTCTTTCAGGGCCTACACATGCAATAGCTAGCTCGCACCATCGTTATCCGTGCGTTCAGTGGCAACAGCCGCATGAACGAGCCTCACAGAGAAATAAAGCAGGAGTTTGGAGTTTCGCAATAAACCCTGTTGACAATGAACCACATCATCAGTTCCTTCATTATGAAAACACATACTGCTGTTGGTTCCATAGATCAGCGTTCCCTAATCTGGTCCTCGGGGACCCACAGACAGTCCAGATTTTTGTTCTGGGAGCTGGGAGCAAAAACATGGACTGTCTGGCAGGGAGCTGGGAGGGAGCAAAAATGTGGACCGACTCTGGGATCCCGAAGACTGGATTGGGAAACAGCAGAGTGTAGAGTAGATCGCATAGCCCTGTATCATTCACCAGTACAGTGTGCGAGATCATGTCAGTCTCCCTTTAAGCATAACAAAATAATCAGCAACTAAACTTCAGTGCAACTACATTCAACGCAATCAACATTACAAATCATTTAAAAAACAAGAAGAAGTTTCAGCTTGGAAGTATTTCTAGTGATTTATCAGCAGAATTTGTTATGGTAACGCAAAGGTTTAGGTTTAACCAGTTACATAAAGATACGACTGAATGGTGAACCCGTAACTGCTAATGTTTATATAACACATCAGCAGCACTCCACTTTACATAAGTGTCAGGATGTCCGCGATGCTAACGTTTATCGGCCGACGTCGGCACTTAGCCGCTAATCTGAGACGCTGAGAACGGTTCTCTCACGGAACGTGCCGGCGATCTGGAGACCGGCGGAGCAGCGGCAGACGAAACCGACTCGGACTTGGACAGTGAGCGGATCAATCCCACATCAAGAGCTTTTAAACTGCCAGCTGAGGTCCTTACAGGGGGATAAACAGAAGCGCGATACGCAAAGTACTCCGCTACAAGCGCAAACTTCTCTCCCGCTTTATATCTCAGCCGTTTGGTCTCGGGGCGAATGGCTGGGGGCCCCCAGTCCAGATGAAGAGTACCGTACTTGCGTCGCATCTCCTCATGGTTGGTGTCTCCCTCGGGGGCTAACACAGGATGCGGAACGCCGGTCTCCTCGCCGAAAGACGCTGCAAGTCTATAGTCAGTGTGGAGCTTGGAGCTCAGCGCATGTCTGTGATTGAGGGATTAGTCAGATTTGGGGGAGGGGGGTGGACTGAAGCTCATAAGACAGTGAATATGCCAGTGTTTATTTACAGGTCTGGGACAAATCAGAAGCATAGCTTTACCTAAAGCTCCGAGACTCAAGCCAATCACAGACAAGCGAGGGACTGACACTCAAAGGGGGACACACACACACAGACTCTCTCTCTCTCTCACACACACACACACACACACACACACACACATACACACACACACACACACAGACTCACACACACACACACACCACACACTCAGAGGTAATTATCCAAAACACAACTAGTATGCAGAGAACGAGGCTTGATTTGACAGAGAGCTGGCTATGAAAATGATAAATGTCAAGAACCGTAAGCATGCAAAAAATGACAAGACTCAACAACCCACGCTACTGCTTTTCCCCTCAGAGTACAGGAATGGTGTCCACACTCCTGGAAATCATTCAAAGGCACTTTTTGGTGCCACTGGACACGGTTCAGGTATCCAGTCTCCAAGGGTTTCAGTAAACAATAACAGGAGCGATGGAGCCCAACAGGTACACCAAACCCACCGAAGACCCAATGCCCTGGCTGACTGAGCCGTGACAGAGACCCACTCCTCTGCCCTGGCTAGACTTAAGAACAGACTGGAGGCAGACGTTGCAGCCAGCTGCGCAGCCATGCAGAGGCTGACATATCTGCACTTGAGGCACGCCCTCGCGCATAACTCAGGGAGCAGCCGGGCTAAAGGAGCGCAAGACGATAATCTGATTACTGGCAAAAATTAGAAGGGGTTTGACAGGAGTCAGGATGGGGGTGGGGCAGGAATGAAGGCCCCCCCCCCCCCCACCCAGACAAAGAGCAGAGCTGCAAATCCCTGTATCGACGTTAGGAGATGCAGTCCTTTCTTTCAAGCCTGAATTACCACTCATCTGTGTCATCAGAAAGCAGAAACGCGAACGGCTGCATGAAGAGCCCACGGGGACTGGGGGCCGCCGCCCTGACCTGATCTCGGTGTGCCGGAAAACCCCTCAGCCAGCAAGCCCCCCCCCCCCAGCACGGAGCGAGAGGCATGCGGTCCCACAAAAAAAACACCCTGATTTATGCTGGGCTCGTGGGCCAAAAATTCACAGGCGCTCACATAGGGGAGCAGTGGGCTGGATTGTCAGACCATGACGATAAACCAACAACATGGAGCCACTCAATAAAACATCAACCTGGGTCCCAAGCTGCAGGGGTATGACATCGAAGGACACGCCATTGTCATTGCAGAGGTGGCGGCCATGCTGAGAGCACGACCTTCACACTGATCCTGTACCCTAAATCAAACTCAGCAACTACTTCAGCACCAACATCAACCACCGCAAAAACATTTTAGCCCCTTGCATGAACCTCCACCATGCCTCCTGTCTTAGGCATCATGAACCTCCACCATGCCTCCTGTCTTAGGTATCATGAACCTCCACCATGCCTCCTGTCTCAGGCATCATGAACCTCCACCATGCCTCCTGTCTCAGGCATAATGAACCTCCACCAAGCCTCCTGTCTCAGGCATCATAAACCTCCACCATGCCTCCTGTCTCAGGCATCATGAACCTCCACCATGCCTCCTGTCTTAGGCATTCGCTAATTCCTTTTAATATGCTTTTTGATCTACTTTGACAATAATAATAATAATACATTTTATTTTAAAGGCACCTTACAGAGCACACAAGGACACCGTACACAATTATACAACGAAAAACAATCAGAATAAAAACTAATTACAAAAACTAAAACAGTATAAAAACTAAAAGATTTCACAGAGAGTTGGCACTTTAAACAGATGTGTTTTGAGCTTGGATTTAAAAAGTGAAAAGGAGTTTATATTTCTAATGTCTTTTGGTAAGGAGTTCCAGAGTCGGGGAGCAGAGCAACAGAATGCCCTGCTCCCCATAGTGACAAGGCGGGCAGAAGGGACGATGAGATGAATAGAGGAGGAGGACCTGAGGGAACGAGAGGGAGTAGCAATGTGAATAAGATCAGACAGGTATGGAGGAGCGAGGTTGTGGATGGCCTTAAACGTATAGAGGAGGATTTTGAAATTAATGTGTAAATGTACCGGGAGCCAGTGCAACTGCTGCAGGACAGGGGTGATATGATGTTTAGAAGGGGTTTTAGTAACAATACGTGCAGCTGAATTTTGAAGTAATTGAAGCTTATGGAGGGATTTGTTGGTCAGAGCAAACAGAAGGGAATTGCAGTAGTCCAGTCGTGAAGTGACTAAACTGTGAACTAGTACCACGGTGGTATGAGGGGTGAGGGAAGGACGGAGACGATTAATATTACGGAGATGGAAGTATGCGGACCGGGTGATATTGTTAATATGAGATTTAAAGGATAATGTGCTATCGAGGACGACACCCAGACTCTTAACCTGAGGGGAGGGGGAGACACAAGAGTTATCGATTGTGATTGAAAAGCTGTCAGCTTTAGAAATTGTTGATTTAGTACCAATCAGAAGAAATTCTGTTTTTTCACTGTTAAGTTTGAGGAAATTAGAAGAAAACCATGATTTTAACTCATCAATGCAATCAGTAAGGGAAGAGGGTGGAAGAGTAGAATTGGGTTTACTAGAAAGATAGAGCTGGGTATCATCTGCGTAGCAATGAAAATGTATGTTGTATTTACGAAAAATATGTCCAATGGGGATGAGATAAATAATGAAAAGAAGGGGGTCCAGGACAGAGCCCTGGGGCACACCAGTGGTAACTGGAGAGGGCTGGGATGTAGACGACTTAAGTTGAACAAATTGAGTGCGGAATACTGGAAAAGTCCAGCACCAGGTTGATAGACGAGGGACAGGAGAGTCCAGATGATCGCAGAATAAATACCATAAATACCGCCAGCCCACATCACTGTCAGAACCAAACAGCCCAAGTAAATACACCTGAGGAGACCTGTAGTAGAGACTACGGTAAGCAATCTTGGTCCACTCGCAATAGTAAATTCCCGATGATAGCAAAAGAGATTAGAGAAAAATCTCTTATTTGAGAAGTAACTACAGTGGGCAATTACACTATACAAAAAAAGCAGTATAAATGACTTAGAAAAGTACCGGAGAGTAGCGGCAGCAAGACGCGCCTGCATTCACTCATCCGGGTCTCAGGTAACAGCAAGCCATAACACCCCCACCCCCATGTTTAACAGATGAGGTGGTCTGCTTTGGATCTGGGGCAGTTCCTTTTCATCTCCACACTTTCCTCTAGCCGTCCCTGTGATAATGGTTAATCTTGGTTTTGTCTGTCTGTAAGACATCTTTCCAGAATTCTGAAGGCTCTTTTAAGTACTTTTTTTGCCAATTATTATCTGGCTGTCCTGTTTTAATGGCTAACTAGCAGTGTACCCTCTGTATTTCTGTTGAAGTCTTTTTGTCAGGGTCAGCCCGGATCCGAGCTGCCCGGATCCATGACACTTCTGCAGAAATTAGTCTTTGAGACACACCTGCCTCCTGAAGACTGTTTCTGATCTGTTGGACAGGCATTTGGGGATTTTTCTGTACGATGGTGAGGATTCTTCTGTCATCTGTAGTGGAGGTTTTCCTCGGCCTACCAGTGCCTTTGCAGATACTGAGCTCACCAGTGCATTGTTTCTTCTTAATGATATTCTAGACAGATGATTTTAGTAATACTAAGGTTTGACTGATGTCTATAATGGTTTTCTTGTTTTTCAGCTTCATAATAACTTCTTTGACTTTCATTCTTCCTCTCATGGTGAACAATGGCAACTTATTCCTCCACTAATGAAGCAATGAAACACACCAGAGTAATTACAAATACCTCTGAAGCCTAATGTCGAAATATTATGCTGCCCTAATATGAGGAGGACTATGTACAGGTATAGAAAGTGTTGCAATTTCTACATGGTGAAACCGGAATGTATACAAATAACTTTGTTAAAGTCTCGAATGGGCACTTTAATTATGTCTGTATTGTTAAATTTGAAATTTTAAACTGTGGAAAAGTAAAATGTGTCTTTGTCCCAAACATTATGGTGGGCACTGTACCTATGACTGTGTGTATGTGACTTTAGTCCCATGTCTGGCATGGACCACCCAACCATGGCATCGAGTAGGCGTACAGTCAGCCTCAGACCCTCAAAATGACACTCATTTTGTGTTTATTCCCATTTTAGTCAGTTTTTTAGTCATAATTTTCTCAAACAGGTTCACGATACGGAAATGGATTTTGCTGAAGGATATTTCTCCTGACTGTATAAATTCCCTTCAGATGTAAGCATACCTTATACATAACCCTATGATGCTTAATCATCTAGATTGTTTTTATGTGACCGTACTTCTTTTATATATAAAAATTAATGCTTATAGTTTGTTAGAAAAAGCACAATTCAGTCACATTTCCTTCACAGGTCTTATTAGGGTCAAACACCCATTTAACTGTGTGCAAAATCTTGTGTCTTTCCTTCTGTTTACTGGATACAGTTTATTTATCTCTGTTTAGTTTCAGGAAGGCACTTCTCTCCAAGATAAGTCTTGCACACTTATTTGTTTGTGTGTGTGTGTGTGTATTATGTTTATAATACATTGT
Organism: Hippopotamyrus pictus; assembly: GCA_026781145.1. Lineage (NCBI taxonomy): Eukaryota > Metazoa > Chordata > Actinopteri > Osteoglossiformes > Mormyridae > Hippopotamyrus > Hippopotamyrus pictus. Next base: position 10,747,179 of record JAODLC010000085.1, on the reverse strand, counting down.
GGGAACCAAAGCTTGCTATTTTTCAGATTCCTACAAAGATCAGTGAGCGCCATCAAAAAACTAAAAATGCCAAATGTCTTGTATTTTGTTTGGTTACTTAGGTAAAGGTTAGAGCTGGGTAGGGGTTAAGATCTTCATGATGGGATTAGAGTTTTTCCCATAGAAATGAAGGAGAGTCCCCATAAAGATACAATTGCTAACTTGTGTGTTTGTGTGTATCCCTGAATACTAAGAATAGTTCCTAAAAAAAACTGAACTTATTACACCTTTTTGAATTCCTCCTTCAGGTTTTGCCTCACCTTCTGTCTTGCGTTTACATTGGCTGTACTTGTCGCCGCGCTCATTTCCAGTCGCAGCACCTTTCATACCTACAGGATTTGGCATTGCCGACAGGTCCAGATATTTAGCCTGCTAGGTTTTTTGACGGGTGTCTGTGACACATTGGTGACTCCATGAGGTCGTGTTGTGAAAATTTGATGCATAGCGATCGAACGCCAATTTGCCAATGTCGATTGCACGCTGATTTACCTCCGATCTGGGGGTTTTGTCTACATTTTCCAAAAACTCTCAGCGAGTGGAAAATTGGGAATGAAGTTGTGTAGTGTGAACATAGCATTACTTATATTGGAAGCTGGCATTTGCGCAGATATACACCAAGCGGGAAAAACAAATCATCCAACAAGAAAGATGCATGGAGACTGTGAGAACTGGTCCGTGCATTTGCAGATTTTTATGTGTAAATGATTCATTAAAAAGAATAACAACCAATGCTTTGAGGTGACTACTGTGATCAAGGTTGTCTGCCCAAACAATTTTGTCTCTTTAGAGCATAACAGAGATTTTCCTGTGATTTTCGTTATCAAGCATTTTTCATTCATGTTATCGTTAAAAATTAGTCATGAAATAAAAGATCATCAACGAAAACTTATCGTCAAAATTCTCACTTGCCTGTTTCGGGTTCAGTCCCAGCTAAATGTTCCCCCATGACGTGTGATCCGTGCCGACCTGCTCCCTAAACTCATGTCATATTCTGTTTACTGATCACAAGAACACAACATTGTATCTGGTAACATACAGTATAGTGCTAGTGAGCAGTCAGTTATGGAGGTTGGCAGCCAATATGAGAATGGGGTCTTTCAGTCTTTGGAAGAATAAATGGAATATGCAGTAGATAGGAAAAGGGAACTTCTATTGGAATGAAACCTAGCATGTGTGCGTGTTGATAGTGATGTAGATAATGACAGGGGAACCCTGTTCTCTTTACTTATAATTCAGCCTTAGCCAAGCTGTGACCTTTCAGATTGTGATTATAGTGTGGTGTGGTATTCCTGGCCTATAGTGTGCTCCCCTTCTCAGCCTCTCTTACCAACTCTGTTTGATTCCCCCCCAGTGCTGTGGTACCAGCCAGCCAGCGGACAGCGGTGGCCTCCACACACAGCATCAGTGGCACCACGCCCCCGGACCGGCTACGCTTCCCACGGGGCACGGCCAGCCGGAGCACCTTCCACGGGGGGCAGCTGCGGGAGCGCCGCACAGCCACCTACAATGGGCCTCCGGCATCGCCCACGCTGTCGCACGATGCCGCACCGCTCTCGCAGTCACGTAGCCGTGGCTCCTCCAACCTCTTCACCAAGCTCACTTCCAAGCTCACCCGCAGGTAGGCCGGTCAGCCAACCCCACCCACTCACACCCGCCATTTCTGCCTGTTTTCGTGGGTTTTGGGAGCTTGGTTTGGGCTTTGCTGGTTCTGGTTTTGGTTCCCCCGTAGTCTGAGGTGAAGGTTCCTCCATGAGGGATAACCTGTGCTGACCTGAGCTCTCTGCTTCTGATGGTGTCAAACAGAACCATTTATTGGGGGGCTGCTTTCTGTGTTAAAAGTACTCACCTCTGGCACACCCTGCTGTGCCCCCTGCTGGCACTGCTTTCTGTCACGTCCCCAACTGACAGTCATTTCCTGATCAACTGCGCTGGGCTGCAGCCAGCAGGTCAGCACAGACCATGTGAACAATCCAGGTGCAGCCGCTGCCCCTTGTCCATACTGGGCTCTGAGTTCCAGTGCTGCTGTTCCACACAAACAGTCCAGTCTGTCTGCACGTGCGATGGAGTCTTCCATGTGCTCGCATTATAATATTACTTTTGTAAACTTGATGCAGATCATCTATCTATCTACCTACCTACAGTGGATATTAAAAGTGTTTTTGTGATGTAAAAAATATACCATGATAAATAATTTCAGGGCTTTTCCCACCTTTAATGTGACCTATAATCTATTCAATTAAATTCAATTATTTGAAAAAACAAATCTGTTAGGGGGAAAAATATAAAAAATTAAAAACGTCCAATAAGCTGGTTTTATAAGTGTGCACACCATTAAACTAATACTTTGTTGAAGCACCATTTGATCTAATTACAGCACTCAGTCTTTTAGGGCAGGAGTCTACTCTTGACTTGCTAATATTTACCCACTCTTCCTTGCAAAAGCGCTTCCAAATCAGTCAGATTGCAAGAGCATCTCTTGTGCACAATCCTCTTCAGGTCACCCCACAGATTTTCAATTGGATTTAGGTCTGGGCTCTACCTGGCCCATTCTAAATCTTTAAATTTCTTTTAACAAAGCCATTCTTTTGTTGATGTGGATGTATGCTTGGGGTCATTGTTGTGCTGAAAGGTGAAATTCCTCTTTCAAGCAGGCTTCGGGCCAAAACTGACTGGTATTTGGAACTGTTCATAATTTGCTTCACCTTGACCAAAGCCTCAGTTCCATCTGAAGACAAACAACCCCAAAGCATGATACTGCAACCATACTTTACTGTGGGTATGATGTTCTTTTGGAGATGCACTGGGTTGTTTTGGCGGCAAACATACCTTTTGGAATTGTGGCCTAAAAGTTCAACCTTGGTTTTATCAGACCATAATACAGTTTCCCACATGCTTTTGGGAAACTTTTTTTCAGAATTTGTCCGGGCCTCGATGTTTTTCTTTGTACGATAAAGCTTCCATCTTGCAACACTACCCCATAGTCCGGACATATGGAGAATATAGGAGACTGTAGCACTTACCAGAAATGTATGCAGCTCCTTCAGTGTTGCAGTAGGCCTCTTGGCAGCCTCCTTGCCCAGTTTTCATTTTCTTTTCTACTTCTTGATGGCTGTCTTCAATGTGTTCCATGTTATATCTAATGCATTTTTTGTAGCCTTCTCCTGACTGATACATTTCAACCATGAGATTCCTTTGATGATTTGTAAGCTGTCTGCGAACCATGGCATTGAGACACATACACTCACCTTAAGGATTATTAGAACACCTGTTCAATTTCTCATTAATGCAATTATCTAATCAACCAATCACATGGCAGTTGCTTCAATGCATTTAGGG
>JAODLC010000085.1:10722026-10735346 GCA_026781145.1 Hippopotamyrus pictus | reverse complement strand
AGATCCATTGGGGCCCCCTGTTGATTCCCCCGATTTGTCAGGAACACCCTCCCCCCCCCCCCCCCCACAGAAAACCTTGGTTTTGTCTTGCTGATGGAATTTGGCCCCCAGAGGAAAATAGTTAGGGACCACTGATCTCAGGGGGTCTCGCTGCTTCAGACTAGACGGCTGGAGTTTCCACAAAATACCCAGCCTCACATCTCTGCATGAAGACCATGCTACGTAAAGAGAGCTGAATGAGAGCTACGGATTAGGATTCCTCCTGGTTCTCATCACAAAGTCCAAAGGCCTTCTGTTACACTGACTGGCATCCCTAAACTACCATCCTCTGACTAGGTGGATGCATACACTTAAGTGCCCTGCAACGGACTGGCATCCCATCCAGGGTGTACCCCAGCTTTGTGCCCTGTGGTGGACTGGCATCCCATCCAGGGTGTACCCCAGCTTTGTGCCCTGTGGTGGACTGGCATCCCATCCAGGGTGCACCCCAGCTTTGTGCTCTGTACCACCTGGGATCAGCTCCAGGCCCCTCTGTGACCATGTCTAAGTGGTTAGAAGATGGATGGATGGATGGATGGAATAACTGGCACATTCAGGACGATGTACATGGATGGATAGCTGTGCTGCTGTGTTTACTGTGCTTCTAAAGATTATTTTGGCATGTTTTGTGACAAAAAAGCATGAAGCTTCGGGGCACCAAGGTTACTCAAGCATCAGACGGTGAAACAGTGCACTTAATGGGCATTTGTGCATTTGCAAACAATATTTTAAGGTAGTAATAACTATTCATTTGCAAATAATTTTTTTCCTATTGTAGTAAATTATATCTGTACATATTACCTATGTTATGGCCACAAGTAAATCACATGTGGAAATTAAATAGATGTGCCACCTTTTCTCCGTATATTAGACTTGTTTGGAATCAATGTCATGGGTAAAAAAAAATAAAACTATCGCAGACAGTGAGTTTCTTATTATGGGCAAACGGCAGGCACAAAATAACATTCTGTCCGAAATATAAAGGATAAAATGGAAAATATTTCTCATCAAAGCAAAAATTACCCAAAGGGAATCCCCCAGAGCAAGAATTATTCATGGGGTATTCCTTCCTTCGCATTGTCAGATACATCGACCCCACCAACGCATTTAGGGATGGTTCCATACCATATTGTACTCATTTTTGGGAAGTTCATGGTTGGAAATTAGCCAGAACCTGGTCATAAAAAGTAAGCAAACACCACCATGCCGCCCCGTTTTCTGAAATATCTTCCCTGTATTTGTATAATATAATATAATATAATATAATATAATATAATATAATATAATATAATAATGAAACATGTTTTCTTATGTCTGCTTATTAGGGATTTCTTTTGTCTTGTTTCCTCCTTAAAAAGGACATCCTCTACTGAAGGTCTGATCAGTCATGAATCCAATACGTGCGACGCCTTGTGTCAAGTTGCCCAAATGTCTCCACGGGATAGAATATGGAGAGTCTGGCGTTTCTTACTAAGTACTGTTCACACTTTTCATCATTCTAGGCTGGCTAATAAAGAATCATGTGTTTTACCCTATTTTATAACGAGGTCTTGAAGTCAGACGTCAGACCACGACCTTGCATTAAAACTACCAACACAGAGTTAGATTCTTAAACTACCAATTCAGTGCTTTTCGTTTTCTAAAGCCAGTAGCTCAGATCAGTAACCACATTTCACCATTAGCCCGAGTGGTCATGTGTTCTACACACACGCATAGAAGCTGGTCATCACGACGGCATTAGATAATCTTGTTCCACGGGTTGAAATATAGCCCTGTGAATTAGATTGAGGTCCCACCCCAAGCACTTGCTTATACCAGTGACTCTGCAAGCAAGTGTAGCCATTCGTTAGCCAGTTTAGCGTCGACAGGCCGGAGGCTTCCAGAAATGAGAGAAACCAGATGCCGTGGACTAAGGCAATAAGATGTTTTGTCCAGAATCTAAAAGCCCAAATGAAAATGAAAAGTTATGCTCTTACAGTGGATTTTACTGCCCATTTAACGATGCTTACCACTCCTGAAAGTGTAGCTTCATTTTTAATGGACAAACAAAAGGGACAGCAGCTTATACATGTGAAGGTGGAGCTGTGGGTGTGCAAAGGAGATGGTTCTACGATCCTCGAAGTGCACCAAACCATGCAATTAAATACAGTGAGCCTTGTGGGCAGTGGTTAAGGATTTTTAACCAGAAGGTCATTGGTTCAAGTTTCTGGAAGTGTCCTACTGTAGTACACTTACCTAAGCACTTAACATGGAGTGCTCCAGATAAAGAATCATCTGTAGAGATGGGTACAAAGTTATTGGGGAAGGAAATGCCAAAATAAGAATAAAATGTGTAGAGATAAATAACAATTCTCACCCCCCCCCCTTTCTGGGCCATAACCAGGATAAGTGTCTGCAAGCTGGATGAATGGATGAATTGCAGGGTACTGCTCGACAGTAACACCCAGCAGAGTTAAAGAGTTCCAACCTCATGATACACCACAGCCCGCAAAGCAGAAACTCTCACCTTTAACATGAAGCACGAGTTACGAAACTACAGGATGCCTTATGAAACTCGAGGTTCTGTCTGAAGAGCAAATTTCCAAAATTCACTTGGTGAATTTTTTTGGTTGTTCTTGATATGAGACAGCCAATGAGCTATATTCAGGCTTCCTCATTACTGTGGGGGGGGTGGGGGGTGGGGGGTGTAATATTCATGGACTGAGTGTGTTTCGAAAATTTGAACTTCAGTTAACGCTTCATCTTCCTGCAGAGGAATAATGGAGAGCACTGAGATAGGAACGCTTCTGGGACGTTTACTATGCAAAGTGTAGGCATACGAGTTCAACAAGCCGAAAAATAACAGTACAGGACAGAGCCTGTGAATTTGACTATGCAATTGTTGCATGGTTTCTAAAGCTAAATCATCCAACACAAGGTTATCTTACTGCAAACTCTAGGGCAGGGTTTCTCAATCCAGTCCTCGGGGACCACCAGACAGTCCACGTTTTTGCTCTCTCCCACCTGGCAGGGAATTGGGAGATGTGGACCGTCTGGTGGCCCCTGAGGACTGGGTTGAGAAACCCTGTTCTAGGGAGTAGATTTGGGTGCGGATGCCCTAGCAATACTGTAGGAGTACTGTGTGTACTTACGGGGCCGTGAGATTTGGGACTGTTTGGGTCCCGATCAACGTTGAAACCAAACCTATGCCCTCGTGCAAATTCAACCACAGCTTTCATCAGATTCAGCGTGGTGGAGTCACACATGGTTAACTACAGTCTCAAAACTGCGTTCGCCGACCCAGGCTGACCCAACCTGGACACGGACCAGGCGCCAAATATAGCAGTTTCTCAAGCTTCGCAAAGATTGATCTACAGCGTTTCGTCGCCGTCTCAATTCCCCACAACATCCCACGAAGGACTTTGTGCATGACAGCCCACAGAGAGTTTAAGCGTGAATCGATGTAGATCATACGTAAGCAGCAGGGTTGTTTCTCACCTATGGATGTTAGGGTTCCCTGTACTGCTTTGCTTTTGCTTCCGGAACTAGATGTCAAAACAGAGGAGAGAAGACTTACTTTGCTGTCAGCTTCCTGTGCTCACTGGTATATCCAAACGTCAGGCCGGTATCAGCAGGTCCCCTCACAGCTTCAGGGGATCCGCGCGGATGAGGAGGCTCCGGGAGTGGCGGAGGGGTCCGAATCGACGGAAGGGGGGGGGGGCACCGCTGCAGACCTCTCAATCCAGCAGGGCCACTGTGGCGCAGACTCTGGGGGAGGCAAAGTTCAGACGCTCCATCTGTAATGGAGATGGTTCAGGACCTTACAAATATAGAACGGTGCTTTCCTATTGGGACATCAAGTGCAACATGAAATGTGGGGAGAGGAACAGGAGGGGGAGGTGGGGGGGGGGGAGAGAAGGGGGCCCAGGAGAGAGAGAGAGAGAGAGAGAGAGAGAGCATGTTTGGGAGAGGAATGTATAACAGGGGAGAGAAGCTTTACAGGGGTTAAAGAGAAGAAATATTCATGGTGGGTCTCAAAATATACCATAAGGTATGCTGTAGGGGACCTAAAAATCCTCTCATCAAATGACATCAGCCCCAAGTTCTGGCAGATTTCCGGGGGTTAGTGTGGCTCTTTTCCCTACTGCAGGAATGGCCAGGGCGGACCGAAAGAGAGTAGCCCCCCACAGAAGGAGCGCCCATGTAAGGCCTGAAGACAGGCGCCCCCAAAGCACACACGGGCCGCCATAAATAGCGTACGAAACGCTCAGCTGTCCGAGCGACGGGCCGCCCTGTTCTCAGCACCTCTGCACACGCCTGTCAGATTTTCTTTCATTCTACTTGGACAGGATTGTCGTGCAGTAAAGTGCGCTAAAGTTCTGGGACTGTACGCTGGATGTAAACCCGCGGTAAGACGAACCAGACGGACATATGGCGATATATAATTCCTATACTATCCATGGGCTGTTTATCTGGCATCTGTTACACAACTGGAAGTTTTCTAAACATATTCACAGAGTCACAGTTAGGAAGCTGATTTTCCAAGCTTTCCTGGGAGCACAGGGAAAAAGCAGAACTGTACACAACAGGCTGAACTACAATGGAACATGCTGGTGTATATGGACTGAACCAATTATCAACGACAGGGGGCTCTGCAGTAAGGCTGATTATAGGGCTGGGACCACCAGTGGGCGACAGTGGGATGCCCATAAGGCATTCCGGAACATTTTATAGGGCAGGACTGAGCTCATGTATCCTGTTGGCATTCAACACTTGAGGCAAACCATCAAAGAATATGGCCAATAATTTTTAATGCTGCCTGTATTCTGATGTCAGCTACATAATAAACAGTGTGGGAGATCATTTATGGCTTTTAAGGGCGTCTTCAGTCTGCTGGTCTCCCTTCACCGTTTTTTTTTTTCAAATTAAAAAAAGGGCATCGAATGAGCAAACATTGCACGCTCTTGAAGGACAATGCCAGCCACCAGCCACCAGATCTCAACTGCCACGAAGCCTGGCAAATTATGTTTGTCCTCCAAGCCTCAAGAGGCAGCGCTAATCTAGAAATCTCCTCCTCCACGCCGTTATCCCTGGTCCTGGCACACTGCCATGTAGGCTGGCTTTTCTTACAAAAGAGCTCTTAATTATGCATGAATTGACAGCCGATTTGTTGAATCTCACAATTAATGTTACAATAAAGGCTTTTAGTGAAAAAGGTAGATAACAGTCTTTCAATCTTTCAGCTCTTGTTGCATTTCCCCCCCTATTTCTTAACATTTAAAAAATCAGCTACATAATTTAATCTTAGTCTTAAATACAATACCAATTTGTTTCACAAATGACCAAATGAATGGCTTGTATTTTAAAACCATGGATGCATGTGTAAGATGACCTTTTGCTAACGTGATGTATACTTTTACAAAACTTGATGTACGTATTTATTAGAGACGGACAATTCAGGTCCAGCAAGTCAAAATCCAAACCAGGATTCTGTTTCAACCAACCAGCTGAGTACTCTGTGACTGTGACTTTTTATGCTTAACTGACTGGTTGAAACATTTGATTTTGATTTGATTTTTACTTTCTGGACCTGAAATATCCGCCTCTGGTATTTTATACTGATACATTCTGGGTATAGTAAACTGCGTTTATAAGAAACACATACACATTTCCTCTATACTGTTTCTTTATACACTATTAACATACACCTTATATATCATCTGAGACACATATACGCAAAAAAATTAATAAATCCTGCACACCGTCTGGGTCCAGAACCACTGGCATGGGCTTGGAATTCTGGCTCTTTCTACAGATGGGCATGACAATGCTGGCAGAAAAAGGCTGGTGACTGAGCATGTGTGAGGGACCTGGGTGAGGAGTAGCAGTTGGCACTGGGCTGGCAGACCTCAGTAGGCTCTGACGGGCGGCGTGCAGCTCTGGACAAGCGCGACATTGTCCCAGACAGTGTATTACCGTCCCAGGCACAGGGGGACAGCTGACGGGTGGGGGGGCTGAGGGGTGCGGGCGTCGGCGATGCAGCCGCCCACAGATGGAAGACATTATTCACTCGCTCATCCGAGGCGGCTCAGGACGTCGCATGCCTTCAGATTTACCGTCCACAGGGACGCCGGGCCTCACAGTTCTCCTGTGAGGAGCCTGTTATTTCTGTGACTTAGACCCTGGTGCCATCTCACGGCCATAAGAAGTAAATCTCACGTGCCGTCATGCGCCCGAGGCGAACAAAGGCAAAATGACGACGGGCTGCGGGGCGGTTGGGAAGGGAGATTGAATCCGGGCGGCAGGTTTCACCAAATCGTTCACGTCTTCTTATCACGCATCTCACTGCATTCACTGCATTCACTGCATTCACTGCAGCTTTAGGAATGATACTTCCAATATGCTTATCTAACCCAAGCAACTGTTTGGCCGTCGGTTTTTCTATAAAAGGACAAATACTAGCAACACTGGGAGCAGTTTCGTCACCCCACCTACTAAAAGCCCACATGTGCCACCAGTCCTCCAAAGGAGCACCAATACACTGCAGTCTTATAACACATGGCCGGCGACTGCTGGATGTCAGCCGGATTTTGATTGGCTGAAGCGGCGTTTGGGCGGGGCAAAGAATAGCAGGTGCTAGTTAAGGCAGCATAGCCAGGAGGTCTGCAGGAACAAAGAAGCCCATGTGCTAACTTATGTCATCTCTTTAAAAGATAATCTGAACAGTAATATGCTGAAACACAATTGTCTTTCGCAGCGGCATAACATTAACTCAACAATGTTTACAATAAATCCACTAAACAATGGGTTATACAGGCACCTGCCAGTAGTTATATAATAATATTATGGCGCAGCCAAAGACTGTTTTCCCAGAAGTTCTTTCTGTGTCACTAATTGCTATGGATCTGTCTGTTCTTTTCACTCCCATTTTTAATATCTACGTATTATATGTGCACCGATAATTCATAAAAATACAGTATCACTCTTATTAAATGTACAGTATTACTGCCATTGAATTCTTGCTGTCTTATCCACATTGTTTACAACGGTAACTATGTAAGACTTCAAAATAGAACAGACCATGGCATTTCCTGAGCTCAGAGGTACCTGGACAATGAAATGAGTGCCTGGTCTCTTTGGGGCAGCATGTTACCGCTGCCCATTCCTGGCGGATTCATCTTTGTTCGCCACCCAAAAATGCTGCTCCTATCAGAATATGGCGCGCTCCATATCACTTCCTGCTTGCTGTCTGATTTCCAATACGCCGCAGTCTTATAACACATGGCCGGCGACTGCTGGATGTCAGCCTGAGTTTGATTGGCTGAAGCGGAATTTGGGCGGGGCAAAGAATAGCAGGTGCTAGTTAAGGCAGCATAGCCAGGAGATTTTTTTTTGCGGGTTGCTATAGTACATGTAAACTGCCTGAGAGAAAAAAACGCAGAGGCCAGAATTCTGTTGAGGGACACATGGAGGATTCATTCTTTCCTCGGATACGGGGTGGAAACCATCACTCAGTAAGACCACGCACATGGGAGTTTCACTTACACAACAATGTTGTGAGGGTAGAAGGAACAATGATCGGTTCAGAGAGATAACCAATCAGATTGTAGTGGAGGTGGGTCCAGGCAACTAGAGGAGAGGGGACCAACCAATCAGATGTTGATCTCCCAGTGCCATGCGTGTCCCCTGGTACATCATCTTTGGACTGATGAGTCAAATGTGATACTTGGCTGTCATGAGTTATTTCTGATGAAATCCAAATTCTTCACTCCGCACTGCCCCTCAAGAACAGCGGCGGCCATATTTTGGGGATTGCTTGCCTGAGCCACCAATGAAGAACCACCAGCTATGGTCAGTTTACTGCAGCTGATGAAGCTGTAGCTCAACTGGGTCGCAAAGTACAGCAGTGACCCTGAACTGAACTGGACTGGAGCAGTTCTGCTTGCAGGAATGAGGCTGGAAGAAACTGAACAACTACTACAAGCAGTAAAATGTGGCATAAAGTTCAATGCGCTTAAAAACTTAATTACATCATGCATCAGATCTCTATTATTTTTAAATTTCAAATTTAGATTTCAAATTAGGTGGAAGATGTGATAACACTTAGTGTTAAGTATGCAAACACGCAGAAAATCTGACATCACACGACTGACAATTCTGAACAAGATGTTTACCCCAACAGAGACATTAACACCAGCTGGGATTTTTAATTAGCACAGCAATGATTATTTGCAAGTCATTTATTAACCCGGAAGGCACTTGAACCGTCAATATCTTGATCCAAAGTCAGACGCATTATTGGCTGGGTCATGCAGTCAAATGTGAACCACGAAAAGGCCAGTGGCTTATGCTATGCTTTTTAGTAGTAAATCCATTAACCTAAATACATCACGACTAATGTTTGGAAAGCTGCTCTCCAAATAACCTGAATGCCTTGAGGTTAGTGGCTAGAGTCAGGCCTACATATCCATCCATATTCCCACTGCTTATCCAGCACCGAGTTGAAACAAGACAACACGTCATGTGTTAGTGCCATAATGTAGACAACTCACTGATTTTTGGCTTATTCCCAATGATGAAAGTGCTTTGCCGTCCTGTCTCTCTCTCTGCAGACACTGCATTCAGCAAATAAGACATCCAGTACTACTGTCAGTTAAAGGCTTTCAGCTCCACAATGGGAATCATTAAGATGCATCAATTATTTATGCCTCATACTACCTTAATTAGAGGGACCCTTCCATGCCTGACAATATACTTTTTCGGTTAGAGTCATTTCCTGAATACTCATTGATACCTTTGTCCAGTCTGAGGACAGGTTCAGAACTGAAGGACACTCCAGGATAGTGCGGCAGAAGGATGCTGGATTTACAAACTGCACTACTACGAACGCACTCAGTCCAGCTTGGATTTTAATTCACACACTTCTATGCAAACAGAATGTATTCGTCCCCCAATCCAGGAAGCTGTAAACTTGTAGGGGATGTTAAACGCGTTAGATCTGTACAGCGTAACAAACCTGTATAATACGTGCTTACAGAAGACAAATGGATGGATATAAGAAAGGGGGAAATGTCCATTACGTGTTTCACAATCTGTTTTACATACATTATACAACAGACGTATTGAAAAATGGGCTCCAGTTCCAAATATTCTTCAGAATGCAAACAATTGTTACATCACATAGTTCAATAACAGTCCACCATAGAAAAGTTAGTATGGAAACCTCGCCCCCCGCTCGGACTTTTCGCGTTAGTTGCAGCGCAAGTTAAGTGCGCGTGACCGGAGGATGCGCGGTCATGAGGGTCTGAAATAGTTCAGCGCCTTTGTCATCGCTACCCTCGTGGCCCTTGGACAATAAGGATTGAATTGCTGGGGGTAACATTATATCACCTGCAGTGTCCTGTCTTTTCGCTTATCGGCTACATGCAGTTGGTGTTTCACAGCATCGGGGCTGCATGGGAAACGCATTAAATTGCATTGGTAAATAATTGTTAAACTGTTACAAAATTGAAAGATGAGTTTCTACACTTTACTAACATTAAACACTTATATATGATATTAGTTACCCATAGGTTAACTAAAAATTAAGCTACACCTGATGACCACTTTGTCATACCAGTGCCGCCAGTGTTTGGTTAACAATAAGTCTGCCAGCTGCCCTTATTTATAATAGTCTCGGCAAATTTATTAACACCACAAAAAACGCGTTGTGCAATATTACATGTAACTTAAAGAAGCTTAAAAACCGCTAACAGCGGCTCTTTTTAAAATAAGTCGCAAAAATTATTTTAATAAATATAACTATATATTTTACAATCACTTACATTTTCCTATGAATGTGATCTCCAAAAACGGATCCCTGCCGTAAATCGTACAGTTCCTCTTCTGCAGGCTTCTTTGTGACAGTTTTGATTGCATGTAAGCCAGGACAATACAGCGATTATATCAATATACGATCAGGGATTAAAAGAAATGCTTCATTCCCTTCTTTATCCTCTGTACGTTTAGTTTGACGTATCTGGAATGTCTAGTGGATTAAAGTCTCACAGTTTGTAACACCTCTGCAGCTTGGATTAAAAACTTGCATGGGTTTCAGTGAGATCGCTCTGTTTATTGCTCCGGCGTACATCCTCACCCCTGCAGCTTCCGGACGGCGAACACGGGGCGGATCCTCCGGACACTGGCGAGAGTTCAGGCGCTCGCTACTGCCCAGAAGCTCGCAGGTAAATGCATCCCGTCAAGCTCACCGATGCTGTTCAGATATTGAATCCTGATGAAAGCTGCTCACAACTGTTGAATTTCTTTATGACCCTGGCCGTTTGGTTGTATTCTGTTTGATGTAATCGCACTACAATAACACGATTATGCACTAGAGTATGTGTTAGACGTGCGATTGCATCCTTTGCTTATTGTCATATAAAAAGCGTGGATCCTAAAATCGTTACGCCGATCAGTCTGTTTGTCCTCAGTACTGGTCAGAGCAGACTATTTGATCAGTCTCTTTGTCGGGGTATTGCACAGTTTAAACCCTTGGAAAAACGAAAACAAAATCTAAACCATTCATCGTGGTGCCGTAAATTAAAGACAGCCACAGCCCATCATCTAATTTATCACTTATTTTCATCCCTAAGAACAAGTGGGTGGTAAAACACTGAACCCAAATTCTACCTAAAACGAAAATGAAATAATGCAATTTAGAAATATCTTACGAGAACCACGGAAAAATGTGAAATGCATCATCATGTAATTAATTTAAAATCATGCTGGCTGCCCACATGATATTGCTTCCGCGAAACTTTGAGGAGAGTATTTTTCCATTGAATTTCACACCAAACAAATAGAATACATTTTAGCACAGCCTCTGTTTCGCTTTTTTTCGAGTATGGAGCACATTTAGGTAAAAGTGACATGGGTGCAATGTTCCCATTGGCTGGTTTTGCGAACGATTTCCTTTTTGAGTTGAAGCATCACAGGAACCGCGCTACCAGGACGGTCCTTACAGAGGCGACAGTACTCACTCATCACTCACTTTGTTTAACATGGCCGCATGCAGGCTTTGTTAACTACATTTTCTCCCTCTGGGATTGGCCACAGTCGCCCCGTCTTTACCAAATATGGACATCTGCTGGATGCTGCACGTTTCCAAAGACATCTCACTGAGCAAAGGTGCGTGCGCGTGTGTGTAGCAAGGAGCAAGACAATATGGAGGGAGCAAGTGGGAGTTTGCATATTATAACATTCAGCGTGTATTACGTTTAAGTCCATGCATACTATACAAACAACACAGGTGCTATTTTTGGCTAGGCAATGAAACACTTCAGATATAATTTGTTCTGATATCAATCTGAAGTGCACACTTAGAGTACAAAGGCTTGTTCTAAGGCAGAGGGACCACTGCAGGCAACCTGGGGGTTTGGCTAGTGGGTCGTGGAGGAGGGTGTTTTTTGGACGGCGTCCACCACTTCACGTCGTACGTGGGGAAGATGTCTGTGTGTTCTGTCCATCCCCACAAGGGAATCCGCAAGCACGAATTCCCAGAGGTGAAGGGGACCAAAACAGGGATGAATAATAGACCGTCGACTCATGGCATTCCAAAAATATCACATTATTTCAGTTTTATGATCTGATATTTCTGTAATTTGATTAATTTCATCCCCGTTTTTGGAGCTTGTGATCTTACCTACAGAGAAATATGTGCACATTGTGGCAGGACAAAGGTTTGGCAATATTTCCCGCCAGGTTTTAGCCAATGAGGATGGATAAAGCAGCCAGTGAGAAATGAGCTGAACCAATAGCTGACCGGGAGTGCCGCAGTGTCCCGCCCATCATGGGTTTGGTGACCTCATACTTTGAAACTTGTGTTTACTGTTAGCCTGTCGGCTCACCGTGATCCATACTGCATAAGGGGATTTGGAAGGACTTGGAAGAACCACACTGTTTAACTGAGGATTTTTGAAATTTAATGGCACCCAGAAGGGGAGCATGGCTGAACTGGAAGCACAACCTAACTGAAAGGCGTCGTGTCTGACTGTCTTTGTGATAGTGCTCTGCTTTGTATCAAGCAGGACCGCTGCGATGTGTCAGTAACTATCTCCACATTAGCTCAACAATTACATGCAGCCAAATCATTTTTGCCCTCAATGCTTTGGAGATGAACTTCATGTCTAGTAACTGTGGTTACTCTAGTCTGATCCCTGGTAACTGGCCCGCTTTTCGGCAGTGCCCAACCCAGTCCGTGGGGACCCCCAGACAGTCCACAATTTTGTTTCCTCCCAGCTCCCAGCCAACATGCCTGTACCAGGTGTCCAGTGTTCCTGATTGGCTGGGAGCGGAGAGGGAGCCAAAACGTGGACTGTCTGGAGGTCCCCACGGACTGGGTTGGGAAACATTGCATGAGAGGAAGCAGCTCAGGAAGAGAATTAAGAAGTAGAGACTATGATAGGAAGTAGAGACTATGATAGGAAGTAGAGACTATGATAGGAAGTAGAGACTACGATAGGAAGTAGAGACTGATAGGAAGTAGGGACTGATAGGAAGTAGAGACTATGATAGGAAGTAGAGAATATGATAGGAAGTAGAGACTATGAAACAAATAGTCCCAGGGACCCCTGGTATTAAATCATGTCTGGTAGCAGACCAGTCTGCTATACTTTGGTCTGACTTTGTAAGTTTGCGTTCTGATGTGCGTCATAAATGCCCCTAACCTTTTCCTTGTTGTCTATTTGTAAGCAAGCAGACTTTGTCCATCTGATGCGTTGAAATACCATTATTGATTCATTATTATCTGTTACATTTCTGGCTTATTATAATATATCCATTTTACGAGAGCATCAGTACTAAGGTCCCAGCACTCCATCAGTGGAAGTCCATCCGTCAGAGTGGGAGGAAGGCAGGTGGTTCTCTGTAGCAGGGATGCGGGCCGTTCTGCAGGGCTGGCTCGGTCTGCAGCTTCAGAAGATAACAAGTAGTCATAGCACAGGCGAAAGAAGCACCGACCCAAAGAGAAACATCTGGGCAGCTGTTCAGAAGAATGTGCTTTAAAATGCAGCCAAGAGATCCTAATTTCCGCAAATTGTCAACATATGTCAAATTTCTTGGTTGCCCCTTTAAATATGCCTGTGCTCTACACAGGTTCTGTGGCCCATGCTTTTCCTTGGTTGCCCCTTTTAAATATGCCTGTGCTCTACACAGGTTCTGTGGCCCATGCTTTTCCTTGGTTGCCCCTTTTAAATATGCCTGTGCTCTACACAGGTTCTGTGGCCCATGCTTTTCCTTGGTTGCCCCTTTTAAATATGCCTGTGC
>JAODLC010000085.1:10711798-10721926 GCA_026781145.1 Hippopotamyrus pictus | reverse complement strand
CACGGGTTCTGTGGCCCGTGCTTTTCCTTGGTTGCCCCTTTTAAATATGCCTGTGCTCTACACGGGTTCTGTGGCCCGTGCTTTTCCTTGGTTGCCCCTTTTAAATATGCCTGTGCTCTACACGGGTTCTGTGGCCCGTGCTTTTCCTTGGTTGCCCCTTTTAAATATGCCTGTGCTCTACACGGGTTCTGTGGCCCCTGCCTCGATTTCGATGGTACTCTGGCGTCGTGTCTGACCGTCTTTGTGATAGTGCTCTGCTTTGTATCAAGCAGGAAGGATCGCTGCGATGTGTCAGGCGGAGAAGGACATGCTGAATGTTTTGTTTAAATAATCTCGACAGATGGGTAACACTGGTACATTGTATGGCAGAAAAAATACGCCGCGGGCTAAAGCATGATTAAATTGTAGTTTAATTAATGCCGGCAATTATAGGAAGCCTGTAGCACGCTGTTCTATAGAGTAAATCTTCCCGGTTTAAATGCACCGATGTCTTCGAAAGGATTGATTCCCGTTGGCGTACGAAGAGGATTCAAAATTCGTCTTGGAAACTCAGCAATATCTGCGCGGCCAATTACCGAACAATAACTTCTCGGAAAATGAAAATGATGTCATGAACTGTGAATGTGACTGTAGAACGTGAGGTCCTCTGAGCCTTCACATAGGGGAACGCCCAGCAATCTGCAGGGCTAGAGGCGCTCGCAGCCCAGCCTGTTACACTGGAATGGACACAAATCCATTGTCATTTCACATTTTCCTACTTGGCATCATTCTACTGTCTCAGTGTGAATGCAGACTGCATATTTCAGCTATTACCCTAAAAAGTAATAGCTATGTAAACATTTACTCATTTAATTTCTGCTACGGGCACATTCCGCGTTTCACTGGATCACAGGGAAGTGACTTTTCACATACACCTGTAAGTCTGCTGGATGTTGGCTGTTGCGTTTAATAGATCATTTAAATTGTTCTGTGCCCCCGAGGTACCACGGATGGTGCTTCCAGGAGGGAGGGGGGAGGAGCAGCTCTGCACTCCGTACACGCCCTCACTGCATCCCGGATAATGAAATATACTCTGCCTTCCCATACATAAAACATCACATCCATCGCTTAGCGGTTTTTCTGCATCTCTATTGTCCATTGATTTCTCGTCGCTCACGCTTGTCAGTGCATACTGCGGGAAGTCTATTACCTCGGCATCTCACACCGGCTCGCATTTTTCTAATGACTTCCCGTGCTGGTATTTGCTTTTTTTTTTTTTTTTTTTTTCCCTTTTTTCCTTTTTTTTCCTTTTTTTCCTTTTTTTTTTTTTTTCATTTTTTTTTCCCTGCTGGTATTTGCTTAATCTCCGCGGTCAGTGGCTCACTGATTATAAACGTTAAGGACTGCAGTCCCGGTCAATGAAAGAGCGGCCAAACCCGATTGTGGACAGACTTGAAACCATATCGATCTGGCACTGTTTTGTCTTACTAGTTACACTGATATTGGACCAAACAAATTATCTAAACGTGTAACAAACATGATCTATCTCAGGCAGGGACACTGGGTAGTTAGGCCTCTTCCGAATCGCTATTGCGGCCTGACAACGTAATGAGAATTTAAGCTTTGATTAAGGTCAGGGCTGGTTTCCGCAAGATGGAGGATTCATATCACTGGCTTCATATCTTTATGGCTTCCAAGAAAGCAGTTCTTAATTTACGGTCCCAACACAGACATAATGGCTTTCCGGGACCCTCACAGTGATGTCACAATCGGATGATTCTATAAGGAAACAGAGCCCCCTCTGGACTGAGATCTGCTTGATAATGTCCTGCTTAACCCACAACACAGTTTCCATGAAGGTGCAAGAGATCTGGATAAGCAGAATACCGCTATGTGATTCAGAAATGTATATTCTTTGTGACGATGAGCTCTGGAAGTCAGCCTGTTTTGGCAAGGGAAGGGGGCGTGAGGGTTTGGCGCAGGTAATACTCTCTGAGTTAACCTTCACCAGTGACTGGCAAGCAGCCGGTGAAACCTGGACACCCCCCTGCCAACAGCACCCTCCCAGTGTGAAGGTGCCGCAGGCCCCAAATGTAACACTGGCGGGGGCTGTGCGCTCAGTCATAAAACAACGCACGGGCAAAAGAGTGTAACCGGCGACTGTGGCTTTAGGGAGGGGAGGCGGACACCAGGCCTACATGCAAAGAGTTTATTTATCAACCTCATCATTTTACAATGGTGGCACGTTACATGACCATTTCAGTTTGCTTTGCATGTTTTATGAATATAAAAGGTATAGATGTGCCTCAAAGAAAAAGAAATGACTTCCATTTAATATACTCTAAAAATATATTTCGCTTTAGGTACTTGGCATAGATTTGTAAATAAAAATATGCGATATGAAAAATAATGGTTAGTTATCTGTTAGATCAACAGCATACCAAATGTAAATATATATTTGTCTTCCCCATGTTTCATGCAAGGAAAGGGAATAATCTGCCAGTGTACAAAAAAAGCACTAAAATTTCATATGAAAATAGACATTATTACTATAAGGTGTGTACAACAGTCTATGCTGCACGTAGCCTTCAATATAAAAGATTAATGATCCATACAATGAAGTGAAAAAGAAAGTACATCCTCTTTCAGTTGTCTGGCTTTACTTTTCAAAATAACACTCAAAGGATGTGTAATTTTTCACATCACTGTAACTCCAATGGCTGGCCTACAGGGCCAGAAGATCGCAATGGGATACATGGGATAACCAGCAGATTCAGCGGCAGAGATGGTTAATGAGCTAACTGAGATGAAGCTCTCACCACAAAAGCCCCGCCCCTACTTCTACCTCAAAGGAGTGTAGCGGAGACTGTGAACCCATCAGTTAAACCAGGGGTTTTCAACCTGGAGTCTGGGACCCCCTGGGGGTCAGTGTAGGAACTGCAGGGATGTGTCAGAAATTGAGGAAACTCGAGTACAGTCATTTGGTTTATGCAGAATGAAAAATATTCTAAGGACACCTTACAAGAAGAAACATTATAGCCAACCCCCCGTCCCATAATTACATAGTTACCATAGTTGTTTTTTTCATTTGTGGGTCACTACTTTAAGTTTAAGGCTGAAAACCCCTGAGTATAACCCTTATATCACAGGCCTCTTTGCAAAAATATGGGAATAATTTTTATATGCGCAAGTCCGACTCATTTGCTGGATTTTTTTTTTTAATAGGCTGATCAGACGAAAATGGCTAACACTGCAAAACGCAAAGCCTTGCATATCGATTTCAGAGTATTCAGCTGCGTATGCACTCTATGTATACAAGATACACAGCTGCAAAAAAGTAACCATAATATCTCTACATGGTTAATTTGGCAAACAGTATTGCACAAAAGTCTCAAATCTATTTCCTCGTTAATGGAATTTATGAAATAATTACTCTCACTGTATTTGACATGAAGCGGCTTCTAGTATAGTATAAAAACCAAAATTATCTATCACAAACAGAAACCCGTACAGCTTACTCTGTGTGATCCATCTTCATTTCACATTAAATCATCCCTTCAGAATTACTTACATGTGCCATAAAAATAATTTGGGTTTCAGACAACAAAGGTAAGTTATTAAATCACTCCTATATTCATGTTCATTCTAATGATTTCTGAGATGCATAAATCTGCACGAATGTACAGGGTTTCTAATATTAATCATTTTCTTATGCCTAATCAAATCATGTCAGCATAGATTAACGGCCATGACCTGTTAGGCACAGACAGGAGTGTGACAGAAAGCACACTGCAGTCATCCATGCATGCAAAGATTAACATCACCTTTCCCCATTCACTGTTCTATAAAATTATATATTTCATAATATATAACTACTGTAATATACAGGCATAATGTATTTCCAGCTTGATTAAAGTGGGTAAATAAAGTATGGTTAAATACAAAAATAGTTAAAATATCCTTTAATTTTTTTTACATTGTATAGCTTGATTAGGATTTAAATGCAATTAAAATAAATACTCTGTGAAAAGTAATTTGCTTGTCATGTGGGTGCCCCCCCCACCCAACACTGTCATTTATTATGGCCAGAGTCATAAATTCCACATTCCCTACGTGGCAATAACCAAAATCCCCGCAACCGCCACACTCAGAAACGGCTTCAGCTTCGGTGGGATTTGTGATACAGAACTGAAGCACGTAACAGTGGGGCATGATTATTACAGTCAATTAAATACAAACGAACAAGAATCCGCGAAACTTTCCAGCTCTGTCACTGGTAACTGCGACAATGATGCGGTAGGGTCGTCTGGAGAACTGGGGGCTCGTGGTCTTGCTGCAGACGAACTCGCTGTCGTGTTGGCTTCAGGGAGATTAGGGCAGGGGATAAAGGACACATGACTGTGCAGTGTAATTGCATAATGCTGGCCAGTCAACACGGCCATACATGGGGGGGGGGGGGGAATCTCCCCGGGGGCCTACTCCGCGTCGGCTGAGGAACAGTTCTGAAGCCTGGAGAGGAGCGTAAACATCGCTTATCTCGAACAAGAAGGCCATTGCTGGGCCGTGGGGATGAGATGGAGGGTGGTTCTTGTGGGGAAGAAGAAGCATCACAGTGCGGGGACTCCGTCTCCGGGTGAGGCGGCGATTTGGGGCTAAACTCTCTCCACGTGGCTGGGGTCATACGGGTCTGGGGGGTACAGCACACTGTTAGGACAGATCCCGCGAGACAAACCGCAGCTGAAACGCCTACAAAAGGCAGGCAGAAGCCACAAAGCACACAAAGCATGAGAAAAAGAACGTTATGAATCGTCTGTATAAACGCTATAGACATGGTCAGAACTGCCAGTAATCAGTCTATCTGTTTCTGACTGGTCCAACAGCAACGACAATAAAATCTACCACTCTAATCAAAAAAGTACATTCTCTAGCTAGGTTTATTCCAACCCAGCATCAAGTTTACATGCACCCGTGGAAATTAATGCCTAAACGACCACGGGAACATGAATTAACGCTGAAAAAAATATGTTTGACCGCGATTAGCGTTGGAAAAAAAAAGTGGAGAACATCCCCATCTAGTGACAGAAGTAGCTCACTACAGGCAAAATTTCAGAATTATGACAATCATTCCTTTTGGTTATGGATACTGTATCTGTCATCTGACCACAAGGCAAAACCAAATGCCATGTAAAGCTTAAGCAATATTCATAACGATACTTCCTTTGTTGTTCTCTTCTCCCAGTGCACCTATTTCTAAAACCACTTTGCTATTACATATTTCATGTCAGCATAAAAAATTGGACCAATCAAGATGGACCTACCTGAAAATGTACGTATGTCTGGTTTATGACTGAATTATTAATTTTCCCCATTGACACCTTGTCAAAAGCAATGAATATCTATAACTTTGTTTGTTACAAAGTTTCCTTTCATAAGACTTCAAAAATATGATCCTATATACAAAAAGCAGTGCAACATGAACACTGACGCGGCTCATGCTGCCTGTTCTGACCTGAGAAGGATGGCATTTCCATGTCTTGCATCAGTGCACTGTGAGGTGGGTAACAGAGGTCCAGCGTGATCTCTCGCTTGGCAACCGTGCCCCCACGGGACGGTCGGCGAGTCCGGAAGAAGTCCTCTGACACCAGCTGCTCTTCCACCTTGGTCCTATCTTCCACGTCCCCTTCAGAGCCCCTAAAAATGAGGTGTCTTGACTGGGGTTGCTGAGGTTCCCCCTCCCTCTCTGGGGTCTCTGGATGTGTTTGGCAGGATAATGTGCTGTTCAAATCTTGTAACATCTCAGGTGTCATGGAGAGGCCACTGTGGTTGTGGTAGATGTCGCCATCCCTCTGAGGCTCGTTGTCATCACTGATAGCCGCGCGCATTTTAATTTCATCTCCCAGGAGCTCATCTGGAAGTCCTGGATCGAGATCCAGGCAGTTCCCCGAGCTATCCCCATCTGTCAGTGTAACTAGGCCATCTTCACCAGTGGGGACGGTCAACTCCACATCCAGCTCCCCTTCATTAGCCAGTGTATCTTTAACCTCTTTACTTTGTGTGATTAAGTTCTGATTTTCGTTACCACTTGTCTCCGGAACTTCTTGGCTGGGGAAAGCCACACCCTTCCCTGAACTTTCAATCAACTCTCTCTCTCCTTTCTGGTCCACCACAAATAAAGACTCTGCGGGCACTTCTATTCCCAATATCCGGGCCGCCCTCTGCTCTATCGGCTCATTCTCTGGAATGCCCTCAGCACATTTTACTTCATACAGAGTGCTCAGATCCTCTGGCATGCTATTTGTTTTCGCTTTGATATGGAGACTCTCCAGGTGCTCCTCTGATAATGATAGTTGACTCCTCCAGTCGCTAGTTGTAACACTTACTCCTTTCGAATTCTTTTCCTCGGTTAGCCTGTTACTCACAATCCAGATGGGACCCCCATGGCCACGAAGCCTGTGACTTTTTGGCACATTCACACTCCTCACCCCACTGAAACGTGGAATACGGTTCTTTCCTGTCCCTTCTGTCTCTGTTGTAGAAAACCAGCTCTCCTGTTTGGAATCAGAATTAAAGGCCTTGCATGAATCCTGAGATATTACATCCATGTCTAGAGGTCTTGATTTCACTGGAACTGTGGTGGCCCAGGCTTCAGATTCATGTGTCAACTGTAAGGAATGACAAAAATCCTCAAGCTCAGGAGGGTATGACAATGCAGAGACATCGTGCACGGGCTCCTTTGCGGCCCACTGCACATTACTGGAAGGCGGTTCGGTAAAACCCACATCTTTGTTTAGAGACAGGGGAACACTCGGTTTAGGAACCCATTTGGGATCACTCTTTTTTATCATCTGACCGGGAGTTCTATAGTTTGCAAAGCTACCTTCTGACTGGACAATAGCATCATTCTGCAAATGGTCGCTAAAGCTCACTGCCTTAGCCACGGGTCTGGAAAATGCACTCTTCCCCTCCCTGTATTGCGGATCGCCAACAGCAGTCCTGCTGCGGAACGCGGATGGAACTTTCTTGTGCGATTCCGCAGGTAACCTGCTTTCCTTTGCTAGCTTGCGGACCGGCATCTTGTCGTTTCCAGTGTTATTGCTGATGGTCCTGCACTCCAAAAGGTCTCTGCATGCCGCGTCGATGTCCTCCATGCACTTGTCAACGCTGGCTTCTTGGCTGAACTGGTCCTGAAGCTCCTTGTTGAATGATTCAAGTTCCTCAATTGCATCCCATGGGCGTCGACCAACTGGCTTCAGCATGAACTGACCGAAGGCTTCTTCACCATTGCATAGAGCAGGCACAGCCTCTATATTTCGCACCAAGAGGCTGTCTCTCTCTTTCTGCTTCCTAGTCGGACGTCCCATTGGACCTGTGCTCCTGTTAAGCCAATCTGAGTATGTTGAGGTTTTGGAGAAAGCACTGTTACTAGAGGGTTGCAGGGTCTTCTGGCCCTTCATGGCATGAAAACTGTACATGCTGCTATAGTCTGTCCTAAGGCTGCCTTCCACGTTGGTGTCAGAGACAGGCTGGCCCTGGTCTTGTGCTTGCAAACTCAAGCAGCTGTGAGAAGAACCCTCAGGGGCCTCTGAGGAGGAGGTCTGGGTCTCCTGGTCTCTGTACTGATCTCCAGGCCAGGAGCTGGAGTATCGCAGGCCAATGTGTTTGCTGGGCTGAAGGGACTTTGTTAGCACTGACTCCTTCAGACTGGACTTCCCTATAGATATCCTATTTGTTGCACCATTTAAAGATGGTGGTAGCTCCAGACTTGTGGAGGATGTAATTTGGAGACTTTGGTTTTGCAAATGGTCCATGCTTTCAGTGCTGGGAGCACATTGTTCTGCTGGGTCTGGCAGAGTTTCGTTGTTATTCTGATCAGAATTTTTCCTATTAGACTGCAAATGAACAGGAACTGAAACCAGGCAGAATATGGTCTCGGATTTCCGTTTTACTGGTTTTGTGGTCTCCATTGCATCTGGTGAAATGTTCTTCAGCTGTGTTGTCAAATCAGAGAACTCCTGGTCTGCACTTCCATTCTGCCTGAGTTTTGCTGTCTGTATTTCTGTGTGATACTCGTTACAGTTTTGGTCAAATGTGATGGGATTATCATTCCCACTGTGCAAGCCACCATACCACCCACTGCTGCTGTCATTCTCATTAACTGATATTTTGCTAACATCTGTCCTGGGAATTAGCCCCTCATTGGGGAGAAAGGCACTATCATGAGAAGACTGTTCTAACACTTTAGCATTGGGAATCTCTCGGTGGATGTTTCTGATCTTGTCTGCGTCGGTCAGAGAGTTCCCACACTGTCCAACTGAGATGTGTCGCAAACGTGGGTCATTGAACGGCAAGTACTGCACACATCCTAGATGCTGATCCAAGTACCCCGGGTTAGTCATTTTTTGGCAAGGAGCACTTCTGTTTCCCTGGTAGTCTATCCAAGAACCTCCCCTTGGCCTAGAGAACCACTTCAATGCCTCCCAAGTGCCTGGCTGCAAATCCCCCTTGAAGCGGAAGTGGGAAACTTCATCGTAGTTTTTTTGATCCCTCTTCTGATTCAGTGGCCTCTTGTAGGAAGGTGGAGGTATATACCCTGGAGGCCCTAATCCAGAGCCTGCAGGCTGGTGTGTTAAGCTGTCCTGCCTCATCTCCCCAGTCTTCAACCAACCGCTCAACTTGTCCCTGGATCTGCACCTGGGCCCTTGGTCTCCAGCGAGCATTTCGGAGCTGTTCCGCGTCTGCTGGTGGGCGTCGTAGGATGGTGGCTTGACTGGTCGGCCGAACCGGGGCAAGAGGGAAGTGTGGACAGCTGGCCGATACCTTTCTGCCAGCAAGCCTTCGCTGCTCATACATTTGTTGTGTTTGCTGTAAGGTCCGAGGAAGGTGGTAGCATCGACGTGCTGGCTGCCTACGATGGGCATGGCCTGAAGGCTCTCTGATAAGAGCTCCCTGGGGAGAGACTGGGATTTCCCTTTGCTTCTGGAGTGGATGGAACTCTCTGCAGCCTTGGTGTAGTGTTGCTCTCGAGCCCACCTCTCACTCTCGCCATCAAACAGCTGCTGCCCCAGGCCTACCGCCGGCCTCCATTCTTCTGTCCCCAAGCTCTGCCACTTCCTGTCTGCCACTGTCCTCCGTGGCTCCTGTCCCTCCGCCACCTTCATCCTGGGCCACCCTGCCTCATCCCAGCCCTGTGGCTGAACCCTGTACTCTGCCCCATATGGGCCCCGCACATCGGCATAGTTCAGCAGGACGCTGAAATCCTGGCCCCTTCTTCTCCAGTAGTTCAAGTCTCTTTTGGGTTTTGGCTGGCAGGTCATTCCAAGCTTTCCATCACAAGACCTGCAATGTAGGACCAAAAGTAAGATTGCTTACATATTTATACTAATGATAAATTTCAGTAAGAGGTGAGGTTCTCATAAATACAGATAAATGCGGAACATACAGCTAGTGCATAAATCTCAAACTAGGCTAGTTGAAGATTGGAAAGCTGATTGTGGGTTAAATGTCACCCTAATCTGTCTCCTGGTTCCAGTATGACACAAGGTACTATCCTGTTGAACCTATTGTCATGAAACTTTAGAATGTGTATTTTACTTGTTTTTTTTTCCATTTTTAAACACTTAAAACACATCTTCCTAGATCATTCGTCATCAAAAGAATGTTCAAAAAGAAATGTAAACCAAATTTTGAAATTTGACCAAAATAGTCATCCCAAACTCAAAGTTTTAAGCATCAGTCTTACCTAATGCATTTCAAGGTGTATCCAGAACAGGATCTAGAGTTGAATCAATGCCAAAATTTTGACTTTGATACTGATACCAGCACTGATATCCACTGACTTTGATATCCATAACAAATCAGTACTAAATCAATACTGTAAAACATTTAAACATTATATTGCTTTGATATGTATGTATTAAACAGCAAAAGCCTATAATATAGTTTTAACATTGCCAATGAAATATGCAGAGATTAATTAAACTCCATTCATTGCAAAGATTCTGGTCACCAAGTGTGTTATAACACTTCATCAATAATGAAGTAATGTTAAGGCTATACAGTGGTACCTCGGTTGTCGAACTTAATCCGTTCCGGACTCCAGATCGAATCCTAAAAAGTTTGAGTTCTGATCGAATTTTTCCCATAAGAAAT
>JAODLC010000085.1:10690428-10709339 GCA_026781145.1 Hippopotamyrus pictus | reverse complement strand
AGGGTGGCACATGCCCCTGAGGGTATCCCGTTGGTGCGCCCCCCTCGCAATACCTCTACGCCCCCCTAGGGGGGCGCACCCCCCAGTTTGGGAACCACTGCCCTAAGGGGAGTACCCTAAAGGGAGCACTCTAAAGGGAACACCCTAAGGAGAACACCCTAAAAGGAATACCCTAAGGGGAGTACCCTAAAGGGAGCACTCTAAAGGGAACACCCTAAGGAGAACACCCTAAAAGTAATACCCTAAGGGGAGTACCCTAAAGGGAGCACTCTAAAGGGAACACCCTAAAGGGAACACCCTAAGGAGAGTACCCTATAAGGAGAGTACCGTAAGGAGAGTACCCTAAGGAGAGCTCCACCACCCTAATCTGTCACCAAGGGACCCATGCCCACTCACTATGGCTGAACCAGCATTCACCGCCCCCCATTTGGTGATTTTCCCAATCCTTCTTTTTGCAGATTCTTAAATAAACCATTCCCCTCTTGGACATCCTACATATCCATATCTCCAGCCATACTGACAAAAGTTGTAGTTTCCTCTGTGTCCGGGGCACACTCGGTGACCTTTGACAACATTCCCATAATCTCCATGCGTTATACCTCATCTCACAGTGGAAGGCAAACCATGTATGTTGACATAGAGCATCTGAGACTGCTCCAGGTGCCAACTCAATTCTGCAGCGCTCTTCCTCAGTCCTATCAAGACTGTGAGGTATCTGGCAATAAAGTATTCCTGATTAACTTGAATTGTGTGAAAACACCTAATTATTTGTAGAGCTTCTATGGCTTCGACAGTCTGGTTACTACATTGATGTCTTGCTTGGCTGATCTGTCTTTAATGCTTAACCTTGCTCTCTTAGCTCCCTAGCTTGTCATCCATGATCTGCTAAACTTCGCAAAAACTTGTTTCAGTCAGACATTTCCAGACAAATCAAACCTCCGACTCCGGGAAGCATGCTTCTGTCTCTCCTGTTTATCCTGACACCTTGTCATCAATGAAGAGACAGCTTTATGTGAGAAAATGGGGAAGTTCGGAACAACTAAAGATTAGAGTATAATCACACTCACTTATAAGTGATTCATTACATAACATTTTCCATTAACTGAGCATCATTCCTAAATAATAATGAATTGACTCTATTGTATAAGAGGCAGCTGGTCAAAGCAGCCTGACAGAATGGAGAAATAAAAGATCCTGTCCTATGCAGAACACACAGAGATACGAGTACTGTTTGAGATGTGCTTTGAGATCATGGTGGTCATGATATTCGACTACTGCTGATACCCTTTTCGGCTCATGTGCTATCTGTAATCTTCTTTCCACAAGCTCCAAAAATATCCCAATTTAATTGTTCACAGCCAACTGACGGACAACCCAAACCATGAATGTGAAATTCGAGAATCGGGAGGGGCAACTATTCTTAAAGGTGATATCCCATTTTTTTGTCTGAAAAACTATCATTGTCAGTGGTCTTGTCGCCCCCAAGGCCTTTCAGAGCAACGAACTCGCTTGTCACTGGCGGTATGAAATGGACTCGCCTGTCACTGGCGGTATGAAATGGACTCGCCTGTCACTGGCGGTATGAAATGGACTCGCCTGTCATTGATGGTATGAAATGGACTCACCTGTCACTGGCGGTATGGAAGTCTCCCTGGAGTTCCACCTCACTGCTACAGGATTCCTTGCTTTTCCAGTTCCTCTCCCCATATTCACTGGTATCCTCCCTATGGCTGTCTGAGGCAGACCCGCTCTCTGCGACCTCAAGACGACGCCCCTCGCTGGACGAGGGGGCGTTGTTCCTTGGTGGCTTGTATCCATGGGAGATCAGGAGGTCCTCCACACTGTACATGGTGAACTTCCACCCTTAGCAGAGTGGGGCAAGAGGTCCACACCGCCGCTCTCAGAGTTTAGGGATTGAGCAGCACTGTGCACTGTTGGCCATCACTGAGGAGACACAAGAAGGTACATGAAGACAGAGACCCAAGGCACTGCCAGACATGGTAGGTTTTCATACCAGAACTTCTGTTGACCTTTTAACCATACAAACAAATCTTGTGTTGAAGAACAACATCTGCTACCCATCTACGTTGCTATCTATCAGACTTGCCAGCCCAACGGATCCCACGGATGCTCAATACATACTCGGCTGTCTACATGATGCATCAGAAAATGGGATTCAGTCAACCTTCTTCCATGCTCCAAGGCCCAGTTCTAACATTTACATGGCCCTTGTAGGAGTTTTCAAAGGTGGACAGGGGTCAACATGGGCACACTGACTGGTCTGCAGTTGCATAGCAACAGGTCTCAATGCACTGTCAGAGATTGGGACTTGAGTTCGTGACTCGGACTCGAGATGCACTTGAGTCACTCTTAAATTGACTTCCAACTCAATTTGCAACACATTTTTTTTTGACACAAGCTGAGAGACAAATCAGTTTTATACATTCAAATAAAAATCGCGATTTACTTTAACATGCATTTACTTTAGCAGCACAAGAAACAGGGTCTAGGTTATACTCATTCATTATCCAATCACATCACATTACCATAGCTGAGGGCGGAGTCCGGCATGGTTTGGTCTGGCTGCCTCGTACACAGGAAGTTTCTCTTTTGTGAATTATATTGGGAAAGGTTTCAGTTGTGTGTGTGTGTGTATGTGTGTGTGTGTGTGTGTGTGATTGTTGCTGCCAAGATTGGACCAAGATTCGGCAATGTTTGTGATTGTTCACACTAATTAAAGTTTTGCTCATAAAAATGTTAAAGTCTTCTGCTCAAGGGTGTTTTCATCAATGTTATTTTTGAGAAGGTATTCATTTTAAAGTCTACATTA
The DNA here is from genome assembly GCA_026781145.1 of Hippopotamyrus pictus. NCBI lineage: Eukaryota > Metazoa > Chordata > Actinopteri > Osteoglossiformes > Mormyridae > Hippopotamyrus > Hippopotamyrus pictus. Next base: position 10,706,509 of record JAODLC010000085.1, on the reverse strand, counting down.
TAAAAGCTCTTCCAAAAATTGTATTGCTTGAAAGGCATTTGAAATAGCGATTACTTTGAAAATGTATATAAGCCCGAGGAACTATGACAAGCATTTTTTGAACTGTTGAAGTGCTGATTGCCGTTCAGTCACGTCAGTTGCTAACAGAAAAAAAACAAATTGGAGGTTAATTTTTTGATAAATAGAACCACAATGGAGACTTCAGACTTGACTCGGACTCTAATTTTGTGACTCGTGAACATCTCTGTCCTGTGTGCCATGATACATCACTCCCGTGATTGTCATCAAAATTATCTGCCATTTGTGCCACAGTAGCCCTTCCGTTGGTTTGTGCCGGATGGGATAGCCTTCATTCACATTCCAATTTGACGAATTCTGGTCGCTCAACATCCCATTAGCAGTTCACGGTTTTTCCCTGGACCGCTCTTGGTAGGCGCTCACCATGGCTGACCATGAGCAGCCCACAAGCCTTGCAGTGTTGGAGATGCTGTGACCCAGTCAAAGCCTTGCAGTGTTGGAGATGCTGTGACCCAGTCATCTGATCATAGCAATTTGACCACTGTCGAAGTCGCTCAGATCTTTATCTCTGCTCATTTGTTCTGCATTAAGCACGTTGATTACAAGTAGCAAATGTTAGCTTACTATCTGCTTACTATCTGGTTTATCCCAGACCTTGACACACTGCTTTTACTATAACCAGCACTATTCGCTTCAGGTTTCACACAATGTTTTTGTCTGGATCGGTGCCTATCCGGCCTTGTCCCGTGTAACATCTCCCCATTTTGGCCAGCAGTTCTTCCTGGCCGTCCCCTTTGGTGTTACCCTACTGGGTTTCTTTGCTCCCCATGCCACCGAGTGGCTATGCAGGCCTAGCCAGCGGCTATGGACCAGACATCACCACCATTGTGAGTTTGTTAGATTCTGAGTTTGGTTCTGTCCCTTTCGTGTTGTTCTGTATTAGGTTTCTGCATTTGTGTCCTTGTGTATGATTTACTCCTCCCGTGTCTAGTTTAGTTATACTCAGTTTTACCTGTGTTCCATGTGAGTATTTTGAATTTGTAGTACTTGATTGTGATTACCCTTACCTGTCCCTTGTTACCTAAATCCCTAGTGCTTGGTTAATTGTCTATGGTGCACACCTGCTCCTCCTCCTGCCTCATTAGTACTTATAATCGCCTGCCTGTGTCATGTTCTTGAGCCGGTCATTGTGGTGGTGGTTACTGTGTGTGTTGGTGGGGGTGGTACTTTCCTGTGTTTGTTATGGTTGTTCCTGTGTTGTTCCCGGCCATAGTTATTGTACTTTACCTGTCGTGGTCCCTTTGTTTTCTGGTCGTCCCTTTGCGTTCTGTTTTGCGTAATAAAACCTTGTATTGAGAGCCGCTGCATGGATCGTCCCTCCTTCGTCATACCCCCCCCCCCCCCTTAGCAGTTTTGGCACATTGGGGTTTTATAGCTGAGTTTCACTCCAGCACCAAAGATTCCAGCCTTACAGAACTAGTTGACTGACTCTTGGACTGTAAAACAGCATCTTTGCATGACACATTTGCTAATGCGATTAGCATCTGCATTTGCGGCTTGTTAAAATACTTAATTTTTGGGGCCTGACCCATTGCTTAGACTGAATCATGTTACTGAGCAGACATTTCTGTTCCTTGTTCTTTATTTCATTAATGGAGGCAAAAAAAACCCCATTGGTTTGTACTTTATAATTTAAAAAGTCAGAGCTGATTGGGTAGTCCACCAGGCCTCTTTCACAGATACTAAGATTATGAGATCTGCACTCATGTCAAAACTAGCTAAACCATAAACCTTGCCCCCACCCAATTTTGAAGTCCTAGTCAAAGAAGCATTTGTTATCACCATACTTCAAACCCGTTTTGGTGGGTGACTGTAATTTTTCTGTAATTAGTTAACTTCGCATATCTCTATGATGTCATAATGACATGCGAGATCTGTATCTCAAAGCCAACTATATGTGGTCTGTTAAAATCCATTTTGGCCAACTTGACTGGACAAGACTTATCTTCAGCATCAGCCACAAAGTCCAACCCCTTCTGGAACTGCTCCACACACCCAGAACCAGCATCATGAAATCGAGAGAGAAGTCCACCGTTACTTAGAAGACAAAAAAGAACTGCCTTTTGATATTTCACACATATACACAAATACACATATCATACATCCATTCACATGTACATTACACTATAATACTTAGGCAATCAATATTGAGTATGCAAAGTATTGAGTATTGAGTATGCAATCTCTTAAAAGGGAAGGCACATTTCCTTGCTTAGCTACTGTGCGGTTATCTGGTGTTCTGCTGAACTGCGTACAGTTAACATCTCGCACCAGTCAGCCGCAATTTTCTGAACGCTAATTGTGTCTGTCGCGATATTAAGGTTATCCGTAATGGAAGGCCGTACATGAGTTCCATTCTACAAATCAGCACTTATTTTTGACTCAGCAAAGTCCTGAGCAGTCCCCAGTCACTACTCGGTAATCACTGTTATGTCCTCCAATACAGATACGCATGGAGAACGTGCAGCAGAGCCCTGTGGTTCACTCAAGGCAACAGTTTGTGTTGTCTGCATGTAAATAACAGTTCTTCAAAAGCCTGTGCTGGCATCTCCTTTGAGCTTGGCTACAGTAATGGGGGAGGGTATGATTTTCATGCCTTTCAGGGTGACAGTGGAAAAAAACCACAGCCCCAATACAAACGTTATTTATGGAAATGTTTAAATACTAGTGCCCTCTACCTGTGATGCATGGAAGTGCAGAATAAAATAGTGATACTTTATTAGTCCCTGTGAGGGAATTCCCTTCATGCCTACCCCATCTTGCTCTATGTTAGACACACAGACAGATGAGAGCAAGCTTACGAAGGGTGAAAGAGCTGGATCAGCCAGCGGGCAGCACGTTTGGCGCTAGCAGTTAAGGGCCTTGCTCAAGAGCCCACAGACATGTTACTGTTCTGCTGAGGCCGGGCCTCAAACCAGCAACCTTCTGATCACAGGCACAGTGGCTTAGCCCGCTGGGTCACACACAGGTCCATGCAAATGACTCCTTGAACTGAATACAGTGAAATCCCGTTATAGTGGACTCGCTTATAACAGAATATCGACTATGACGGACGAGGTCCGCTGGTCCCGGCCCCGCGCCTTTAAGAACATGCAGAAAAAGCATCGGATATAGCGGACTCGCATATAACGGCATTTTGCTTATAAAGGACAGACAATCTGGTCCCTAGGGCCGCTTTTAGCTGTAGTTTTGTTCGGCTATAACGGACATGCAGCTCCGCCTAGAAGGCGCGTGGCATGCCGGTGATATCCAGCGCAGATACGGAGTCGGGATTATTAATAGTCACGCATCTGCTCAGGTAAAGTTGGATTACTACATGTATAATATAATAATCTATACCACAACTTGTGGGCAGTGGTGGCTTGATGGTTAGGGAAGCGCACTTGTAATTGAAAAATTGCAGGTTCTAATCCCCGACCAGCACGGCACCACTGAGGTACCCTGAGCAAGGTACCGCCCCCAAGCACTGCTCCCCAGGGCGCTGAATTAGCTGCCCCCTGCTATGTCACGAAAGTCACATATGGGTCAAATGCAGAGGACACATTTCGCTGTTGCGCACTGTTTGCTGTGGTGTGTTGACCACTGATCACTAAATTCTAAGTGTGTCTGCTGGGGTGTGGCATGAGTAAATGGTGTCCTGTAGTTGTGCTCTGGGCATACAGCAAATCTGGATATAACGGACTGTTTTGCCAGGTCCCTTGAAGTCCGTTACAATGGGATTTTACCGTATTACTTATAATAAACACTCATTTGTTCACCTTGCAGATGAAGTTCATCCAAGTTACTAAGCTCCTCCCTGTTATGCAGCGCCTAAGCATTCCACAACAAAACCGTTGACGCTTCATAGGATAAACTGTAAGGGCAATTATACAGAGCCTGTAAAAGCGGTAAAGCCCAGGTTGGGAGCTTTTGGGAACGTCAGCGTTTTACAGTCCAATCTGGTCGAGTCAGGACATCCCACATACTGAAGAGGGAGGACCTGAGGCCTGCAATTCTGTTTTTGGGGAACTGTGACATGTCATTAGCATGGTGAGGCATTTCGATTTGTGTCAAGATTTCCAAAAATACAAGGAGTCACTTTTAAAATAGAATTCCCAAATATCTTAAAAAAAAAAACATTGCTTGGACTAAAAACCAGATATGCTTTTTCTGTAAAGGCTGTCAGACTGATACACGTCAACCTAACTGCAGTGAAAACAGGGAGTTTGGTGATGGATAACTCATTTGAGCCATCAAAAAGGACTCCTTGTTCTCTAAGCTTACAAAATAAAGCTTGCAGCTAAATTCGCACTGAAAAAACAACAATCTGACCAGTAATGTCTGAAACTACAGAATATAACTGTAACCTTATTACCGGGGGTCACAGCAGAGAGACCCCTCCCCCCGGTTTATATAACCGGAAAACGAATGCAAGGAGGCAGCATATATATTTATATGAATTCAGATACACCTTCACAGCCGGCGATTTCTGATCCTGAGGTAAACGTTTTCCTTTCGTTTAAGCACATCACGACCTGTGAGATTTACATCTCACAGCCACAGCAAAGACAAAAAATAAAGTAAAATGTGAGGAAAAATTTAAATGTTAGACTTCATAAGAAATAAATTTGGTTAAAATGCATACAGTTCACATCATATACACGAGTGCTCAGTGCAACGCGTGTTCTGAACTTCCATATCTAGCTGAATGTTTTGTATGTAGCTTACTGATGTTTACGCGGCTTCAGTCAATAAGACTCACTAACTGCCAGCCAAACTCTTTAATCACAAACTGTACATAAGTGACTAAGTAATTAGTAAATGAAATTCAGAGTGAAAGGAATGACTTCAAATAAAAAAAGTTCTCTCAAAAAAGTTGTGGCAAAATCTATGATTCATCATACCACGAACTGTAGATGCTGTAGAAGTGTGAAGTGTCCCTGAACCTTCTCTTTTCAGATTTCAATATCACTTAACTTGAAACTGAAATGGGTTAAAAAAAACACCATAAGCTGTTTAAACTACCATTCATACAGCGCTTGAATCAGACTGGCATCCTGAGTGTTAGTGGGTTGTGTGGAAGGTCATTTTACTGCAGAATACTTATGCCACCAGCACATATTAGTCAATGGTTGCAGTTACAAATGCTCCGAGTATCTTATTCGCTGCCTGTAGTTGATAACTTACCCCTATTCCTGAATCATGCCTGTCGGTCAGGATTTTATTGCCCCAAAACAATGGATAATCAGTCACACAAATTTCCAAAAAGTTACAGAAGTGCTCACAAAAATTAATAATGGAACACTGGGCTTCTGACTGGTCTCCTGCAGGGTCAGTCTGTAAGCTCCATGCCCCCCCAGGCCTGGTCTGTATCATGTTCATTAACACCATCACAAACCTGCGGTTCCCAGAAACGGCAGCATCGTGGCGTTTAAGGCAGAAAGGCTCAGATCAAAAGGGTTACTGCATGTCACTGATTTCCAAACCTGGACTTGACAAATCAGTCAGGAATGCATGGAACCACGTTTAACAAAAGGAAAGACCTTTGGAAGCAGTATAAAATAATGCAGCTTTCTTGTAGTGTTAGAAGCTCGTCAGAATACTACTAAGAAATGAGCTGAAAAAAAGCACTAATAAACCAGCAACAAATTTCAGACCGTAAAATACCCTAACCCTAACCCCTCAGTGTCGACAGAATGACCCAGTAAAATACCCTAACCCTAACCCCTCAGTGTCGACAGAATGACCCAGTAAAATACCCTAACCCCTCAGTGTCGACAGAATGACCCAGTAAAATACCCTAACCACTGTGTCGACAGAATGCCCCAATAAAATACCCTAACCCTAACCCCTCAGTGTCGACAGAATGACCCAATAAAATACCCTAACCCTAACTCCTCACTGTCGACAGAATGACCCAGTAAAATACCCTAACCCCTCAGTGTTGACAGAATGCCCCAGTAAAATACCCTAACCACTCAGTGTCAACAGAATGGCCCAATAAAACACCCTAACCCTAACCACTCAGTGTCAACAGAATGCCCCAATAAAATACCCTAACCCCAACCCCTCAGTGTCGACAGAATGCCCCAGTAAAATACCCTAACCCCTCAGTGTCGACAGAATGCCCCAGTAAAATACCCTAACCCCTCAGTGTCGACAGAATGACCCAGTAAAATACCCTAACTCCTCAGTGTCGACAGAATGCCCCAGTAAAATACCCTAACCCCTCAGTGTCGACAGAATAACCCAGTAAAATACCCTAACTCCTCAGTGTCGACAGAATGCCTCAGTAAAATACCCTAACCCCTCAGTGTCGACAGAATGACCCAGTAAAATACCCTAACCCTAACCCCTCAGTGTCGACAGAATGCCCCAGTAAAATACCCTAACCCGTCAGTGTCGACAGAATGACCCAGTAAAATACCCTAACCCGTCAGTGTCGACAGAATGACCCAGTAAAATACCCTAACCCTAACCCCTCAGTGTCGACAGAATGACCCAGTAAAATACCCTAACCCCTCAGTGTCGACAGAATGACCCAGTAAAATACCCTAACCACTGTGTCGACAGAATGCCCCAATAAAATACCCTAACCCTAACCCCTCAGTGTCGACAGAATGACCCAATAAAATACCCTAACCCTAACTCCTCACTGTCGACAGAATGACCCAGTAAAATACCCTAACCCCTCAGTGTTGACAGAATGCCCCAGTAAAATACCCTAACCACTCAGTGTCAACAGAATGGCCCAATAAAACACCCTAACCCTAACCACTCAGTGTCAACAGAATGCCCCAATAAAATACCCTAACCCCAACCCCTCAGTGTCGACAGAATGCCCCAGTAAAATACCCTAACCCCTCAGTGTCGACAGAATGCCCCAGTAAAATACCCTAACCCCTCAGTGTCGACAGAATGACCCAGTAAAATACCCTAACCCCTCAGCGTCGACAGAATGCCCCAGTAAAATACCCTAACCCCTCAGTGTTGACAGAATGCCCCAGTAAAATACCCTAACCCCTCAGTGTCGACAGAATGCCCCAGTAAAATACCCTAACCCCTCAATGTCGACAGAATGCCCCAGTAAAATACCCTAACCCTAACCCCTCAGTGTCAACAGAATGCCCCAGTGAAATACCCTAACCCCTCAGTGTTGACAGAATGCCCCAGTAAAGTACCCTAACCCCTCAGTGTCGACAGAATGCCCCAGTAAAATACCCTAACCCCTCAGTGTCGACAGAATGCCCCAGTAAAGTACCCGTTTAAAAGAGCAGATTTTTAACTGGGGGTCCTGAGGCCGTAAATATGACTAAATGCACTGTCGATATTATCCCTAGTGTAAAATTAATTTTAAATTAATTTAATGCAAGCTCCCCACCCCCAAGAGAGAGAATTAATGACCTCTCCCCTCCTTCCCCCAAGTCCTTAGGTACTTTTATGATCGTGCATTACTGAGAGGGAGTCCCTCGCTCTGGTTCATTTGTATCTTATTTTTAGTCCTATTTGTTTGAGGGGCTGAAAACAGGTGTGTTAGAGTTTGCGGGGGGGAAGGGGGGTTACTCTGCATTGCACAGGTCACAAGTCGCCCACCACACCTGCTTCTGCTCATTCATAAAACTACCCTAACAGGACAGTGACCGACAGCAATGCGCCGCGTGAATCTCCCACAGAAGGCTTTTTGCTGACGACGGTGTTAACGGCCTCCTGCTTACACGACACACACGGCCCTACGTGACGGCCTGCCCTGGTCTGATTAACCGCCAGCCTCCCTACGCTGGCCACCAGCCACGACTCCTCAGAACTCTGGAACTGCTTACATAGCATCCACCTGATCCACCCCGGCCAGCCTACAGCCCCCCCTGGTGGCCAAACGAGGCCATTTACTGCCCACTGCAGAGCCCTCCAGCAATAATCTGTGGCACTAATTTAAACCCACAGCCTGTAAGATTCAGTGCCTGGGAGGATCACTGGCTGACCCACTTGGAGAGGATCCACTCAGACATCCCGTTAATGGTGAATTAAAATAAACTGGTCATCTAGTTATTTAACAAAAATCGCTCATTCCAGTCATTGTCTATCAAAAAACGGACCCCTGTGGCAACCTCACTAAGATGAGGACTCCATGCAAGGCTTGTTTAGCCATTAGTAATTTTGTGTAGGAAAATATGACAGTCACAGGGAATTGAAGTGGTTCTTTCGAACCCTTAATATCTAAGATGTTACAGTTTACTGTGCCGTATAATTCATGAAATAAAATTGAATGTTTTTTTTTTATCTGGCCAGTCTTTTAGTGTAGCTATTTGGTTGATATGCTGTGAAATTAGTTTTCCTCAGCAACTAATAATTTACCACCAGAACAGCCCTGTGACTGTCACTTTGTCATAAGGCTTATTAAAAAATATATCAATCACCCATTCTGGGACCCTGACCGTAATGGAAGAATAAATCGCACACTTATGCCTGAACGTGACTGAAAAATCTGAAAAAGTCATTAAAGGTTACATGTAGGTTGAACTTGTCTTCTCAGTAAACTAAAACGTTCAGACTTTACCTGTGTGGTGACACTGCATGAAACTCAGGAATTTAGCAGAGGGCAAATGATACGATGATAAATCAAAACTGCTGCAATTTCATAATTTTGTTCATAATGTAATTTATTCCAGACATCATACTTTTTAGGTTTGTTTTTAAGCTCCTCTCAGCGGTACCCAGAAATTCTGCCGTAAATTTATGCGGAACTTTGTGCAAAAATCAGAGCTGTAAAACAGGATCCCACAACTGGAGCCTTTCGGCACCAGAATCCGACACAAAGCGTCTGACGTCACCCTTGGCCTGTTCCCCATTTAAAGACACATGTGTTGAGAGACAGGCTACGCAGTGCTGAATCCCAACCTGCCTCCAGGGAGTGATATGATTCGCCTAATTCGCCTCAATGCTTTGCTCCAATCGGCACTGGAATTGCTCAATCAAAATAATTTAATGAGCTCCGAGTCGCCATCTAACAGTGCAGTTTAAGTACAGTTTAAGGCTCCATCAAGCTCATTTGCTTCTATTACCAAACAATCCTCCCCATCTATAAAAAACCAACATCTTGTACAACATATTTAACTGTACCTAAGCAGTTGCTATTTATTGAAAAATATTTTACATACAGAGCATCGTGTACCATGCTAGCCTAGTAAAGTGCACAGCTTTCATGTATACAGAGTTACGACCCCCATCCCCGCCCCCACCCCCACAAGAAGCCACGGATCACAAACATCTTGTTTCAACTTAGGCTGTCTGGCCCGCTGTGGACCAGCGACGCCTGCCGTAATTATGCCTACAGAAGAGAGATGATCTCAACACTTAGCATCCCGAGCTGATGACACAAGCCAGGAAACGACTGGAGAGCGATCCCCGCTCGGAGGCGACCGCCTGCCAACCTAAACGACCCGGCACGAATGGCAACTGGAGTCACCGGACGGCACTCCGAAGGAAAACCGTCGGCCGGGAGAAAGCCAGGCTCCCCGTTTACCGGAAACGCTTGTCATGGTGCCATCTTCCCGTCCAGTGCTTTGTTTACTGAGGAACGGGTGCCAAGACCAGTATGGCAGACTGGGTATCGGCCACACTAGTCTGTGAAAGCTGACAGAGGGAGACAGAAAGATAATCAGACAAGCTGAGGTACGTGGGCACAGAGGTGGCGAGCTCCGAACGGAGATCCTGCAGTACAAGGTCAACCACAGCAAGTGGAACTGCATTTTGGGCACAGGGACTTCCTAGTACAGTAGGAGCACCACACACACACATACATACATACAGAGAGAGAGAGAAAGAAGGAGGAAGGGAGGAAGAGTGAGAGAGAGAGACAGAGAGAGAGAGAAAACTTTGTTGATTTTGGGCCAAGTAACTGGCTTGAATGCAGTTACTGTTACATTGCAACCCGAAATTGTTGATCACGCACCTGCGCTGCTCGCCCGGTCCCTGCTGTTGAACGGCTATGCCAGTTCGACAAAACCTTTACAAATCACTGCAATTCTGTTGTTACAAACAATTATCATCGCAATTTTCGAAAATATCAGGCTTATCGAGTGTCACATCCCAGTTGTAAGCCCCCGCCCTACGACTCCCCTCGGAACTTAGTTGTGGAGTTAAGGCGAAAACTCCCGCATTGGGATTCAGAAGACGCCGTATTGAAAATACTGTTTCACCACAGTTAAAAACAGCCATCATCTGTCAAATGCAGACGTTTAAGCGACAAATTCAACATCAGTATACTACTTAAAGAGCTGCAGTTAGTGTGCAGGCTGCAGATAATGTAAAAAAAATAGACTTAATCAATAAAAATATATGCAGTGTACCTGTGCTGTTGGGTTTTTAACATAAATGCACCCAATCAACCCAAGTAATCAAATTACTCACGGTACATACGCACCACTGCAGGCAAAGGGACAGCAGGAGAAGATACTCGCTTCCTGGACGCCGTAACTTGAAAATCTGTAAAAACGGTGCCTGACAGCGTACTATCACATCCCGCTCGGCGGCGCGCTCACGTCCAGACCCCAGCGCAGGGGATCGCAGATATGCGCGCACGTCGCGGGCTGGGAGGGGGGGGGTCCATACGCCGTAACTAAAAGGCGTGAGACAGCCGCAACTTTAAGCGCTGCGATTTTTACGTGCACATTTCCCAGCGCGAATCATCCACTTGCATTTTACCCTGATCTTACACATTACAACAAAAAAAAACCTTCACCCCCGCAAGCATAGAATCCGGGATGCGAGAAACGCCGCCTGACGACCCCCCCCCCACCCCAGCTGATTTAAACGAGCCCCGAAGCACAGGGCGACCCACGTACCTGAAAGGCGTCCGGCGCCGCTGTCGCAGATCCCCCCACCCCCCAGTGCTGGGAGCGGAGCGGCAGCCCAAGCTGAGCATGTCTATTACTGGGGCCGGCAGAAAAAAAACGGGAAGGGGGGGTGAAATGGCATTTTCCTCACCACTGTGCACTCCTCGCTGTTGGTTCGTCCCAAAGTGGAGAAGGTTGGGGGGCACTGATCATTTCGTCTATCTCAGCTGTGTTAAAAAAAAAGGGGGGGGGGGACCCCAATAATGACAGTTTTATCACGTAGAACTGAATCTACAGTAAAAACTGTACGACGTGTTACCCCTTAAATAAACTTTTAACATATTATCTATAGTAGAAAAAGCATCGATGGATGGATGGAAATGTTCTGGGATAGTAAAGTAGTTCCCGTTCTACAGGACGGAGAAAGTGGGGGGTGGGGGGTCCGCAATATTCGCACGTCTAGCCAGACATGAGAGAGACGAAATCAAATCATTGCTGTTTTCCTGTTTACACCAAGTGTAACTTCTCAAGCTAAAAGTTACTGCCAATTACAGCAGCCCTTCATTTAGCGCTTGCTTTATGTGAAATGGTCTCTTTTAATCCTGTTAATTTCATTTTGGGAATTTATGGAGGTCATTGCTTACGTCTAAAATAACATCTTATTTGTTAGTATATTTATTGAGATGTATTTAAAAGTGCGGTTGCGTCTGCATTTGACGACCTCACTTATAACGGATGTGACTGGGCCCCCGGAGAGTTATTACTCTGCAGAAATGACACGACACGGTGGCTAATGATTCAGACAGCTCGGCCTTAGAAATAAATCTTGGAGAAGAAGGTCTGCACCAGCAAGTTTGCATTTATACGCTAGAAATGTAAGTTTAAAGGCAATGCAGGACAGCACGCAATGTCTGCATAAAAGAAAGGCATTTATCTTCTGGTGCGTTATTTATTAATGACGACATACACATACAGTACAAGCAAGTGTTCTGAAACGGCAGCTTCAATAAGCAAATCAGTAAAACGTCTTAGCTTTATCTTTATATTGCCACATTATTATCCAAAAATATTGTGAACCCTTAACGAACTGTCGGGAACATGAAATTAGTTAGGAATGCTGGACAGGTCTTCATGAAATGGTGGGCAGAATCTGAATTCGCTATAATGACAAAGCTCTTTGCCGTGCCTCCTTCACAAACTGTAAAACTAAGTTCCAAATATGCAGTTGACGACAAAGCCTATAATTTGCAGAAACTATTTATGGATTTGAAGGCGATCCTGTGGGTTCTTATGATACACACTTTTTTTTTCCCCCCCTACAGCTTACCGCAGGATGTCCAAAACAAAACGATTTTGGTGACATGAAATCTAAATGTTTGTGTTCTGGGCCTTGGACACTGAAAGTGACCATTTGGCCCCACAAACCTGCGTATGCGGTCCAGACGGAGGATTTCGGCAGAACCCAGTGTCACTGACACAGAATTATTAATGGAAAATAACCACAAAATAAAGTAACATCAATTAATAAATTAATTTGGCAGGAGCATTTAATATAATTTATCCTTTAAGAAAACCAGACATTCTGCCCCCCTTGACAAAATGACATCTTGCCCCCTTCCCCGGGTTTACATTATATTACTTTATGTATTATTTTACAGGGCCCCTGTACAGTTCTGGGGCCCCTGTCAGGGTGTCCCCGACCCGTCAAATCCCCTCTTACTGATATTACATACAACCACACTTTCATTATTTTTAAAATATTTAGAGGTCTGATTCACCCTGTGGGTGCCAGTTGACCGTCTTTTAACATGAGCTGTACTGTTGTCGTGCATAAAATTTATAGAAATTTTTTTTTTTTTTTTAATCTATAATTGTTTTTCTGCTTAACGCTTGGCTTGCAGATGCATTTTTACTCTCAGCATATAATCTTTGGAATTGAGAATTTATCACAGTTTTCTCCTACGCTAAAAGATTTCCACTCATGACATGGTTAAGTAAAACTTGATCCCGTGCCCACTGTCTGTAGAAAAGTCCTCAGATTGGACCGTGTGTTTCAGATAGCGGCCTGACTTAACTGGCAGATGCTGTTTTTTCCTGTTCCCTGTCGAGGATGTCATGGGGCTCTTTGGAACCTGAGTTTCAAGCACAAAAATAGGAGAAGTGTGTATATAAACACAAAAGCACTATGTTTTGCAAGACAGTAATATATGGTAATAGAGGGCAAATTAAATGTCTGTATAGTGAGAAAAATACTAATAAGTATACAATATACTTATTAAAATATTTAATATAATTATTAAAATACAATATATAGATATGATGTAATTTTGGCCAGATTCCAATATATATGTGGAAAGTTGATCTTGAGCAAAACACAAACAGAAGGTTCAGCTACTGATGCAAAATATTTTTGTTCGGTTTATTAAGTTTAAAATTGGTGACACAGTCTGGTTCAGTCCCCAGAATATTGCCGGTTTAATTCCCGGAATTAAGACTGCTGTTGAACCCAATATAACTCTTCTGAAATGCTTCTGTGGCGTACCCCAGTGCTCCAATTGGTTAAGTCACTTTTAATAAATCTGGTTAGCAAATGGAATTTTTTCCATGTCACGTCTGTCTTATGTTGGTTTATAGGTAAAGAACACAAACAGCAACTCCAACATCCATACATCTGCTAGCAAGGACTTCCACCCCAGGTTCTCCAGTTACCTCTGGAGCAGACAGCTAGTGCCAACTAGATCGCTGTGGCCCACAGACCACCGCACTCGCTGCAAGCCCCAAAACACACTTCCTGTCGTTTCCGAAATAAATCCCGGGGTTACAGCAAGTGCTGCCTGTAACTGACTACAGATGTGCAACCTAAATGTTGGAAAGTCCCAGTATCTAACCAAAAGAGATGTGGATCACGAGGTTGGTGGGCCTCACGTTCAGCAGCTTTGGAATGACATTACAATTAGACGGCATCAGCCCATGTGACAGCATGGGTACTGGCTGTGATTTAAAGTGCTTTCAGTGTTCGCCGAGATTTCAAAAGGTGGAAGGCGGTCTAAACGGTGTCCTGGTTAAAGGGGCGCATGCCAGAGTAAATCAAAACACATGCTCTCCACCAGAACTAGGGATACAAGGTTCTCGTGGGCTTCAGGACATGTGACGGCGTCTCTCATTACATTCCCCGAGGTTTAATAAATGTCACTTGGTTAATTATAATCACTTCTGTTGGCAACTGTGAATTCTCTATCATTTCAATTGAGTTTTAAATCTGAAATGAGATATTACAACCTGGAATAAGTATCTCCAGGATTTCTATACAGAACGTACAGTATGGCTTATTTCACACAGGAATCGGTGGGGCCACGGGTGGAAAAAATTGACAAGTTGATATCATATGGATGCTCTTAAGATCAAGCCATTATATATTCCAATTTTATATTTCAAGTTCAGTCTGCAAAATCAAAGAGACTGACAGAGTGGGGCAGAGATTTAAACAGACCGCATCGTTTGAATAATTACCGTCGGTCTCATTCCCAAACGGCCACGCGGTGATTCTGAGCTGCCGTCTCTCCCTGTTCTAGTCATGGAGGCGCTTATTGCTCTGGATGGAAGATTAGGGACTAATGTGAAGATTGAAAATCCCTCTATGCAAATACTACGGCCCTGTAGACCCTCCAGCTGAAGGCTCACTCTGATGTACTGCAAGACTTAACATATTATGTAATAAGGAACACAACATCTAATGCTCACACAGTGGTATTGTGAATACGGGGTTGGAATCGATGTTTTTAATTTTTAATCCAGTATTAATCGAAAGGGAGACACTGGAGTAGCGGTATTCAAATCACGGTCCTCATGAGTCAGGCACTGCTGATGTTCCAGCCTTCCTTTAGCTGTGAGTCGGGTGAGAAGCCTCCGGCCAATCAGAATCAGCGATTACTGAATGAACCGAAAACAAGGCCTGGATTTGGAATGAACTAGAACGAGAGCAACGTCCCTATCAGGCTGTTTTTTTTTTTTTTCTCTGTGGTGTAGTTCTGGGGAAGGGACAGCATTTCAGGTGATGTTTTCCTAGTGATGGACAGATTGAGGCCTCCTCATATGGAAAAGTCTTGTCATCTCCGTGCGATATGTAGAGGGAACTTCTTTATGAGGCCGTCCTCTCCAGTATGAAGTGGTGACATCAGCCGTTTCCTTACTTGGGATTGGCGGCTACGACTCCGCATCAGGCGCCCAATCAGATCGCGGCCGGCACTGAATGGAACCATTGTCTGCTGTATCTTCTCTCCCTCTCCACTCATTGCGCTGACACAATGCAACCGGACAGCAAAATTATTGGCTTCCAGCGGCTCTTCTTTCTCTCAATGGGAGCATGAAAAGAACTCAGCAGTCAAAAGTCCAAAGTTGCCCTCATACTTCAGTGTATAACAACAAAAAGAATAATAATATTACCCTTTAAAATTCAGCTATCTTGCATAATGGCTTATGCAGTGCAGGGTCGTGGTGTCAGACTGGAGTCTGTTCCTGGAAGCAGAGGCCGCACGGCAGGGATGCTGGTCCCTCACATAGCGCACACTCTCTGGGCAATTTAGAGACATCAGTTCAACTATGAACACGTTTCGGGACTGTGGGAAAAAAGGGCGTCCCTGGGGGAGACATCAGGAGGACACTCCACGCTCACAAAGTGGGGGTGGCATTCGAACCAGCAACCTGTTGGCATGAGACATAACAGCTCCTCACTTCCTTTTTACATGAAAAACAATTTTGGGTGTAGTTGCCCCTTTCTGTGTCAGGGCTATAGGGACTACTGTGTATCGGTCTCTTAGTCACAGTTTCACATAATGAAGGTTGTCCCTGTATTACCTGGCAGGCCGATGACGGCTGACGGACATGGGTATAAGCATCTGTGGTTCATAAGGACACATAACGCACCTGGTGACAGATAACACCCAGATGTTTCCTCCACTACCCATGATGCCCCACCTTTTGCAGTGTGACCCGCTGTGGAATCAACTGCCCACACGAGGCACCAGGGAGCCAGTTACACCAAAGGACACCCATCCACCTGGAACTCTACCAGTTACACCAAAGGACACCCATCCACCTGGAACTCTACCAGTTACGCCAAAGGACACCCATCCACCTGGAACTCTACCAGTTACACCAAAGGACACCCATCCACCTGGAACTCTACCAGTTAC
>JAODLC010000085.1:10628530-10649222 GCA_026781145.1 Hippopotamyrus pictus | reverse complement strand
GCATACTGGGCCGCATCCCCCCTTTCTGCTTCTCCAGCTCCGCTGTGGAAAGGGGGGGTGGGGGGGGGGTAGCAAGCATTAGCTTATGGCCGATGGAACTGCACCACCCTCAGTCCCCAGCGGAAGGTGGACCCAGGGGTGCCGTCTGATATTTTGAACTCCCCACCCAGACCCACCCAATTACATTCCAAATTAAATAGCCCCTGTCACTCCCCCCCTTTATGACGCCCCTAGGGAGGACACTCACACTCCACCCTGTACTTCTCCATCTCCTGCACTTCTGCGATGCTCTCGCGCAGGTCGCTGGTGAAGCGCGTGCGGTCCTGCTGGCTAGGAGCCGTGAACACGATCAGAACCTTCCTCTCCCCTCCCGGGATGGCCGACGTCAGCCGGATGCCGTGGGGGTAGTCTGCAGCATGGCCCATAGACATACGTACTACACCTCTGTGCCGTTTCATAATAAGCCTGTGTGGGCCACACTTATCTCTGATGAGGTCATTATAGCAAACAAAGCAAACACAGAGCCTTCAAGAGCTTGTACAGCATACTCAGTCTTCCTCTTATCCAAGACTTGTTTAATGTTCTCGAAGGGTGTCCTTGTATTTGTAGCACTTCACATGAATTAAAATAAGCACAGAAAGGTATTTTTTTTCATCTGGTCTCTCTGGACTCTACTGGCAAAATCAGACTGGGGGTGTTTCTCAGTACCAAGAATGCAAGGATCGTACTTGTGGTGTTGGAAGGGATGGTCATACTAACTTGTCTTACCAAACGAACTTGGGCCGCAGTGAATCATGGGATTGTTCTCATTTGGCGAGGATGCAGCTGATGCATCCTTGATATTTGGGGTGGGGCAAGAACGACACCCGGGGATTTTTACCTCCCCTGTACTTCTGCTCTTAGTAATGGAACTGATCTTCAGCAGTGGAAGATGACTTAAAACGAGTATACAAGAACACAGGTATGCCCAAAGACAGATACTGAAAAACACCCTGACTTTGGCTGCAAAGATGGAGTCTTACAGGAGTTCTGGAAGAGGTGGACCTGCATCTCCACTAGCGGGAAAGACTGCCTGAAGCTGTACGTGACTGACGTCTTCTTCTTTTGGAAGATCTTCGTCACCTGAACATATCAAGGGACATGAGAGACGGCATAGACCGGTGAGACTCTTTCTGCAAAGGTGCCAGATCATTCCAGAATGGTTTCTGGGCATGTGCCTGGCACATGGTCTGACCACACAAACAACGCTCCCACCTGTCTCGTGACACGCACACACACACACACGCACACGCAGTGGCAGGTATCCTCACCACCAGCAGGTCGTTGAAGAGGAAGACCTCCCTCTGGTGGACACCGCTCCTCTGGGGCCGGTTGGGGTCAGGTACCTCATACAGCTGGCAGCAGCACACCAGCCTGCGGTGGGGCAGCGACAGCACCTGCACGCGCCACACGGGGGACGAGGGTGAGGCACGGCACGGGGAAGAGCATCAGCAGCTAGCTGCAGCTCCATTTTCGCCCGTCGCCATGACAGCGGCATGGCTTATTGCGGTTTCTCCCTGCAAGCTGCTCAGCATCAGATACTTTCCGTTTCCAAATTCATGGACAATCCTCAAGTTCACTCCCGAAATCAGACTTGCCATGTTTTATACCATTAGCTAAGAGATCGTTTCAGTTCAAAGACTGAGCATTCTTTACTGTGTTTCACAAAACCACTCTCTGAAACAAACTCAAATGCTATTCAATCTACTGATTACATATTTGGCACTGTCCATGTGAGAGTTTACAGGCGCTGTTGAGTTGTAAATTAACATTTTGAGCCCTGTCTGGATCTGCCAAAACAATTTTCACTATCTGTGAAAAATCATTATCATTCAGGCATGTATGACAGGGGCAGCATAAAACTGCTGTTTACCATTTTATTGCAGGTGATACTTTTAGCACAGTTAACCCAAAACCAACATACTGGGCTTGTTGCAGGCCAATCAAAAATTTTTATATACATTCATGCTTGAATGCCATATTCGTAGTTCCATTATATTTCTATACATTAAAAAGGTCCCATGCAGAATTACAACAGATGTATCCCTGGTAGGTTTTCCAGTAAGTTCTGTGCTGTAACTTGCTGCGAGTATAATGCCTGCTACTTTAGTAAAAAACAATTAAGCATAAAAACTTCTTAATAGGGGGAATCGTAAAAAGGCCCACTGTGCAAAAGAAACACTGTTAGACTGTAAATCTGCAGATCCTCTGTGAGATGTTGAGGTCGAGTGCAGGAGCTTATGATCCTTGCTGTATGTTGAAGTACATTATTTCCATCTGTTGTTCCTCTTTACCTATGGAATGGCTGTCAAAGCAGCCTCAGTTAAACCGACTACCGCTTGCTATCCCGAAATTAACCGAAATGAGGTCATTAGAGTCGACGGGTAGATAGAAAGCAGAACCTACAGGCTTCTTCCCCACGATGACTCTCTCCACGGCCTGCACTTGGGACACGTGGTCGTCATTAGTCCTCAGCTCCCATTTCTGGATGCGCTGGTAGATGCCTACCAGCATGTCTCTGGGGATGTCCTGACCGTTGTCCACCCCTGTGAAAAAGAAAGAAAGAGGGGGATTGAAGGTATGGACAGTGAGAGAGAGAGAGAGAGAGAGAGAGAGAATGAGGAAGGGAAGGGGATAAAGGGAAATAGTGGGAATGCAGTTGAAAGCAACAGTCAGCAGGGAGCAGCGATGAGATGAAAGTCCCAGATGAAGGGCAAATACTGCATTGTGAGAGAGATGGGGGGCCAGGGCCACCATGGGGTGGGGGGAAGGACATGGAAGAAGGATAGAGGCATGGCGAGGGCAGGTGGTGTGTAAAGGACAGCAAGTGAGACACATATGAGGGGCGAGAAGACCGAAGTCTTCTTCACCTCGTAGGTTCTTTATAAAATCCTCCAGCTTCATTTTCCTCTCGGGCTTGACGTTGGGGCTGTACATGTCGGTGTTGAGGAGGATGATGGCAAAGGCCAGGATGAAGATGGTGTCCGGGTTCTGGAACTGGCGGACCAGCCCCGGGTTACAGACACAGTACCTCTGACTGGGGGGTGGTGGAGAAGAGAAAAGGGGCATGTGAGGTATAAGGCAGGTCAAAGGAAATCTGAGGCAGTGCACAAGAACAAGGTGAAGCAGGAGATATTGGGAACGACCAGAAGCCAGCCAGGCAGAGGGCAGAAGCAACTTTCTAATGCCAGAGACGACTGTTAATTATCTGGCAGGGACTCATAAATCGGACGACGACCTCAAGTGACCTTCAAAAAGATTGGGCAACAGTCAGTGTAGGTGTGAAGTGTGCTGCTAGGACAATTCATAACAGGCTCTCAGAAGCAGGACTGAAGATACATAAAGCAAAGAAGAAGCCCTTCATTAATAAGAAGCAAGGAAGAGCCAGGCTGGAGTTTGCAAAAAATGTGCGTTTTACACACGTGCATACCCATAAATTGAGAAATGAATGAAACTGAAAATTTTGCTCTGGTCTCAATTTTTTTCAGAACTGTATCTCTTTATTTAATCAAAATCCACTGACCTATGTGGAAATGATAAAACATATCTTAATATCACACTTTTAGGAGTGTAACCATAACTTGCCATTAACCTAATAATTTTGTCAACACAACAGAGAATATTAGGTTATCTGAGAATGTGTGTGTCTGTCGACCAAAGAGAACAGCAACTTCGCCTATACAGTAGATCAGTGAGAAGAGCGGCCTTGTCTACAGATCAAGGAGGACAGATTTGTCCATAGTTTATTCACTGTGCACACGGAGTGCGTACAGAGTGTCTGTACAGTTTGGTAACACTATTCTATGTCAGTATGGCTGCAGTGTTAATTAACAATATTGTAAAAGACATTTTTTGTACCATGTGTAAACTGGGCACAATGCACACCGTGTGCGCCAAAACGAACAGCCAATGAAAGTTAAAAACCCTTGTGACTGTGCAGCTAAACTCGGATATGCATCACAGGCATGTGTGAGGTACCAAGCCTGCAGAGAGAGGCACACCTTTCCAGAGTAGCCCTGCTGTTTTGGCCTTGAAATACGTTTAAGTCGTATTGCTTAAAATGCTCACGTGAGATAACCCTTTGGGATTTACACTATATTTAGACTTCAGGGCACAATTGTGAGTAATGGGGGGGGGGGCTGTAGGTAAGAATAGCTCAGGACCCCCTAGGGACTCTCAGAATAGGAATGTGAGGCATCCATCCCGAGGCTGTGGAACACAAAAAACACGCATCTCTGGTACCTGAAAGCCTCCACGAGGCGTTCCACCTTCTGGGCCTCCCCCTGAACCTTGATCTGGGCCTGGAACTTCCTCAGAGCGTCGTCCAGGTCCATCCCTGAGAAGTCCATCTCATCCAACACGCAGCTGAGGCACAAGGGAGCCGACAGTGAGAGGTAAAGACCCTGCTTCTCTACCCACACCTCCCGAGCCTGGAAGCGGCATGCTCTATGGTTAATACTGCCATATCGCTGTCCGGTAGGCGGCATGCTCCATGGTTAATACTGCCACATCGCTGTTCGGTAAGCGGCATGCTCCATGGTTAATACTGCCATATCGCTGTTCGGTAAGCGGCATGCTCCATGGTTAATACTGCCATATCGCTGTTCGGTAAGCGGCATGCTCTATGCTTAATACTGCCATATCGCTGTTCGGTAAGCGGCATGCTCCATGGTTAATACTGCCATATCGCTGTTCGGTAAGAAACCACCACATGGCCACTGGATAAAGAAACAACACCCACCCCCCTACCATTGACCAGTGCCTTGGTCTGCATGGTAGAGCTCACACAGAGGCTACCATCTAATAAGGTGACCTTTTGGCAGCATTCTTCTCCCTGTTAACTATAGCCCTTCATTTTTGCTTCTCTCTCCACCATTTTACTCACTCCAACACGTCTTTGTTGAACTGCTTCTGTCTGTTGCCCAGGAACTCCCCGATCATCTGCCGGCTCAGCCCCTTCCTCTCGAGGATGAATCGGGCGATGCCAACTGGAGTATCTGACACAAAGCCTCTCTCTATCAGGTACTGAATGCCCTTCTCTGGCTTCCTGTACCGAGACAAGTGGGATTGTAGAACATTGCAAGACCACAAAGGGACAGGTAACAGAACCTCTTGGCAGACATTCTAGAAAAATGGGAGCAAAATGGTAAGTTTTGGACTCTCGTCCTCCATCCGTCGCCCTTGCTCACTTGTTGAAGAGGTTGAGGCCGATGCGGTATTGCCTCCGCTGCACCACGTCATTGTTGAAGGCCGGCGAGTCCCAGCTGTGGCGGCTCTCTCGCTGGTAGGTCTGCTTGCCCAGTGGGGGCAGCGGCTCCCGCAGGCTGTCGCGGGACGACGAGCCCGAGCTGCAGTTGATGGTCTCATTGGAGTTGGTGGTGGAGTTGAGCGAGTCATTGTCACCGTCCGAGCAGCACGGCTGCTCCAGGCTGCTGGGGGCCATGGGAGCGGAGGAGGAGGAGGACAGGGGAGTGGTGGGGGGCTGCTGCTGGGGAGAGGCGGAGGAGGGTGGTGTGTCGGGGTACTGGTGGTGGTGTAGCGGGTGGTGGTGGTGGTGGTGGTGATGGTGATGGTGGGTGGCGACGTGGTGGGGCAGTTGGGCAGGGAGGACAGTGGGGTGAGGCCTGACCGGGGTACGGGTCTGGCCTTGGGCGGTGGAGACGGTGCGGGGGCTGGGGCTGTGCTTGAGGGTGCCCTGGGGTGAGCCTGCCCCCCCGCCTGGCTCCTGCTCATAGATGAGCTGCCGGCTGAGCGAGCCGCGGTCGGAGCGGTCGCTCATGTCCACTGAGCTGTCACTGGGCGGCTCGATGGTCAGCAGGGGCAGGTGGGCCCCCCGCAGCCGGTAGTCGCGGCACTCTGTGCAGGGGGTGCTGCGACGACTGTTGCTGCTACCGCCGCCCTCGGTGTCGCGGCTGTCCTCTCGCCCCCCAACCCCACCCCCCATGCCCCAGAACTCAGTGTCCGTGCTGCTGGGAGCCCTATCCAGCGAGAGCGGCGACGACGGCAGCCCATCGTCCATGTAGAGCGTGACATCACTATAGGAGGTGGCCGTGCTGTCCTCGTGCATGCTCAGGCCCCCGCCGCCGCCCCGCTCCCGCTCACTGTGTCCCCGGCGGGACAAAGGGTTGCTGCTGTTGCTCCACACGCACTCCCCAAAATCGTCACCCTCCACCCCGCCTATTCCCTCGCCTTCCCTGCTGCCCTCCTGTGAGTCCTCTCGTCCCGACTGGCACGTCAGCGCGTCGTCGATGGAGTCTGCCAGGGACTTCACCTGAAGGGCAGATGGAGACGAATCAGCCTCGCGTGAGGGAGCGGAGGCGGAGCAGACCAGCTTGGAGATGTATCCCACATTTCTCCTCATGCCCAGAACAAAGTGAAGAGCCACTGTGGCAAATTACAGTAAGAGGGAGTAAATAGTGTCGCTGATATCGTCATCGGTCACACTCATGCGACAGCCCTGTAGGGGGCCTGACGAGTAGGCAGGAACTCCAAGTGTGGCTCCTCATGGTACATTAAGGAGCCAGCTAAGGGACTGTTATAGAGAGAAGTGACACTGGAGTCTGGAACCTGTAAAGGCATCCCTGCAGGATCAAGAGACCTGGGAAGCCTAGGTACCGGCATGGAAATGGAGCCATTTCAGGATGGAGACACTGGGCTTAGGCCCTGTTTAATGGCCTAGAGTTTGGCATGAGCGTGAAGAGCTGGGCTACAGTGGTAAGCAGATAGGTGTTCATGCCTTGGGTTCAATGCCGCCCAGGGCAGAGGGTTTCCCACGGCCTCACCTGCTTGGAGAAGGAGTCCTCCAGGTGAGTGTACTCAGACCGGTCGGCAGAGCCACGGGGCGGGGAGCCACCGGCCATGTCAGGGGCTCCGGCCTGGGCGAGCGGTCGGCCACTGGCGCCGGCATAACGCTGCTGTGCCTGGGGCTGCCGCTCGTCAAAGGAGTACTGCAGGCGCATGTTGGAGAGGACAATGCGGCGCGTCATGCGGCTCTCTGAGGCCGAGCTGCGCAGCCGCTCAAAGTTCTTGTTCATGCGGTACTGGCGGAAGGCCGTCTGGATAGTGCGCGCGGCCCGCCGGCTCAGGAAGTAACCGCCGTACTTCCTCTCCAGCATCTCCACCTGCCGGCAAAGGTGGCATCAGCATAGCAGATGCAGAGACAGCACCCATGCATGCAAGGGCACCCTCCTTCTGCCTGCCGTCCTAGGGCGGTAATTGCAAGAATTTTTACCACCCCACCAAAACGTACCTTCTTGTCCTGGAGGTCCGTAGAGAGCTCATAGCTGTCAGATAGCGCCTTGCACCTCTTGTTCTCCTCTTCCTCCTGCTTGCGGAGAGCCAGGCTGGCAGGCTGGTGTCGGCTCCGCTGTGCCCAGGCCAGGCTAGCAGGGCTCGGCGGGGCCGCCGGTGGTCCCTGGGTACTGGGGAGCCCGCCACTGTCGCTGTATCGATCGGCACCACGCAGATACGGGGCCTGGCTGCACTGGGGGTCTGAGAAATTGCCCACTTCAGAGCTCGGGGGGTCCCCTTCCACACTGGACAGAGAAAGAGGGGAATCATGGGAGTAGGCATGGCAATGGGGGGGTGGGGGGGGACATGAAGCAGCATTCAACGGGACAGAGGGGGTGGGGTGCAGGGCGAAGGCCTCCCTGCTTGTGCTGATGCTGAGGAGGCATGGACCACCTGACCAGCCAACCGCTGCAGTCACAGCCAGGCGTATTTTTATCCCACACAATTTTTGCAGAAACAGCTCCCCCCTCTTCCCAAGGGGGAGGGTGAGAAGGAAGATGGGGACGGGGTGGGGGGGGTGAATAGGTGGGGGAATGGAGGTTGGGGTGGGGGCACGCCTTGGCACGTGGGTGCAGGAGCGTGGAACCCTGGGCACGGCCGGCCAGCCCCCCGGGCCAGTCAGCCCGCTCAGTGCAACAGCAGCAGTCCCGCTGGATTCCTCTGTGTCCTGCAGTCGCTAAGATCCCACATCATGCATGCGGCACGGCCCATACAGAAACCCTACTGCAGCCGCTAAGATCCCACATCATGCGTGCGGCACGGCCCATACAGAAACCCCTGCTGCAGGGCGGCATCATTTATTCTCCGCTGATACCCGCGGATTATGGTGATTAATGGAAATTCTTGCAGGATTAAAATTCCTCTGGTTTTTCCTTTGTATTTGCTAGATTGGATTTGTGTGGCAGGATTTCCAGCATGCCCCACCGATGGTGTTTCTGGGGGGGGGAGGCGGGTACCCAGAGGTCGCTATGGCCACCTTAAAAATCATCCTGCTCCCCCCCCCCACCATCTTTCCCCTTCTCTTATCATGATGCTTTAACAGTGAGTTAGTCACACAGAAGTTTGTAAACTCTTGTTAAATTTAGGGTGATAATACACATAATGCATGACAACCATTCCAACAAACACAGGTTAAAAAAAAAAAAACAGATAAAGATTCAAGATTCAGGATTATTTAATTGTCAAATGCATAGTCATACAGGTACAACATGCAGTGAAATATAGCTTGAACTAATCTTTGGCTGTGCAACTAGTCACGAAGGATATGAAAGGAAATAGAAAGGAGAAATAAATAAAATATTAAAATAGAACTTTGAATATTATATGGATATATACGAAATATAATATGCATTTTAAACAGATTTACAGATGTGCTATGTGTATATGTATATATAAGTTATAAGGTTAAAGTGCATTGTATGGAAAGATGACAATGAGTATGAGACCCTGAGATGGCTGTTACTCCAGTATAGTATAAAGTACTATAATAATACTATAACTATAACGCTGTATAGAGAAAGAGGGGACTGTCCTGATTGAGGAGTCGAATGGTCTGGGGATAGAAACTCCTTCTGAGTCTTTCTGTCTCTGTACGGTGAACGTATAGAGACCTACAACAGAACCTTCCCATCCCCATGGAGTAAGCAGACATATAGATAGCAAGTAATTCAGGAGGTCTGACGATTGCGAGACAGTAATACGAATGTTCTTCAAACCTAAAATACTCCATGAGTTTCTTTTTGGAGGATCAGCTTCCTAAAACGGACACATTTCTTATGGTCTTTTGTATGTTCTGGAGACTTCTTCATCCTTACATCTTATTGGATGGTCTACCTACAACGCACGAGGCCGTGAGTGAAGTGTGCTAGAAGCAGGACTAGCTGAGGCTCCAAAGACTCTGTAATGGAGTCTCGATGTCCAGCTGTGTGGTCTGTCTAGGGTCACCATATGACCCGGATTCCCTGGACACATCTTCTTATTGGACCCCTGTTAGGGCATCCGGGCAAGTTTTCAAAAAATCGGCGGTTTGTCCAGGTTTGGCACTGCAACCCGTATGACCCAGTGTGGCAAGTTACAGTGACGTACCAAGTGAAGGAAAAGCTACCAATTTTCAATATACCAATATTCCAATTTTCAACAGTCAAAGACACGTCCTCTTTTTCGTCCGACCAAATATGATGACCCTAGGTTTAAGCTAACTGTATGACCTGTGCATTGTTTGGCCAGTACGATGCAGGCAACCAGCTCTGTCAACTCAAAGCAATACACTTGACTGTTGCAGTTTGTTGAGTTAGCCTTACCCTCGCAGTAATAACAAAATTGGAAACCTTAGTTTAGTGAGAAATGAACCCTCTCTAGCCCAGTTCCTCTCTCTTCCTCACCAAAGAATCTCTGCACTGTTTCAGTTAGCGATCAGAAGCTTTATTTGTTTCCGATGAAAACACAACCTCCCTCCCCCGCTCATGTACCCCTGTCAGACTTCAGTCATCAGTTCAAAAATTGCCACCGTCACCAACTGCTGCAGGTGACTGAATAAGGAATAGTGCTTCAGTTACCTGCAAAGTTTACTTCTTTGGTCCCAGTTATAAAATGTTAGACCAAAAACCGTCACCATGCAATGATCAAGATCAGAGATCTAAGGGCAGGCTTGTGGTTTAATGAATCCTGATGAGTCCTGAACACCAGGTACAATTGATCGGTCATCGGACTACAAGTCTTTTAAAAATTAGGCGCTCTTTGGTTATGTTAATTAGCTCCTGTTCAAAGGCCTTAATCAAAGAATAATTGATAAATTTTATAGTATATTTGAAATTTTGAGTATTTCAGTTTTGTCATAGTTACATCACACTATGAGCAAGGCATTCTGGGATTCCTGTCTCGTGCTTTAATAAAATACAAATGATAAAAGTGTGACTAATTGAAACGACACGGGAATCCCGGGCCACCTACACAATGCAGCACGATAAAACACTTTTGTGGCCGTGAACGTTTAGGGCATAAGGGCATGTTTTCCGTTGAGTTTTGCTGGGGCGGCTGGGACGTTGCTGGGAACTGAGGTGGTGCTTCCTCTCCTGCTGCTAATGGGCCGGACTCCATGCCAAGCTCAGCTGTAGGGCGTCAGGAGGACACAAAGCCGAACGGAACGGAAAACGCACAGGAAGCTAACAAGACGGGGGAAGGAAGGCCTCCGAAGACGATCCCACAAACGGCCAGGAAATAAGAAATAAAAAAGGGGAAACCATCTCAGCAATGTCCTTCACTGACGATGGTTACCAGTGCTACAGGGATCCGTGCCAGGCAACAATGTTAGAAAGAGTCTCTACGTTCTCTGGAGTTTGCATATTTTTCCCATCATTCCTCTGGGTTCTCTGGTTTCCAGCTGCAGTCCAAAGACATGCAGTTAGGAAAACCGGTGTCTCTAAGGTGTGTGTGGGGGGAGGGGGGGGGGGGTCATGTTATATATTTCATTGTGGGGACCAAATGTCAGCACAATGTGATATTATCTTCAAGTTGCAGGGACCATATTTCTTTCTGGTTTCCACAAGGGGAAACTCAATTTTATAAAAGTCTGAATGCAAATGAAAATGAAAAATAAGTCTCGTACTTTGTTCGGTTATTTATAGTTAAGGTTAGGGCTGGGTAGGGGTTAGGGTTGACATTGCTGGGATTAGGGTTTTGCCCATAGAATTGAATGGCGAGTCCCCACAAACATATACCATATATATGTGTGTATGTGTGTGTGTGTGTGTGTGTGTGTGTGTGTATGTGTGTGTATAAGGGTGTCCCCCTGCCTTGTACCTCTGTGATACAACGTAGGCTCTCTGTGACCCTAATTCAGTAAACAGCCATGACAAATGGCTGGATCTCTTTCTCTCTCTCTCTCTCTCTCTCTCTTTCTCTCTCTCTATCGGCGCTACATGTCAGGGAACATACTTCAGCACAACAACAAAGTCTCAGTTACCGTTCCAATTAAAACTCGGACAGTGGCATCTGCATCGCTAGGCACCGCTTGGGAATCTCACTGCAACATCACCGCGATCTCCATAATGTCACAGGAAAGCAGGGTCCTCGTGTTCACACACAGAAGGGGCTTTGTCGCCCACGGCGACACCGGTCGGCGTAGTGACGTCATGGACGCAAGTCCAACTTCGTTTCACTCTGGGATAACACGGAAAACACTACACCATACGAGGGCCACGATTATATAACGCGTCGATTGTTTCACGCAAAAGCTATTATTTCTCTGCAGTTTTCCCGCTATAAATAAAAGTCAGACGCATGCCTGACTGATGCTACTGCTTTTGAAAAGAGTGTCGCCCTGCGATGTGTCTGGTGTTGGCCGGACCTGCCCGTTCGGCCTCGGCGTCTGTGGACTGTGTGAGGAAGCACAGTAGCAGCCTGTATAAATTTCGGTGCTGTAGCTATGGCTAAATGCCACTTCCGAAGGGCGCCGGGCTGCGCCAGTTTCTGGCCTTCGCTTTCAATGAACACATGGGATGAATTAGCATCTAAACAGAAACTCCAGTTTCAGGATAAAGAGCTGACAAAGAACTATCAGTAGCCAAGGTAAAATGAAGGCTAATTAATGAGTTGCGACTAAAATATGCTATCCTGTTAAAGCTTTGAATCATATACACCCTACATGGCTGGGAAAAGGGTGTAAACAGGATATAAAGTAATATTTTGATTTACATAGAATTTGTCGTTGTTCCTGGGGCCCCACTGAAAAAGTTTATTTGCGGCCCGTCCCCTAATGTAGTGACTGTTTGTGGCCAACAGGGGGCTCCCAAGCTAAGGAGCCCCTCAAAAATGTGTGGTAAGAACGGTGCCAAACTGTACCGCTGGAGAAAATGACTTTTGTTGCATTGCAGTGTCCAAGAAGCTGTAGGTCAGTGAGATACATGGCATTTAGAATTAGATTAATTCAAATGAAATGAAGGCTTTTCAGTAGTGAGGTTTTGAATAATGCATTAGTTTAATAAAATGTGTTTGGATCAGTGATAAGCAATTCAATTCAATTTATTTTTATATAGCGCCTTTCACAACAGTCGTCCCATGAATGTGTTGTGATACGTTAATAATCATCAGAGAGAGTAATACAGAAAAAGCACAACACAACAGATATTAGAAGCATATACAAGATACATTGCAACATTAAGGCAGAAGATGGACCAGCTGGGTAATTCATGTAATATAACTTTTGGCAGGAAAGTGGCTCACACCCTGGTTCGCAATGTAATCATCAGTTTGCTGGATTTCTACTTTTCCAGGAAAGCGAGATATTATATGCTTTCCCACCACATGAATCAGAACCAGGAACTTTTGCCGTGTTCCCACCACAGGAATCAGAACCAGGAACTTTTGTCGTGTTCCCACCGCAAGAATCAGAACCAGGAACTGTTGTTGTGTTCCCACCGCAAGAATCAGAACCTGGAACTTCTGTTGCATTCCCACTGCAGGAACTCGGCTAGACTGTAATTCCGCTGAGGTAGTACCTGAACCATTTTTAGTCCCTACTCCAGAGTAGGTTCCTTTTGCTTGACTAAGAATTGCTGGGTAGGGGCAGGGCAGGAAAATATTTTGATTGGTTAACCAGAATCACCGGGGCTAACTTGGAAATGACACAGAAGTGTGGGGAGAAAAATTTAGCATAAGTAGTTACTTTTGTATCTAATTACATTAAATCCATTACATTAAATACCTTTTATTGCTTGTGTCTCCATACCTCTGCATCAGAAAATTCGACTGATATCTGACATACCTCTGTCTAATATCGCCAGTGCCGACGGTGAAACCTTCCAGCACTTATTATTGGAATAATATTACATAATTTTTTTTATTCTTTGGAAAAGGAAGTATTGATCTGTTGGCCATTTTTAATAATGAATTATAAACATGTCGCAGGTTGTATAAATAAAATATGAATAACACGTGAATTGTCCCGTATCTGTGGGCCGATTCCCCAAATAACTAACAAAACGTCCCGTTCATTCTCCATTGTTTTGGGGTGGTGGTGTAGTTTCATATGAAATTATGTGTGTTATAAGTTTAACCTATCACAGTTCCTGTTGTGTGGTGGGAAAGCGACACACAAAAGTCGGCAGGAGATACAAAGGTTTCCGGTCGAGACGACCCAGGAACTCAGAAAAAGGAACTAGGTTCCGGAACTTCGGTGGGAACGTGCCTATTACCATACCGTATCTACTGTCCCCAAGCTTGGTCCAGGTTGATATGCATGATATAAACAGATGCTTCCATATTGAGATCTGAAGCTGTCTGCCTAGTTCTGGTCTACCACCATTATCCAACTGCTCTGAATTTCAAAACAAGCTTAGCCATGGTGTGATGTCCGAGACATGGTTAAGGCCAGCCATATGGACATCTCATAACATCTGCATTTATATCTGTCATCAAAGTCAGAAGGTGTCAGGTACCTTCAAGATTTCAGATGGGCAGAGAGGAAGGCCTTCCAGGGTTTCTGTTTAGATAAAAAAAGAGTCAGAATTCACTGGGCACTGAGCTTCAGTTTGAAGAAATTTATGAACAACTGACCAAATATTTATAACAATGAGACTCTATAAGGGTGAGTGGGATCATCTTTCTACATTCAAATTGTTTAATGATATTGTAAGCAGTGTAGATTTGGTGGGAATCCTGATCTAGTTATACTGGGAATAATGAAAATGGTTTCATTTATAGTAACAAGTTGTTGTATATATTTCTTGCATTAAAATAATGTCTCTCGAGGTAACAGCTACTGGGCTTGAGTAAACATCCTGTGTTCCGTTAAAACATACAGAACACACTTCAGTTTATACTCCAGAGATCAGATTTCGACGGGAACTGGTTATGAACTTGTCTGTTTGATGTAGTCCTCACTGGCTTGTTTAATTCATTTTACAAAGGTCAGAAGGCATCAGTGAGACCAAAAACTTGTTCCTTTAACAGGCTCTGTGTGAGATTTTGAAGAGCTGTGATCTTCAGTTATTCCAGGTTGCACTACATGTAACAGTCGTATTCATGGCACATGTGCTTCCTACAGCTCCGTGTTAACACTCACTGACTGCATATTGTATAGTTGTGTATGGTTTTTCATGACCTGTATTGTTTTACACCGTTCTGTGTTGTTTTGCACTATTTGTATTCTTTTGTACTGTCTTGTATTGTTTTGCACTGTTGTTCTGCATTATCTGTATTATCTTACACTCTTTTTTTATTGTTTTGCATTACTTGTATTGTTTTGCACTGTTTGTATTGTTTTACACTGTTGTTTTGTTTTGCACTGTTTGAATTGTTTTGTACTGTCTTGTAATGTTTTGCACTGTTGTTTTGTTTTGCATTATCTGTATTATTTTACACTCTTTTTATTGTTTTGCACTACTTGTATTGTTTTGCACTGTTTATATTGTTTTACACTGTTATTTTCTGTTGCACTCCCTGTATTGTTTTACATTATTATGCATTGGTTTGTACTGTCTTGTATTTTTTTTACACTGTTTTGTCTTAAGACTAACTGAGTGTTCCTGAACGACTAACCATTGCAATGCAAGTGTTGCTTATGGCAAATAATGATCTTGAATCTTATATGTGCCATCTCGTGGTTTTTCTGTACTCAGTCTTTTTCGCCCGAACTCGGACAGCCTTTTGAAAAGCCGCCTAAATAGTCTGTTCCTGAAAAGTCCAGGACATCCTGCTGCAGCAATAATGTCGCAGTTCATTCGTCAGGCGCTCATTCATTATGGCGTGTCAGTCGTCGGGGTTCTGAGGCGCAGCTCAGAGGAAGCTGCTACCCTCAGTGCCTGGCATGGCTCTTCATCAGCCCCAGACATGTCTTCCCATATTAAACAGGCTTCTCATACTAAAACAACACGACAGTGACACAAAAAAGTCGGGCAAGGAAATCCAGGATCGCTTTCTGTTTGAGTTACTGTTTGGGATACATTTCTTCATGCTTGCGTGGAAATAGAAGTGAATTTTTGCTACGGAGGCCGTACCACACGAAGGACAAAAGCAAAAACGTCAAAAACGTCAAAAACGTGGGAGTTTCAGGAGGTTAACATATTCCTCGTCCTTCCTGTCAGGGGCTCCATATTTATCTTTAGATAATGCTGCCCCAGGGGGATGAGCAGATAAACTTTCCAGAGCACCTGCCTGGGGAGAGTTTTGCAGACTCAGCGTCCATCTCAGCCCCCGATTTCCAGTAATTAATGCATGAGGCTGAGGCCTTGGATTCTGAACAGGGTCAAGCTGGTGAGTTTCCCAGCTGGTTTCTCCATAGCCTCTATGATCATGACAGGGACTGTCCAGCTAAGAGGGAACGTTCCCAGAACTTTAGCTAATGTTACTCAAGGGCCTTCTCAGACGTGACAGAGAACATCCTAATTGTAACGTTAATGTGACAATGTCGATATTAGTACAATATCATTACCTGAACGTCCCTTTAACACAATATAAAGAAAATATCGCTTTATAATAAAAAAAAATTCATGAAAGTGCTATACATGTATTATGTGGACAAACCATCCAACCTTGAACCCGTGACCTCAGGGGTGCCAAGTAACCATGTCACCGGCTGACCTATCAGGTCACCTCATCACACGTCAGGAACAATCGCCTGTTTCTGTTTTATTAGTCTTACAGTACTTGTAGTAGCAGTTGTACCAGTGGGATAACATTCTAGGAACATCAGGAAAACTGGACCCTTTCGACGTTTCCATACCAGTAAACGTTCCGAGAACGAAAAATTGTTAGCTTGTTAGCCTATTGTCTTTTCTGACCATCCAGTGGTAGGTGAGAACAAGACTGAAGTAATCATGTCACGGAAGCTGTTGCGTTGGCTAAATGCTTCCTGCTCCGCTAAAGATGACGACTCGGTCCCAGTGATACTTAGGCCTCTCTGGATAGAAACTATTCTCTAAGACCCTCCTGTTAGCTAAAACGCTTCCTCAATTTCTACTAAATAACATGCTGTATAAAATTAACAATAGTCACAGACTGTACATCACTATTCGAAACAGGATGAATGGAATGGAATTAGGTGAACTTTACATGCTTAAGCATGATTTTGAAAACCACTGACCCCATGTAAGCTACAGCATGATGAGGGAAACCCCTGGAAGTCTTCCTTTATTTATTCTACTTCGGGTGACTTCACTTTTGCGAAGCATGCTTTTTTTTATCTGTGACAAAAAAAGAAAAATGAAAAGTTCTGAAGCCAGCCAGAGAGAATCACAGGCTGCAGTAAAACCAGTGAGTGTCTTTCAGTTTCTGACCCTTAAGTATTTCACATTCCACCCCTCCCCCCAACCCCCAGAGAAAAGAATTTTATATCCAACATCAAATATGAAACCTAGCCCCAGACGAAATATGTGGTAACAGAAGATGAATGCTCACAACATGACTGTGTTTGTTCCATTTGCTGAAGGGCAGGTCGGAAAGACGTGGTCATGAAATGACGTCCTAGAGGTTTGCTTCTCTCTTAAAGAGTCAGAGCAATGAAGCCCACTTGGTCAGTGTGTTACTTCTGTCATAGTCAAAATCTGAAGAAGCAAGCAACATTATCCTAAAATTATTTAGTTAAATAAGTGAGCAGATTTGTTTTAGACTTCACTTGCATGATTCCGTTTCCAGACTGTGGTACTTTTCCAGTAATTAATTATTAGCATTCATTATTTATTCATTATTGTCTTGTGAGTTTGTTGTCATGCTCCTTGCCAAGCTGGTTTAAAATTGTTTCACTGCATGTCTGCAAATTTTGAAATGACAATAGTTTGATTTGGCGGCTTGACTCGAACCATCGGGCAGCAAGAGGCTAACACCGCCTGACTGTTTCTGACACTGAAAGTCGACGTTGAAACCAAAGGAACTGAACGACTCAGTACAATGTTCTCTGCTGATGTCATATTCATGTACAATAGAACAGCCCCCTGCACTGTTTATCCAAGATAACTAATCAGGCACGTTTTGTGGGTGTTTGTCAGCGTCACTGGCAGCCATAGACTTCCAAGAGTGCAGTCAAACATACTACTCGATATTTCCCACTTGCTTGAAGATGATATTAAGCAATACACTCATTCTGCTAATGCATAGTTCCTGATATTTAATGTGAAAAACCCAAAGGAGTAAATGAATGTGAAGTATTCAGCCAAATGGATTGCGGCACATCTATTATGCCCTAAGCTGATTAACGACAAAGTTTCCATTTTATTTTTCAATACTGTATGAAGAATGGCTCATGAGGGAAAAACAAGGATTACCATCTGGCTTTGGTATATAAAATAGATAGCCTCGTAATGAAGGGTATTGAATCACTTTTGGAATATAGCATTTTTTGGTAATCACTTCCACTGAATTCTTTGGGAGGAATTTATTGCAGGTGACATTCATGCATCTTCCAAACCGGTCACCTTTTCAGGGAGACCTGAAACCTGAGACAGAACACAAGACTAAATCACATCCTAGATGGGACGGCAAGCCACTGCAGGGCATATATAAGGTGACTTAAAATTCAGCAAATTGCACGTCTTTGGGCTAAGGGAGGAAATCGGAACAAGATTGAAACCCCCCAAACCAGAAGATGCAAGACAGCAGTGCAACATACTGAACCACCACACTGTCCTCATGGACGCTTCTGCTCAAGAAAATATGTAAGTACAATACCAGTCAAAAGTTTAGACACACCTACCTATATAAAGGTTTATTTGTACTATTCTCAACATTTTAGAGTATTTATATAGACATCAAAACTATAAAAGATCATATATGGAATTATGGAATCATGCACTGATGAAAAAGGATTAAACAAAAATAAATCATTTGTTGGGGGTGGGGGGCAGTTCTGTGGGTTGAGACTCAGAAGGTTGTTGGTTCAAATCCCTGGGTCGGCAGGCTGATCCCACCATTGGGCCCCTGAGCAAGGCCTTTTTCCCCAATTGCCCCAGGGACTGGCTGCCCCTACTGTCTCCTCTACACCAGGTCCATGAGGTGTCCTCCTGGGATGCTAATCCAGCTGTCCTGAAGGAGATCCCACATAAATGCTGAGCTCTCATTGGCCGCTTTTCCTTCACTGCCTGGTGAAACTGCCCCGAAGCCATTTCCAGGTCAGGTGGTCAGGTCATGTGATGTGACATTATCTCTCTCCCTTGTAGGAGGCTTGACGTCTCCAAACTGTATTTTTTTTTTTTTAACCTTGAGGGACTTTCCACTTACTCTCCTATCAATAATTTCCAACACAAAAAAAACAAACACAGAGGTGGACACCTGCCCAAAAATACACAGATGCAGACAAAGTCCTCTGGGCAGCACGGCGGATATCAGACACCTACAGCACACTCAGACAGCCAAAATTACCCAGGATGCAATGCGGAACCCTGGATTTAACTCAGAAATGTCATGCATCATCTTACAGGCAAGAAATTACCTCTTTTCTCAATATTTCCAGAAATGCTCCATCCATCCATTTCACATCCACTAATCCAATACAGCAACAAGCAACACACAATAACAACCAAAAGAAGAAGAAGAATGTGAGATCAGTGGCCTGGACTACGAAGCGGGGTTACTGGCTTATCTGGGTAACTTGTCGGATTTAAGGTAGTCTGGGTAAAAATGTAAGTGAATGAGTATGAAGTCCATTTAAACTGTGGTACCTTAAATCCGACAAGTTACCCCGATAAGCCAGTAACCCCGCTTCGTATTACAGGCCACTGGTTTACTTTTGAACTGTAAAACATATCATCACCAAGACGTTATTTGACCTGACATGATGCTAAAATGGATGGATTACAGTACATGCTTCCAACATAAATGACACTCTACTTCAGTTAAAAAAAAAGTAAAAAAAAAAAAAAACAAAAAAAACAAAAAAAAACATGATTTTAGTTCAACTGCAGATCTGTATGGAAAATCACTCATAAATTAAAGTATCCTCATATCATCTCATGCTAGTGAAATGTTTGCAGGTCACGATAGAAAATATATCCCTATGTCATGTCACTATGTCACTTTACATGAAGTGCACCTTCATAATGCATTCATAATGCATTCATAGAACATTCATAAGCAGCATGCGAGTAAACCTTAACATCCTAACATCTCAGACACAGCATTAATATATATTAATAACAAACATTAAATGATTATACATTAATAATGTTTATTATTATTACATAATGTTTTTTTTATTGATGTATATTATAGCTGTTAAGGGATGGTATGATGTTAAGGTATACAAATGTGATGTTTCTGAATGTTTTATGCATGCATTATGAAGGTGCACTCAATGTTCTATGAATGCATTATGAATGCATTATGAAGGTGCACTCAATGTTCTATGAATGCATTATGAAGGTGCACTCAATGTTCTATGAATGCATTATGAAGGTGCACTCAATGTTCTATGAATGCAGTATTCAAGCATTCATTAGGGGCAGTGTGTGGGCAGCATGGTGGCCTTACATTTGCAGGGTTATGGGGACTGTTACTAGTAAACGAAAGGTTCTCCTTCAGACCCAGTGAATGACTTCCTCAGCCCTCTTTACCGTCAGAGGCTGCTTTCTAGGGACTGGGGCCTGAAGTGCAGGCAGAAGCCGTTTGGCAGTGTAGATGTAGCTGCACTACGGATTGCCGAGCCAACATGGCATGTGGCCCTAAGGGGGCCGACGAGATCCAGTGGGGTGTGATTCTGCATCGTTTACCTGCTTAGTTACCACCGCACCGGTTAGTCACGGCCAGTGTTCACAGTAGCTTCCTTTACTTACCACCAGTCACGGGACAGTCGTGGCACAGCCCCTACCTGCTGTTCTGGAAGCTTGCTGGATATAAGGAAATTTCCAGAAACTTGCATTTCCCTGGAGTGTAAATGAACCCCACTGAATTTACATTGGCGGTTGAAACTTCCTAAGTTTGATTAAAATATAAAAAAAAAAAACATGGAAAAAGGAGTCGTTCCTTTGGGAAACAAGCGAAGCCGACTTTGTTGTAGTAATCGCCGGTCTTGTGGGCAGAACAGGCCGCTTTCCGGAGGCTGGCATTCCGGAGACGGGAATAAGACACACTAAAGGAGAACGAGTTTATGAGCCAGCAACAAAAGAAGATTGTTAGGAAGCGGAGGGGGTTGCGATGGAGCCTGAGGAAGAAGCAGCGGGCCTGTTTGCGGTTCTGCCTGGGGCCTGGGGCTCGCCCATGCAATTCCTCCTGGCACCAGACTGTCCAGAGCAGGGAGCCGCACCCCATCCTCCTGGAGAAAACGGTTCCCTTTGTTTCCAGCAAATAAATAGCCCCCTTAAGTGATACTGCTGCTGCTGCAAGTCTGGGGTGAGGCGGGGTGGGGTGAGTGGGTAGTGGGGGCGGGGGGGCTTCCTTC
>JAODLC010000085.1:10588261-10603901 GCA_026781145.1 Hippopotamyrus pictus | reverse complement strand
CAGAAATGTAAAGCGCATTGAGACAATGTAATGTTGTGATAATGCGCTATATAAATAAAATTGCATTGCATTGCATAGATCTGTCACAGGACACATGTGGGTAGAAGTGAGGTACACCCAGGACAACCGAAAAACAAAGCCCTCTTAACAAGGATCCTAAAGATGACTGGCATAAGAAATGGATCCTCACGAGAGAGGTCATCGGTATCCATGCACAGGTCTCCATTCCATCTGGAGAAAGTGCTAAAATGAGTTCTTAGTGGGTTTGGAACGCAGAGCCTCCCTCTTCCTGCAGGAACCTGTATGTTCTGACTTCAGCTGCCATCAGGAACACAGGACATCTTTGTTAAAAAAAACATATGTCAAAAATGTGGATGACCTTTTTGTCTTTTCCTGAAGATGACCTACAGTAGGCAGGTCCCCAGGGACCAGGGAGAGCTCCAGCATCTTCACTGGTAATTTGACCTCAGATGCTTTCATGGTGTGTAAATTGGTGTCCCTGGTTCAATGAAAGGCACTAACATATATGAACACATGTTCCTTCTGTGGTATATAAAAGATGAGTAAACAGCTGCTGTATCAGTAGTAAAAAATAATGGCGTGCTGATGACATAACAGCTGACCCTCCTGCTGACTTTTTGCTTATGACTGTCTGTCGACTGCTCTGACTGGACAACGAAGCCGACCAATGAGCCGCCAGACTGAGACGGATGGCGCCAATGTCCCCTCCTCCTGGCCCCACGGCCTCAGCGGCGGACGGCGCCATGTCTGGCAGACATGAAAAACCGACGCGACGCCCCCGGGTGGCCTGCCTTGTCATTAAAACCTCCCACAGGTCCTCCTCGATAATTTAAATCTTTCCAGCGGCACCAGTAGCAATGTGATGGCGGGAATATGTGGGGCAAAGTGTGTAGGAGCCTGTAGGCACAAAGAGCAGTACATAGACCCTAAGAGCTAAAGTGTAGGTGGGCAAGGAAGATTACCGTCACATGTGGGGAGTCAGAATGGGGAGTCAGAATGAGGGGAGTCAGAATGGGGAGTTAGAATGGGGAGTCAGAATGGGGAGTCAGAATGGGGAGTTAGAATGAGGGGAGTTAGAATGAGGGGAGTTAGAATGGGGAGTCAGAATGGGGAGTTAGAATGGGGAGTCCCAGAGCAGAGGGGCAGGTCCAATCAAGGAGGACCCTCTCCTGATGTGACCCAGGGTGCCTTTCACTGTTACCTCCCTCACTTACAGTTCAAGATGTTCAAGATGGCTCCGGAGAGCAGTGACACGTGTAGCATGTCGCTCCCAGCAGACTTTATTTTAATCTGTACAGTATTGCCTAAAAGTCTTATGCAGTCACAGGAAATATTGAAGGCTATTTATCTACAGAGTCAGTGTATGTTTGCTCAGAAAAAACACAGAATTTCACATTACATGAACGCCACTTTGGTCCCCAAACCTCTCCTCAGGGGCACCACAGCCATTTCATGTATTTGTTACATTTCACCACAAGCTCACTTAATTAACTTTGTTTAATAACTCAATGAGGTACTGGTGGCCCAAATGTGGTGTGATAATGGTTGAGTCAAAAACATACATGGGTGTATTGGATGATGACTGCAATTGCTGGGGTGATGTTAGGGCACATTTTGAAATGGCTAAGCTGACACACTTTGACAGACGTAATATCACAGTTATCAGTGACGGAACAACTGTACACTGGGCCCTGGGGCAAAAATGGACCGTGCCCCCCCCCCTCCCAAATTCACACCTAGGGTCTGCCTATGCCAGTTGCAGCAGTTGCAGATGACGAAACTTAAGGAGCCTCCAGATATCGTACCCATCATGCACTGCGGTAGTTATCAAATTCCACAAACATGCTTTCTTCGTTAAATACACGCCTCGACAACATAGTTTGACTACAAAACACTACAAACTATTACATTTCAAAATGAAGTATTGTATCAAATATTATTTGTGTTATGGCTCCCACCATAATGCGATTGTTTACATAAAAATGAGACATAAAAGTAGCATGGGCCAAGCCCATGTAATGTACATGACATCAGCACTTAAATTTCCATGAATGTTTTGCATCATGTGAGATTTGCAGTGGGAGGGGGGGCCTGAGGCAGCTGCCCCAGCAGCCCTGCCTACCAGTCCGCCTCTGATAGTAATACACCAAAATAAACATCATTTAAACATTACTTTGACTGCCTAAGACTATTGCACAGTACTGTATGTTGCTGTTATTTGAATCCTAAATCCTGCCCCATCTATGTGTGTGTGTGTGGGTTATGCACATATTACATTTTAGGGGCCAAATGTCCCCAAAATGTGATAAAAACCTGTTACAGTATTTTGAAGTTTTCCCCACAATTTTATAAAAATCTGTAACTGCAATCAAAAAAATATGTCAAAAGTCTTGTATTTTGTTTAGTTACTTCTGCGTTCGGGTCAAAGTTGTCATTGTTGGGATTAGGGTTTTACCCATAGAAATGAATAGATGGTCCCCACAATGAGATGAATGCAAACGTGTGTTTGTGTGTCTTTGCATGTGTGTCTGGTCATGTATATATTACATTTATGCATCCGGTCGTGCTGCAAGGTGGCTGCACCGATGCGAGCTCCAAGTAAACTCGTCTCCAAGCTCGATAAACTCGGACTGGGAAGGTCCATCTGCCGATGGATTTCCAGCTTTCCGACGGGCAGGGCCCAGGCGGTGAGATTTGGGACTTCCTCCCCACTGATCCTGAACACGGCTGCACCACAGGGCCGTGTGCTCAGTCCCCTCTTGTACTCTTCACTCACGACTGTACTGCTAAACACAGCTCCAACGACATCTTGAAGTCAACCTCCTTGGGCCTCATTGTGGACAATGATGAGATGGTATACAAAGAGAAAGCGAAGGCATTAACCAGCAGGTGCCAGGACATTGACCTCTCTGTCAACATCAGTACAACAAAGGAGAATGGAGAAACGAATGGAGAGTCCCCACAAAGATGTAGATACCTAAGTAACTATGTACGAGTGTGTGAAATTTGCATGTCCACCATGTTTCCTCATACAGTGCAAATACTCTGCAGTTAGGTGTGTGATTGTGAGTATAAGTGTGCCCTGTGATAAACTTATATCCTGGTTATGGTGCCTTAGGTTGTCTGGGATAGACTTCAGTACGCCTACAACCAGTGGAGGACACAGCTAACTGAAAAAGTTAGCTTCGATAACCGCTAACCTGCTAACTCCTAAGTTTAATTCGATAATGCTACACCTATAAACCACAAACAAAAAAAAAAAAATTAGCAGAAGCTAATGATAACTTTTATTAAATGAATTTAGCTTCGATTTGGTTTTTGGCTCTGGAATCCATAAAAACATACATAGAGAGCTAAAATTTTAACCTGTTCAACCCTAAAGTCCCATCTTTCAGAGTAGACTGATCACCGAGGGATATTTGGGAATTGGGTGTTGTTGGATTCATCAGTCTCCAGAATAAATCTGTGTTTAAATTTCTTGGTGATACTCCTTTTGCAAGACGTAAGATTTTTTGTTGGAGAAGCCCTGTTTCACAATGGCCCGCGCTGACATTTTGATCTCGGTGAAGCCACTGAGGGACTACAAACATGGCGCCCTTTCCCTGTCAATCTCTCTGTCAATAGCTCTGTCAATCAGAACCCAGAAACCCCCGGGGGCCTACATGAAGTAGGATTTCTTTTCTCTGGATAACTTGTTGAGTCTAAGGTAGCCTGGGCTAAATGTAAGTGCAGTCAATTTAAACTGGAGTACCTTAAATCCAGAAGTTATCTGGCTAAGTAAGAAGTTCAGCTTTGTAATAGAGACTCAAACCCTGGTCCCAGAAGCATGAGAGAATAGTGCTAACCACCATGCCATCACACTGCCCCCTCTTAAAAGATACCTTATATGCATTATTATTGTTAATGTTGTTGGTGTAACTAGTACTTAAATACACTTTTATCCATGTATGTGGTCGTGTGTCATGTAATTCACATTATTAGCACTTCAGCTAAAAATCTTACATACTCAAGAACAATTGAATTTTCATTTAGATTTTTGTGCCAGTTTTTCATAATTAAATTTTTCTAATTTCTCAGAAAATTCAAAACACTTGGCCTGATGGAAGTAAAGGAGAGATCATATTTTAATAGTTTTAGCTGAAAAGTGAGCAATATCGATTTTTGTAATCTAAACAACAAGTAACAGACCATTTAGAATGCCGACAGCATGCTCTGAGGAGAAGGAAATCTCACGTTTAAAGGCGTAAAAGCTCATCTTATATCCATTTCCTGAATTAATTCTAAAATTGCTATTGCAGAAATAAACAGCATTGAACAAGAGATTCAAAACCAAAACCATGCGAGATATATGATCAGTGGGGCTCAGGAAAGTAAAAGCGGTTGAGATAGTCATCTGATGTGAAAATGTCAGGAGGTACTTCAAGATGAGATCATATGAGTTGTCGGCAAGACGCTGCAGAGATCTATGCATTAGATACAGCTGCACCTTCTTAGAGATTCCTGGAAGTGATTCCTCGTGACAATGCTGAGATATCGGCAGTAGGACTCGTGTTTGTAGTGTTCAGAACGCAACTGACGAGAAACACCGCAGAAATATCACTACACGCTTCTCATTTCCTTCTGGAAATTTCTGCGGGTTGGGTTGGCAAAAGAGAAAGGCAGTGGTGGACTCTTCCATGTTCTGACATGCCAGGATGCACCGACCACAAACTTGGTCCATTAATTTACAACTATGAGCCACCAAACTCCACCACCCGAGGAGAGCAGATTCACCTCTGATAGAGTGAAAGGACACACAGTTGGACTAGTTGGAGAACAATGACAGAATAATCACCTTAGTTTCTACTGGGATATGACTGTGAAGCTTTAATCTAATCACTTTCCCTAGTAATGTTTAACAATTTTGACAAAAATGCAAATCTTATTCCTTGTAGAATTTCTTAATATAAGTAATATAAAATTTGCATTCAAAAATATTTTGTTTTGCAATGTAGTGGAACTCATAATTTGACAAGGCTTGAATAATAGAATTTAGTGAGAGTCAAAGTTATGTTATGAATATAAACCACTTCAAAGCAGATAAAAACATATAATGTTTAAGTTGCTATACACACTTATAGCTACCCCTGCAATGATACCTCTCTTAAAGCAACCAACAGAATCTTCTCAAATATGAACATCTCATCTCGTCATACTACTATAGTGAGGTGCAAGACAATCCACCATTAAAGAATGTTTCCCAAACTAGCCAATGGGCAATCGTCTCCGTCCTCTAATAGACCAATACCTCCTCTGAGGTGTTCCCTGTGACCCTAGGCCGGATAAACAGATGTAAGATGGATGAAGACACACTTTAAAATTGTTTTGAAACTGTCTTGCAATCTGTTTGCTATCTTTGTATGACAATACTGGCCAGTTGTTTCCTCCCGCTTGCTTACTGTAATTCCCAGATTAAACAAAACAACTGTTGATAGTAAATCTTCCATCTAATGGCTCCTGCTTCATAAAACTGGCTTTCAGGGAAGGATTCCCCCTCAGGCTCTGCATTTAAATCTAGACTGAAGACCTACTGTTTCCAAGAGGTTATGGTGGTTTTATCACAGCATTAACCATGATGGATTATACGCTTCCTTTCTCTCCCGCCAAGACTGCCGTCTCTGCCCGGAACAAACAGTGAGCAGAACGACCTAGAATCTCAGCTCACGCCTGGGCTGACCTTCTTACCTTCATTGGCCAGCCCTAATTGAAGACCACTCCTGCCTTCCGTTCTTATAACACCTACACATTTATTTACGTTTTCCTCAACACCTGAACCCTCAGCCTTCGTGTGTTTGACCTGCAGGATTTTAATGGGCGTCTCTTATAACTGCTGTACTTGCCTGTGCTGATGATTTTTACGAAACCTTTCTTAAACTCTTTAGGGCAGCTATGCAGGATGGAAAATGCACGATGTTATATTTAGAGGAACTGCCTTTTGTGACAGTTTTTACTGTTATTGAATACAACGATATGATCTATATAAATGTATGCAGACGCCCCTCTATTTATGAACGTGAAACGTTCCGAATGGCCGTTTGTAACTTGAAATGTTCGTAAGTCGTCATTCAACATCGTTTTAAGGGTATACGCAAGTACAAAGGCTTGCAACAATTCCTGTTTTCCAGACATCATTTCATATAAGGTTTGTTAAAAAAAAAAAGAAAAACAAGTTTGATATATAGTTTTAGATATGCAAGTTGCAAGCAATGAATAAATTCAGGCTTATCCAAATTGAAATTTGAATGAA
The DNA here is from genome assembly GCA_026781145.1 of Hippopotamyrus pictus. Classification (NCBI taxonomy): domain Eukaryota; kingdom Metazoa; phylum Chordata; class Actinopteri; order Osteoglossiformes; family Mormyridae; genus Hippopotamyrus; species Hippopotamyrus pictus. The sequence goes on along the minus strand of JAODLC010000085.1, from coordinate 10,597,594 downwards.
TGAATGAATGAATGAAAGTCTATTATCATTGCACACGTACTGCTAACACTGCATATTGCAACAAGATTATGGTTCATTTATATTAAATAATCTAAGAAAATACCCAAGTGTTCTATTAAAAACCCATTCCAAAAGTTCCATCTAGTTCTTTATGATGGCACAGACAGACAGACTATTAAAAAGATAATCCACTCAACTGCATTTTCCTGTTGTGGGGGGTGGGGACTGTTGTTTATTTTATTCATCCATTGTCTAACCACATATTCCAATATGGCTGCTTAGAAATGTGAGTTATCCTAACCACATCTTTGGACTGTGGGAGGAAACATGTATGATACAGGGAGAAAGTGCAGACACAGAGGGGATTTGAACCCACAACCCCAGAGACAGTGTTACCTATCAAGCATATAGTTTCTTGCAAATTAACGCTTCTTCGTTAAATCCATCTGATTTTGCTTAAGGCATTCCGTTAGGAAATGTCAATAATAGGTAATAATTTAAACAAAAAGATCTAAGACCAAATGTGAGACCCAACACCCTATTCAATTTGTATACATATCTAATGACATTTTAAGTGAGAATTTTATCTAAATCTAAATATTATGCCAATAATACTCTGCTAGAAACTTTATTCCAACCTTTACCCTTTGCAGCGTTTTCTTTGTTCTCATCCTGGGACTAGACCAGCCCCAAATACTTTCCATTTGTGACTCTGTGCTCTTGAATCAGTACTGATGTTTATTTATCCCTCCGGGGTGATTTGACATATTTCCTAAATGTTACTCTATAGTTTGGCATGGCTGCCTTGAATTCCATGCATGTATACACACACACACACACACACACACACACATATATATATAAAAAAATAAAAATATTTTGGTATAAAAATACCATAAATAAACTTTACCATTTTTGAGTCAGTTTTTTTTTTCTATGCTTACTGCAATTTATTTTTGGGTATTTTTACACCCTTTCTGTGGCTACTACAACACAGAATTTTCCACAATTAAATTTTACTTCATCTGTAAAAGTAACTGCATTATTTATTAACGTAGGTTGGAATTGACGTTGGCTAAAATTATAAAGTACAATAAGGCAAAATAGTGATAAAAACGATGCAGCTAGAGATATTTTTGAAACTCAAGACTCCTTGCCTAGTTAACAGCTAGCAAAACAGGAGCAGGTCTTCACTGATGCAAAGCTGCTGTCGTCTGCTCAGGTCTCGGGCAGTTTGTAGTTGATATTCTTTGTTGTCCATGTCAATGATCATAAAAATATCATAAGTGTTAATGTGACAGAGAGGTCACCTGACCGCAGTTCCTGCAGCCCTGACTGTTTTAGGTTTCACACTCTTGACTGAGGGGGGTCCTGGTCTTTGATTACCGTGTTGCTCCAGCCCAGCACAGAGACAGTTTGGATCAACAGCAACCTAAACCTCCTCAGCACAAAAATCTTGCAACCAACTAAGATGCAAATTAGTAGTCTGATTTCTTTTGATTAAAAAAAGGTTTTATTATATAATACTTTCTGGAATTAGTGTTGGCACGGTGGTCCAGTGGACAGTCCTGTTGTCTTACCTCAGTATGTGTGGAGTTTGCATGTTCTCCCAGCAATGTGCAGGTTGACTCCAGGTTCTCTGCTTTCCAAAAATGTGCAGCTAGGCCAATTGGTGTCCCTAAATGGCTGATTGTGTGAGGAGCCTTACACTGCTGGTGACAGGGGACAGCAGTTTGGAGAAGGATGTTCAGCCCTCATTGCAAAAATAAAACTAGGCATCAGAATGGACAAGGTTTTAATTATGGACAATCTGGAGTAATCTGGATCTCAAAAGAATGCTTCTAGAGAAGGGTGTAATGGGGGAGAACTCAAGTTAGGGAATAGGAATCGTGTCCAGAGCTGCTTCTCCATTATTCCCATTACGATTAAGGGATTCTTGAAAATATTTAGCCATGGGCAGGAATGACCCAAGACCGCCTTCATATTTTTTGGCAGGCTGTAGGGCAGCAAAAGGCAGAGGACGTCTCCCATTCCCTGAGTGCTGAGTCGATCGTCGCCTACGCGGTGGACAGCCCAGGAGGGCGACCCGGTTTTTTGCATTAGCTATGAGCGTAGGCGTCATGGCGGCCTGGAGGAGTCTGTGGACGGGCTTCACGGAAGGACAAAGCCCTTGGCTGCGTGTGCTGACAGGCTCCGGGTCGTTATCTCTTTCCATCTCAGCGTCTCTAAAGTCTAAAATAACCGAAGCCTCAGCAGTGTCTCTCGCGAGTACCTGCTCTCCTGACAGCCAATCAGGAGACGGTATCCATGAGCAGGCGGGCGAGACCAGAAGCCAGCCCAAAACACATCTGTGACGGAGGCTTCGCTCGTCGGACACTTTCCCAGAAGATAAAAAGAAAGCAGCTGAACTTCAGAGCAAGAGGAGAAAGAACAGCTGCCCCAAGTCATCCGCCCGATCCCCAGGTGCGTGTACACATCTAATCGGGCATATTTACAAACACGGGCCGCAAGAGGAAAACATTCCCATTGAGGGAGAGTGACAGAGCCTCTCTAGGATGCTCTGGATTGCTCTGGTACCTGCGGTTATCAGTGCGACACGAAAACCTTGACACATCCCCCATTGTCGTATATAAGCTTCTGCACTGTATTTCGTGAGAAATCAGACTCGATGGAGGAGAAACGTTAACCTGGGAAGTATTTACCATCTGTCCAAGGCTGCACATAATTTCGAGATGACGCTTCGACAAGGATTGAGTACCCCAAATATAGACCATTAAGTAAGGAACTTCTTTTTCATATTTTGTCCTTTGATGGACTGGCATTCCATCCGGGGTGTACTCCAGTCCTGTGCCCTATGCTGTCTGGGATAAGCACCAGCCCCCCCCCCGACCTTGACTAAGATAAGCGATTGGGAGACAGATGGGGGAACAAAACATAAAATTTAAATAAAGCGCCATGACCTGAAGTGACCCAAAGCAGGGGACTGATCAGGTTCGGGATGATGCTGAATGTCCAGTGGCTCAAATATATGCTGCTACATTACACACAACATTACGGTATTGTAATGATCGATGAATCAGCTCAGGGTCCTCTACCATTATGCCACACTGACAAAGTACAATACTACTCATGGGCAGAGTATGTAACAATCTCTTTCAGCACAAACAGGCAGCAACCCAGACTTCACACAGTATATCATCATTTGGAATGCCTTCACCGTGCCGTAGTGACCCCAGAATAGTTTTCAAAAACCAGTAGAAGCTGACATTTTCTTGTGGGAATACAGCTGTACTTTGTGGCGTACCTCTTGTCTAAATATCGTCTTTGTAGAAGAGGCCAGTGATGAAATGCTATTCTGCCCAGGGTGTCCTTACCGCTCTCCTGGTGCATTATGGGATATCATTCTGATCCTGTGCAACTCTGCATCGGGTAAGCAGTTCTGGATGGACGGACGGATGGATGGATGGAATGATAGATTGCCGGTGCTGATGACTACGTCAGGGCACTGGACCTTGCCAAACCCACGGATGCTTTCTGCACAGACACTTGCAAGGAGGATGTCTAGGCCCGGTTAATGATCTGTGGAGAGCCAGGTGGCTCTGAGCTGCACGCAGATGGGAAAAGAGAAGAAAGAAGGTCATGTGTAGCGTGTCGATAAATAGTAATCACAGAAGCAGAGTTAACCAGGTGCGACGCGGAATATTCCCAGGGAAGCAAGCAAAGTTATAGCAGGAATAATAAAAAGACGAAAAGCAGAGGACGCATGCCACGGTGCACCCTGGGACAGCGAGCGGCAGCTAAGCGGGGTGAGGTCATTCAGCGCTGAGCTGGCAACCAACCCGCAGCTCATAATCTATTCTCTATTCGGTGACTTCCACTATAGCAGAGATTAAATAGGTCGGCTCACTCTGGCCTTTCTGCCACTTCCTATACGGCGGGTTCACGGTTTTGATGCGTGCTAACTCACGTACATATATTTCCCATGAATCATTGGTGGATAATCACTGAATGATCAAGGAAAATGAGTCCTTGTCCTAGAAGGTAGATAAAAATGTTTTCAAAGGATTCTATAAACATTAAAGAAAAGCTTGGCAGTAAATAGCCATTCATCTGATTATGAAATTTTTTATGATTTTGCTTTTTCACCCCCCCCCCCCCTCACCCACCCCCACTGGTCACAGTTCAGTGGTAATCAGATTACTGTAAATCGACTCTGGCTCTAATTACAGGACTTTGGTTTGGAGCAGGACCACAGAATTTCTCTTGGAGGGAAAGCGTTCTCAGTTAAACAAAGGAAATCATTTTTATCTTTAACCTGCTTAAAGCATATTTATCCTTTTGGGGGGAAAATGACCCTTTAAAGAATTACGGTCTGCGAGTCAGTTTAATGAAAAATGTCATTTATTCTTACATTTAGCAGCAGCTAATATGACAGTTGAGGAAACGGCCCTAATCTTGGCTTGAGTGAAGCCCTGTGGGCAGCATTAAATGAAACCACCTCACATCCCTGTATTACTTAATAGTTTAATGATGTAATAATTAGATTGGCCAAAGGAGAGTGGTGGTGGGTGGTGCTTTAAGCTCCTTCACCAATGATGCGATGGAATAGCCAATAAAACCCAGACGGAGAACCAATCAAAACACAGGTAACTCCTTGGAACGAGTTGGACTTGGGAAATCTCTAAAATGAATAAATCCTGTTGACATCCTGTTGGAAAGCCATTTTGTCACTCCTTTCAGTGATAGACAGAGGTTTACTTGCCCATATGCTTTTGAGAACTGGATGAAGTCAACCAAGAGGCTATAGCTGTGCCCAGACAGTCAGGATACTTACCCACACAACGTGCATCGAGATGTCACAGGTGAGTAGCATAATGAACTCGCCAGAGAAAATCAAAGTACTGTAGGTAACTCTTCAGACACTGAAAGGGGCTTAAAAACATACACTCTAAGTACTTCTTAAGCAAAAGGCACGCAAACTTCGGAATGACTCCTGTATAAATGCATTTCCTTAGAAGGTATCCAAACGTCAGTAACGTTCAGGGTTCCCACGTATATGTTAAAGCGGTAAGGAGTTCTGAAACGCAGCACAGATACAGTGGCAGTGTCCAACATATGCAAAAGTGGCCCAAGCCTCCATAAACACGAACACATCACTGTCGGGCGCTTGGCTTTCGGTCCTGAGGGGGCCCTACTGGTTCTGTGACAGAGGCGATCAATATGCACGCACGACTTGAATGTATTTTTCTCCCGAAACGCACCGAACGCAAAAGCCAACCAACACGCCACACGCTAACCCACCAAAAAAAAAACAAAAAAAAAAAGGGCAAAATGCTTGAGTGATGATGTAGGTAATTAATCCATCGAGAGCAGAAACTCTGTTTTTCAGCAACATGAGAATGAACTGGCATAGTTCATAACCTACAGTAGGTTCACTTACTTCCAGCTTTTATGCAGATGGCGAATTACTAAACTGATTCCTCTTCACTACCCTTTTTCATAGACAAATCGGGATTCTTTACCTTGGAAACCTAACATGGTGTCAGATGTTTGAGAGTCCAGGCCAGCTCTGGAGGGCAGATGTATGTCTAATCAAACCTGTTCCTGGTTCAGACAGAAACTCCTCATATTACCAGGAGGGTCTCTTCTGAACATTCTCCACCTTTCCTGGTGCCAGAAAAACTGTCTGGCCTGCTCTTTAGACATGTTGGCTTGGGCAAATGCTCACCTCTCTGTGGCTGTTCACTTCTGGGGTCATGGGGTCAAAGGCTAGGACCCAACATACCACAACACCGCTCAGGGGCCTAAACAGATAGGCGCTCCAGGTCTCTGCTAAACTGCCATTCAGGCATCGTCACGAGCAGTAATAGTTATGTTTTATGTGAAGAGGATACTCACCCCTCCATTGCTTCATATGAGAGCTGTCGCCTTTCTGTGAGAACCGCACTCCTTTTGAAAGTTGGCCCAAGCCTATAGCTGGCACCCCTACTTGATCAACCCCTTCATGGGTGTCAGAACAGCTAATGCCAACTGCCATCCGACTGCATCCTGCACTCTGTAAACGGGGGGGGGGAGCAGAGCAGGCAGCAGCCAGTGTGGTGTGCAGGGGCGGGGGCTGGTGTCACAACCACGGCCCCCTGTTTGCGAACGCCCAGACAGAGGCTGTTTTCTCCCCTTCCCACAATGCATTGCAGCTATTCCCGGCCTACCTCAGTGGAACCACACTGGACCCTGCATTGGCTCCATAATTACACTATGAGAGCCAGTGCTGGCTTGGAATAGCCCGTTTCTTCGTCTTCTGTTCATTTTGTGACGTCCCTCAGTGAGGCTGATTTTAAGAGGACGCCTTATGACATTCATCCCAGTCAGCTTACTGGTTTCCTTCCCTAACGGTATTATAACAAACTTAACAGTGTTATACCTCTGCAAGGCTACGCAATTAGATATTAGCCCCAGCTGCGTAGGTAAAGTTCTCTGTCGAGCAGCATCATCACAATTCCGCCTGACCCCCCACCCCCTACAGACACGAGCCGAATCAAACCGGCTCCAGCTCCTTCAGGTCCAAGGCCACCAGCTGACGGATATTATGATTATTTTCTGCAGGCACACGGGAAACGTGCTACGTTCCTATGCTTGGCGAAGCGGTGCTTCTCGGGGGCTAAATATTTACGCCAACCTTCCACTTAACGCTTGTCCATCAGGGATAAGGCTGCGGACACCCCCCACTCCACCCCCAGCATCCTGTACACTCTGCCGCTACTGAATGACTCATGTCTTGTTTAACTTTTTAGTTTCCTTGGACACACGTAACCATTTTAAACCAAGCTGCAATTATTCTAAGGAAAGCGTTTGTTTTAGTGATGAATATACATTGATGCCGCGCAGGACTGGGGGCTATGAATTCTACCTGCTGTTTTCTGTATTTATAACACGTGTTTTTTGTTTTTTTCTGAATTTGTCAAGGATTGAAATGGAAGAAGGAGGTGGGGTGCAGTGATTAGTTTCGAAACGGGGAAAACTACTGCTTTGGGGTTTAGGGGACTGGGGGCAGGGAACTGCCTCCCCAGGACTGTAATATTTAACAGCCTGGTTAATGTTCTGAATCGACCTTGTTGCTGTCTCAGTGACACCGGTGGCTAAGTGAAGAGTGTTAATGCATAGGAGGTCCAGGGTTTGTTGTTAATACCGGGCTAATGGCCCTGGGGGCAGCAACAAGCCGTCGGGGAGGGACACTAATGACAACGGGCATTTACGGACGTTAACTCCCCCAATCCCCCGCCCAAAGGGACAGTGACAAGCCCGCTGGAGTTTTAACAGAACCATCAGCCCACAGGTTCTTTATGCTTCTCCAAACCCAGACTGATGGACAGTGCAGACCAACCCTAGTTCACTCGGGGATGAGCATTCTGGGGGAAGCCAGGGGTTCAGGGAGGTGATTTCTGCATGGGCGACGCTGACGGCACCATGGCAACGATTGTGAAATTAACAGCTGCTGAACGAACTCGCGAAAGTGGCTGCCCCTGAAAATTCTTAACGGGATGAACCGAAGGCTAAAGCCAGTCGGGCCAAACAAACACTGCAACGCAATAGTGCATTGTGCACGTTTAACAATGCATACCAGTCATTTTACTCAGACTCTTATTATAAATTAACACTACAAAACAAGGGATTAGTGGTCCAGTGGTAGTAGGACAAATTAAACAAGCAAACGAACCAAATCAATTGACACCATTAGAAAGCCAGCTATTCATAGGTACAGTCAATAAAACATTTGAACACCAGCTAGAAGTTTAGCTTGTGCATATTCATTACATGAACTATGTTATATTGATTCAGCCTTTCAGCTTCCAGATGCTTCCGTGGAAATGTAAGAACTCTTTCAGCTTCTGAAAGCCCCCTCCATCTGAGGGTTGGGGGTGGGGAGCAACCAACAGTTTACCAGTCAAAATAATGCTATTTAAAAATGTTATGACAAAAAAAAAAATAATAATAATAAAATAAACAAAACAGACAGTAAGGAAGGTGCATTCCTAACACTGATATACACATCCCCCCTCTGCAAAAAGTCTTCTACACTCAGGTCAAAGTGACCTTCTTCCATTTAAAGCAAGACGACCTATTCTTTTATACGGATGTGCAAATAATACATATTTTGGAATCCTTCAGCAATCGACAGAAGTCCAGGACCAAGTGGGCTCAAGTACAACCGTCTCCGACGGCCTCAAATTAAATTACTGCTCCGTGTGGACTGAGCTTTTATTTCAGGTAAAGTGCAATCAGGAAAAAAGAAAAATAAAAAGAAATTCGCCTCAGTTCTCCCCCCTGCCTTCTGTAAGTGGTACAGTCTGACCACATGGTCAGGGAAAGTTCCGGCTGGCTCCAAAGGGCAGGTCAGACGAATTCCTGCTTCCGGGGCCCCCTGTACGTCTCCCAGTGTACCAGGGAGAGAATGCCTTGCCCCCCCAGGACCGGCGCGTGCATCTTGTCGCAGGCCGGGCAGGCACCGTCACCCTGTAAACCGGCCGCAGGGCCCCCGTACCCCAGGTCCAACTTAGCCGGGCGGAGTCCCTTCTCGGCGCCGTGGCGATGTCCGTGGAAGCCGCGCTGCAGCCGGGCCAGCGTCTGCTGCCGCTGCAGGCGCAGGCTGCGGCTCTCGCTGCGCAGCATGCGCAGGGCCAGCATCACCAGCAGCGCCAGGATGAGGCCGCCCGCCACGGGCACGGCGATGACGGCCGCGCGGAACCACACCTCCCTCGCCGACGCCAGCTCCTGAACTTTGGTGATGAGGCTGCGGGTGTCGCCGTCCTGCTCGTGCCGGCCACCGTGCTCTGCGGAGAACCGGGCGGCGAGGAGAACCACAAGACGCAAAGAAAACTTTAAGTTTACGGGGGTTCGGGGGAAGTACCTTTCTCAAAGCAGTCCTGTCCAAGGAACATCTCTAACATCTAACGTTCATTTCCCACACGCATCATCTCACCAGCTGACTCCTCTCAGCTATTACGATGCAGATGGATATTCCATCAAAAAAGGTCCCAGTTATTACCTGGCTCTTGTAGGACTTGTTAGTCATTGGAACCGTTCAGTCACATCGGCCGTGTTCATAAACAACGAGAGGCACTGATTTATAACACCCCGACTTAAATCTTTCTGCTGAATCTACTGTCTTCCAGCATTCATCCCCACGCTCCTGTATTCTGTGATGTGTACATGATTGGAAATTACACTTTGGGCATTGTTTTTGGCTTAAATAAATGAATGGATGGATGAATGAATAAATGAAATGCATTTCCAAGCAGAGGCAGGACTGGGCCCTGAGCTGGTAACCACCACCCC
>JAODLC010000085.1:10566547-10588161 GCA_026781145.1 Hippopotamyrus pictus | reverse complement strand
CCCAGGGTGACCGATTACACAGTACATTGTTTTACCAAAAGTGAAAAATAAGGTCTTGAGTTTAGTAAAACCTCTTTGCTCATATTATTGATTTACACTTCACAATAAAAGGTAATCAATTTTACGAGATGCGAGGGGACGGGTAGTTCGGGGCTGTAGTGATTTTTTTTTTGTTGCCTAGGGGCCCCAGTGTCGCTATCATCGCCTCCGTTTCCAAAACCTCCAATTACTTTCAGCATCAGTGCACGGTACCCAATCAAAATCCCAACGAGTTCGATAAAACTGAACGGGTATCACATTCTGGAAAGCATGGTGAGAAGCACGGTGAAATAAGCCAGGACCCTGTGAACTGAGCGCGGTGCTCTGGAGAGAAAGCAGGCCTGATATCGCGGTATCACAATGCCATGAAACTCAAAGCCTGCGCAGAAGGAACAGACTCGTATTGCTTCTAGTTATAAAATGAGAACCCTTTTTTATTTTAGCCACAAGAAAGCGTGCATAAACATATTATTGATTTATTTCTCCCGTTTCTTCTCTGCAAGCCTTAGAATGAAAAAAAAAAAAAAGTATCTGCATCCCTGGACGTATTTCAGTCGGAAAATAAAGTAAGGATTGGCCCTGAAACCGAGAGATCACCTTTAGGCGGCTCCAGGTCTCGCAGTCCTCTGTAATTGCACATATCGTCGTGACAGCACCGCGCCGCGCCGGAGCCCCCCGGAGCGCCTTCCACGCCCCTAGGCGCGCACACGTCGAGGGGGGCGAGCGAGTCCACGCACCCGTGGCCGAGGGGCGAGTTCACATTGCGGGGGTCCAGAACCCTCGTGAAGCAGGCGTTTAGCGGTGACTTGCACATGTAGCCGGTGGCGACACAGTGCGGGGCGTCACAGTAACATCTTATTTCCCCTGCGAAGGAAACATATCGGATTAAAATATCACACCGTATATTTCAGCTATTTGCATACGGTTAGTTAAATTTACATCGACATTAATTTAGAGCCTTTCACCCAAAGCGATATAAAAGACAGCAGAATCAGCCAAACCCTGGCGAAAATGGGTCAAAACATTTAAAATATTATATATGTTAAAGTGAAATTAACCCATTTTAGCAGCTAGTCTTGTTGGTCAAGGCATGAAACCATTTCACACGCAGAATATATTTAGGGTACTCTTCAACAGACCTCTTCCCTAAGGCCGACTCACAAATCCAGATGTACTTTTATAATAAATATTTAGATCCACAGCTAGTCGATGGTGACTAAAAGATTGCAACGCTTCAACACGCAAATGCACACGTTTTAAAAGTAAAACATTTAGAACGCCAAATTAATTCTGACATTGGTTAAATTAATTTTGGAAATGGTCATACAGTTTAATAATACTTTTATAAATGACAACCGTGCATGGAAGCTACAGGATCCCTATTGTTCTTAAACTATTACAACCGGCAGTCTATTAGCCACAGTAAACAGCTTTCTACTGGGACTGGAACTGAAGACCCAGGTTTTATTTTTCCATAAACCTGAGCTTTGCTCGGATTGGAGTCAAATGTTAAAAGTTGCACTCGGGCCGCGAACTCGTTTCCTATACTGTAAATCTGAAGCCGTTTATGCTGAAGCAAATCTTACACCATCTAAGCACATCTCACTTCATTTACTTACATAAAATCATCAAACATATATAAAGTCATGAAACAATTATGAAGTTACCCAGATAAGTTCACGCCTGTGTCATATGTTTATTGAATATTACACGCTAACAATAGATTAACTTATTATCTCATATATGCTCATCGTAGATTTATCAGCTTTTCACGTGCATCCTGAAACCGGAGTGATCAGGTCCATCGCATCAAACCACAAGTAGTTGTAACACTCAGGTTATCAAACAGACGGTAGAAAATGCGGAACTATCCAGGTAAAAACGGGTAATTTCCCAGGGACGATCGGGCAAGCAGACGGCTACCTTTTATTAGGAGAACAGCCATTGCGCAAAGTTCCAACTGAAGCCAAATAGAAATTAAACTAGTATGGCGATCCATTTAGAAAAAAAAAAACAATAATAAAATCCTCTTTCTTCCGACAGTCTTATGGAAGATCGTCCCGCAATAGCGGCATGGACGAAGGAGATGCGCTGGGCTCCGGTAACTGTTTGCGCCCGGCTGTTCCAGGCGGAACCGAAGTGCATTTAATATGAGAAACAACTTTGTCCTGCATTTAAAACTATGCAGAGATCATGGTTTATCACAAGGACTTTTTTTGCATTTTAGACATAAGAGAACTTAAATGAATATATTTCGTCAGGTCTGAGAAAACACGTGCAAATTAAAATCATTCACTGACGAGCCAGCTTATGTCCGTCGTGGTATAACCAAGCCAGTATCCCAATATGATCTTTTCTCTTCCCACCGGTGATCCCCGTGAAAAATAAAGCTGCGACTCCGGCGAGGAAAGGTTTCTTCGCACGGCTCCCATCGCGAGCTCGTGTCAGCCCTCTCCGCTGGTGCGTCATTTACATATTAATTAGCACCCGCTTGACGATTGGCGCGCCGCGCAGTTAAATCCCCGCCCACTCGCGGATAGAAATGACGTAGTGTGATTCGGCGCGGGGCGGCAGGCAGGTTTCTGCGAACGGCAGTTTGAAAACATAGATTCCTTTAGCCTTATTAACATATAAATTACTTATTTCAGGAAAGCGGGAGCACTATATGATGTAATACTGTTATATAGTATTAAAATCCGGCTTTCAAGATACGTGAAGCTTCAAGATGGGAATTCGTCGTTAAAAACCGGTATATTAATTTACCAGCGGCTATGCTTTACATGCATGCAGCATTTAATTTATGTTTATACTATGGATGGTATACTACCTCTTAACGACGACTTCACGCAATTAACCATAATTGTTTGTACGTAGTGCCTTGTGCCTTGCGAGATGATTTCCGGAAATCGTGATTATCTAGTTTCATAAATGGGCGGTTGTAGGTGAGCAGATAAAAACAACGTTCGTGAAATCAGACATCAAGAGGAAGGGATGAAAAAATATGGCGCCCACAGAGATGACAGATAGTGTCTTGCGCTCTATTGTACTCAAAACAATAACATTAAAAATACGTGGATGTCTGATGGATATCAAAACATGGATAAATACAACATTATTTTATTAGTCCACTCAGAACTGGTTAAAAAGGTCAAATTAAGAAATAATTTAAAAAAAAAGTTCTTAAAGTGTTACTGAAGTTATTTTGGAGGAAACATCCACGTATGACCTAAGAAAAAGAGTATTTTTAGGAAGCTTCTAAAAAGATATGAAATTGCATTTCTGCCATGTTTTCACATGTAAAAACTGCGCAGAAACTTGCGAACTTAATGTTTTCTACAAATCCCATTCCAGCGAAAGACGCACAGTATTCTCTTGTATCACTGGATATTGTCATGGGTTGAGCAATATACATGTGGACGGAACATGCTGTTAAGAGATTTACCACACTTTATTCCGACTCCTGGTAAATGGTTTCGTCTTTTTATACCTAAATATTTTGTGAGGCTTTAATTACCCGATTTACTGGGAGCAAGCACGTACGAGAGGGTTTGGCATTGGAAAAATTCAATTTTTTTTTTTTTTTTTGGGGGGGGGGGGGTACACCGAGGGGTTGAATGAAGCCATACTAAATATTTTGGAGTACGTGTCTTCTCTGGTTGGGAGAATATGAAATTTCGTGAATTCAGTGGGACAAAATATGAGGACAATAATGACTTGTATAGGTCAGCATGCTTTGATGTTGGCAAATTAATTTCGTGAAATGAATTACGTGGCTGCAGTAAAATCCTACTAACATTTACATTTTCATTCATTTGCGGCTCATTTATATGCGTTTATTAAAGTGTGTAACGTAACATTACGATGTTCTGCAGTTTATATGCAAGACGTATAGTCTCGATGCCTTAACTCAATCTTGCCATCTACTGGCAAAAGTTGGAAGTCTCAGCTAATGCATGAATCCAGTCAAAAGTGAGTTCACGTCAGCCACGCTTCCCCGTATGTCACCAATGGCGCTGTATCCTTCGCGGTGTTAGTGAACATCGAGACTTGAAACTCAAGCTTTCTTTAGGAGGATAATCCACCAGTACCCACTACTTCTATAGCCCATGAGGCAATTTAATGTAAAACTGAAGAAAAATCCTACCCTGCCCCAATAAGAAAACAAATCAAGGCCTTCGTAATTCTAAAATACTCAGGCTATCAGGGTATACTAAGCATATTCGTTTAAGTAAATAACAGAAGTCAGTTTCCATTCTTCTAATACTGCTTAACCAGTACAAAAAGTGCATCGAGGCCAGTGGGCGACCTGTATCAAGTATAGGTTTAAATTAACGCTATGGTCAAGCAGACAGTGCATGCTGCCATTTATGCCAATCAATGCCTATCGCACAAAGCTGATTGGATGTGACAGTGAATTTTAAATTAAGCATCTATGGTTTGGCTTGGCTCGGTTGAGTGTTCATTAGTTTTTGCCAAGCATTTGCAGACCCATGACCCCAGTCATATAGGTTAATTTTTGGACTGGGGCTGGAAAATCTGATCGTGGATCAGCATAGGAGCTTGCTTGCATTTCCAGCTCTGCCACGGGACCCTTTAAGAACTTGCCGCAGCACAAATTTGGATCACCGCCCATGGGTTGAGAATCGCTGATCTAGGGTGTGTGCACATGTGCGCACAGTGTGAAAGGCAGAAACACGCAATTCACCTGTACCATACCTCAGGGCTATTCAAGTCACGGTCCTCGAGGTCTGAGCACTGCCGATTTTCCGGCCTTCCTTTACCTGCGAGCCAGGTGTGAAGGCTCTGGCCAATCAGAATCGGTGATTAACGACCCTGGGAGACCTGAAAACAAGGCCCGGATTTGGAATCGAGGTTCAGATTTGGCAGCAAATTAAAGCACACAGATATAACAGCGTGAACTACAAGCTGGGGTAGGAGCTGAACCCCAATCCTGCAAGTGTTAGTGCGCTGCTACCCTCCGAGTCGCCGCAGAGTCCTTCTGCAATCCTCAGGAAGCACAGGGCACCAAATGGGACACCCTAGACAAGGTGCCAGTGCACAACAGGGCACACGAACACACATCACAGGCAATTCAGACACCGATTCATTTCGGCAATGTTTTTGGACCAGTGGTGGGCAGTGCATCTGCTGCAAGCTACGAGGATCCCAGAAGGAGCCAGTCACACGCAGGACCTTCTACCCTCAACCCCCATGTTGTTTTCTGTGTAGAAGCAGCAGACGACGTAAAAAAGGTTGGAAATGCTTGATCTGGATTAGGGAACTGGTGCAAATGGGTAACAGGCCAACTGCACCCTCAAAGCCAGGGTCAGCACTGAATCTACAGCCTTAGAGGTGAGGCCAAACTATGGAAAAAAGAAATTGGGGAGGGAAAAAATCTCACCACACTAATTTCGCACTATTTGTTCTGCTTCTAGGTGCATCTGCACTACCTCCTGGACAACCAGGAAATCTACCTCTGATACGCAAGACCCAGAATACCAGTTTTGACTCAATTTTAGTATGTTTATTACAATACATACATTTCACATTTGACCTTGTGACCTCGCCGCTCCAACCCTGCCACGTGGGGTTCCGTGCTCGAGTCGCCCCTTTTCAGCCAGTGTGCCCAACAGCACACACGATCCGTCATTACAGGGTGCAAAGGAAAATGTGTAGCAATAATTTATGAATACATCAGATATACTAGTAATCACTGCAACTATTCATAAAACTTACCTCTTGTATCACTTGATCAACTGTACATAGGAATGAAATCTTGGTTCAAGGTGCATTGAAAACCTAAAAGTTTGCACGTTTTGCTTTGAAAGTACAGTTGTGTAACAAAAAGTAAGGAATCTGGAAACTAAATAGGGATGTTAGATGGTAAATGGACACCGTCCTCTTGAGGTGCTGAAAT
This sequence comes from Hippopotamyrus pictus, assembly GCA_026781145.1. Classification (NCBI taxonomy): domain Eukaryota; kingdom Metazoa; phylum Chordata; class Actinopteri; order Osteoglossiformes; family Mormyridae; genus Hippopotamyrus; species Hippopotamyrus pictus. The sequence continues at coordinate 10,582,205 of JAODLC010000085.1, read as the reverse complement.
TACACGGGCAGAAGGGGGGAGGCGGTGGGGGGGCGGGGGCACCTTGCTTGTCGTTTGGAGCACTGTCCCAGTGACTGGCCATCAGGTGACCTCTGACCTCTCGACCAAAGTGTGACATCACTGCTTGTCGGAATCCCGTCTGTGAATCATCGCAGCTGGACAAGAGCCATTCCAGTGATGGGGCTGTGGAGGCGGGGGGGGGGGGGGGGTGGTAGGAGGGTCTTCTGTTTCAGCAAGGTGGTAATTCCTGCATCTTCCCAAAGCTTTGTTTGGGAGTCAAGAGCACTTAAGAATTCCAAGTCTGGCTTCTGATTCTTTTGGAAAGAGATGAATCAACCAAAGGGCACTGGCCGTGACGGACATCTCTCCCGCGTGGCACACAAACCCTAGCCGCTGACTCCGTGATCCATGGAGAGGAGCTAGAGTTTGCAGACAGGTTAAGAGAAGGCCAAAGTTCAGCCACGTTGGTGTCTGTTAGTCTTGATGTTAAAACCCCATGTGGCTCTTTCTTCTGAGACCTCACTCTACGAAACGTATTTACAACATGGACAGATCTACAGGAATTCTACATTAAGGCCTTTTAGAATCCAAACCTGGTTTGGCCCTTGGATGCCTCTTTGCCTCTATCCCCCCAGCTTTGCTCAATGGTCCGAAGCCCCCACCCGACAGCCGCCCAAAGCATTAAGACTGGCCACAGACAGTCAGTTCTTCAGTTCCAGCTGTGTGAAGCTGGGTATCCCTCCAGTTCACACCATGAAGGAGTTCTGATTCTTCAACTTGTCAAGTTCCTTAATCTGTTGTCTCAAAAATAGTATCCTGAAAGAAGAAAGGGGGGGGGGAATTAAATGCCCATTCTCAATTATCAAAGCAATTATGCAAATATTTCAAAATGATTCAAAATTTGCCTTCTTAAACATAAGATTTTTCAGTAGTCTCCACAGTAAGCGACTAAAAACCATACCGCTACTGACTCAAAAATATGCCACAAAACATGCAAAGAATGGCTACATTTATTTCTGCTAAAAATAATTCTGCTAAACAAGCAAATTATCAGTATTCTTGCAATTTGGATTTACAGAGGAACCTGACTGCATATTGACGGTTTCTCTATATATACGGTTATAGTCTAGTATGAAAGTGCATTACAGGAACGTAGTCGAATATATTCAGTCATTTCATTCAGGAAATCAAATTTTGTTACCATCTGTATGTTCTTTGCAGGTGAAAAAAATATGTCAAGCCTCTCTGAGACAGCAACACTGAACCTGCCTTTTGAAATGTCTGCAAACAGAACACCCATCACTGCCAGAGTAAGGCATGAAAAGCTACCTCTGAGCAGAGCGCCCCGCTAACGGCCTTAGCAGCAGGGCTAAGTGACGTGCAGCTAGCGCGCAGACCAGAGTGGATCCGCTAACGGCCTTAGCAGCAGGGCTAAGTGACGTGCAGCTAGCGCGCAGACCAGAGTGGATCCGCTAACAGCCTTAGCAGCAGGGCTAAGTGACGTGCAGCTAGCGCGCAGAGCGCCCCGCTAACGGCCTTAGCAGCAGGGCTAAGTGACGTGCAGCTAGCGCACAGAGCAGAGTGCATCCGCGGACGGCCTGGCGTACCTCTGCTCGCGTAGCGTCGCTTGGATCTCACACACCCGCACTAAAGATCTTAAGTTTTTCAGCTCTGTGCAAATTTCAGACATGTAAATGCTTCCCAGGTTGTGGGCTTCTTCACGTAACCGTGACGCCTGGAGGAGGAAAGTAAACAGCGCGGTGTTAGTCAACTGCGTGCATATGAATTAACTTCTTCCCGATGCTCAAGCTTTGCCGGCGGGAGTCGGGACAGGCAGAGCCATGCGTACCTGCTTCTCGACGTGTTCTGCCGGCCAGCCCTGCACGTGCCTGATGAGGTTCTCGTTAAAATGGGATGCTAGCGTGGGGGTTAAGGTGCAGGGGGGCCTCGCCGGCATGCCGCTGGGGGCCGGGGCACCGCTCGGGGTCACGCTGCTGCTGCCGACGGCAGTGATGTGGTTTGGACCAGGGGAGGGGCTCCGCTGACTGCTGTAAGACAGAGGGGAGGGGTCCGTTTTCTTCAGCGGCCACTAGGGGCTATGAAATCATTTATTCGTCGGCACTTTCAAGACTCCCACCACGAAGCCTGAACCAGGGACAGGCTGCACATTAGGAACGCAACTGGCATGACATCCTGGTGCTGAGAGGGTAAGCCGACAGCTCTCCTGAATACGAGCACGTCAACACTAAGCAAACAGTCACCGATGCAGGATGCCACCTGCAGTTCTCTGGGACACCAAGAGATGGCAGCAAAACACCAATCCCATCACAAAGCAAGCAAAACCAAATAAGGTATACTGGCATATCTGCTATACTGGGGAAGGAGGGGGTGGCTTTTGCTGCAAACAAAATTCTTTATCACGTTTCTTCCACTGTCTTTATAAGTAAGTGTTAAGGAAATGGAAGATAAAAAGCCCGGGGACATTTTGGCCTGGAGCAGACCCTACCTCTGCCTCTGGAGGCTGCGGGGAGAGTCCCGCTCCAGCGGCTTGTCGGCTGGGAGCGGCTGCTGAGATGCGGCCGCCTGCGGTACGGGTCCAGGTTTCGGAGCCGGGGTGCCGACGCTGACCTGCATAGCAGCACAGAGGGCAGACATGCTCAGCCGGAACGTTGGGCCGGGCTCAGTCTTCCTCCCTACCAGAGGTGGGAATTTCAGGTCCAGAGAGTACAAATCCAGACCAGGATTTTGTTTCAACCAACCAGTGGAGTACTCTGTAACTGTGACTCTTTATGCTCAACTGGTTGGTTGAAACAAAATCACGGTCCGGATTTGTACTTTCTGGACCTGAAATTTCCACCTCTGCTCCCTACCCCTCTTCATCTGACATCATGCATCGTGTGAGAGGTGTGGGCTACCTTTGGCTGTGACGACACTGGCGGCGTGCTGGAAAGGGACTTGAGCGGAGGCGCAGTGTTCGTCTGTGGGGTGCTTATCCTGGGCGACACGTACGACCTCGGCGACGAGGCGTCCGACGTTAGGGACATGGGGGACTGACTGGACTGCTGGGCTGTGGGTTTTAATGCCGTGATAAAGAGGGAGGGGGAGCAGAGATTAGCATGTGCGTCCTTCAGATTTACTTCAGCGGCAACGCAAATGTACGCACAAGCACAGAGATGGCAACTCGATGTATCTGAGGGAGCGGAAATGTTCTGAGCACTTCGAACGTTCACAAAGGGACATGAAGGGAACCTCAAACAGCAGAGAGACTTTCCATGCATCTACAGCCCCCTCATTAGAAGCTGGTCACAATCGAAAAGGACCTGAATTTTTGTGCGACTTTGGATTCAAAGGTCCATAAAAATTCTGAAATATGCCTTCATATTTCATCCCTTAACCGCAGGTGAACCTTCATATGCCACAAGATCCCGCTGAAGAGCTCGGGACAGAATACCTCGGGGTCTGCGACTTCAACTGCAGCCATACCTTGAGCGGACAGCTGAGCAGCTTGGGAAAGCATAGTAGTGATGTTGAAAGCGGACGGTCCAGCCGTGAGAATCTTATGAAGCATAGACTGCAATGAAGCTTGCGTGACAGCAGCTGTGAGGGCTAAAAGAAAAAAAAAAAACAAACAAAAAAACAAAACAAAAAAGGGGAAACACAGAGAGAGAGAGAGAGACACAAACGTGAGGCCGGCTGCCGTTCGCTCCCCTCTCTGCACTCAACCATCCTCCTGCCGCGACCCGGAAGCCTCCTCGGACCCTAAGTCCCCAGAGGCGCTTTATGGCAGAGGGAGTGTCATGCAGGGTCTCTTCTCTGCTCATCGTCCACGTAGCACAAGGCTTCTAAAAGGGTAGCAGTTCACCTGCAGCCTGCAGAGCTCTGAAACCTGCAGTCACATACTACATACTACATGGGCGCCAAGTATCTTGAGGAACATGGACCCATTTCTGAGATCCCACAGGTAACCATGCACATCTGACAATGCTAACAATGTCACCAAAACGAGGCGAATGCTCTCCCCATTGCATATATCCAAAGGAGACATGCAATGCATACGGCCACCAAAAACAGTAAAAGTAGGGGTGGGGAAAAATAGAATAAGATTAATCGCGATTCTGGTTTTGACAATTCGATATCTATCGACATCATCCAAGATTAATCTAGTTAATTTCTACCTTTCCTCCATCACTTTAAAAATGAAAATGAATTTTACTTGTACTGGTCCTCTCATCATATAGGTGGCATTACTTTCTCTGTCACCTGTAGAAGGGTTGTAACAGAATTGCTCAGTAGCCTCATGCCGCCATCTTGGTGCATTGTCAGTCATGGTAATGGAGTACTCCGAGCGCATGAATGCAAACAATTCAACTAGGGCTTTAGTCGCACACCAGCCATATTCAGTACACTGCTTACTGGATGATTATATATTTCATTTATATAAAAGCAAATAAGAGCAAACAACGTAAAGAGAATACATGGATTTTATTGGATGGGACCTGCTGCCAGCTATGAAAATATCGTGAAACCTGTTTTCTTGCAAACGTTGTGGGTAAAACTGAAGAAAATGAAAGCGCTGGATTCTGGAAGTATAATTATTTCCGGATGGGTATGAAAACTGCAGAAGGAAAACTTTGTGCAAAATACTTTGGTATATTCAAAAGGTAAACGCAAGAATAAATGTCATGCTTATATATTGGCTTTTGTTACCTTATTTTCGTCATGTAATGTAACATACGCAATGCAATTATGTTGCATTGTTCTGCAATGCTGCTACAGTGCTACGCCTGTTTTTTCAAATCGCCCATTTATGAATGTCTTAAACGTAAATTGAATAGAATTGAAATTGAATCCAATCGGACACTTAAAATCAAATCGAATTGTGAGGTTGGGGCCGATTCCCAGCCCTAAACAATACCCATATGTTTCTCAAATAAGATTCAGTTTTATGTTTTGGCATATATCCAAGTCCTTCTGAATCATGGCAAGTGAGTTTTAGACCTGCCCATTTCCATTTTCAGCAAGATTTTGTGCTTCGAAAGGGACAAGTTAAGGAACTATACCCATCTGATCCTCAAATAAAAAGGTTCTGTTATACAAGGTTTTGGCTTTCCTTCAGTGGTTTTCACAATGTTTCCAGTGACACTGAATTTGTAAATGTGTGTTCTATTTACAGCTTTTTAAATATCTGCCCAAATATGTAAAGTTGCTAAGTAGTATTTCATATCTCACTCCTATCCAATCGATATCAAATCGGAATCGAATTGGACTGAATCAATTTGAAAGCTTGTGAATCCGAACTGAATCAAAATCGGAGCATTGGAGCCAAAACTCAGCCTTAACATTAAAGGTCCATATTTAAATTAGTCTGGGAGTTCAAACTAACTATCTGAAGTCACCATCTTTTCAGTTCGTCTATAAGGCTATAAGCTTATTATGAAGGGGTGGCTACCTGCTGACCTCACCTCTCATTTCATTATTTCAAAAAGCGTTTTGCTCAGACATGGCTGTTCGTGACTCAGTTAAAAGTTTGCAGTCCACTAGCAAGGGCTCCCTGATGGGAAATGCACACACAGTTCAATTTACAGCTTTCCTCCATTCACGTCTCACCATTTATCACGAGTGACTGCACACCGGCACACTGAGAAGCTTTCTGTGCTGACGCGTCCTGTCTAGGTCAGTCAAACGCAACCGAGAAAACCTGTGTTCTGCAATGACACTGCACTGCTGACCATCAAACCCACTAGCCAACTCAAAGCACCATCCAATCAGACCATCCCATTAGAGGTGATTCTATTACAATGGCACCTGAACAGCAGTGGGTGATGGATGATAACACGAGAAAACAAGGACTCTGGGAATGCCGATAACAGACAGCTGTCACCAGCGACATTTTTCAGCCATTTGTAAAGTGGTCAAAATCGCAAAAGCAATCACATGACAAAAGTTCTATCAATCTATAGATTCAGAAACATCTTCAAACTGCAGTCATCCAAATTTCGCCTTGACTATTTCATATCACGGCAACCGATCCCAACAGGCTGCAAATAAACAGCCTCCTTACTGACACACAGCAGAAACCTCCAGGACAGCATTGCAGAGTACGAGAATACATTCTCCCAAGAGATGAAAAGAAAAACAAAACCTCAGAAGGACGAATTTCCCAGCATCTTCCGACGCTAAACTAAGAGCTCAAAAGAAACAGAGGTTGGAGTGCTAAAGCTAGCCTTCATGGTACACAACGAGAGTGACGATAAGACACGGGCATGGGCATGCACGTGCACACACACACACAAGCAGCTAGGAAGACTAAACGATAACAGAAGGGGAGGAGCGGAAGATATGCAAGCAGCGCTGAGCTGCAGGCCGAGCCAGGAGGAGGGGAAGGACTGGGGTATGGGAGGCAGAGCTGGGGGGGGGTAACGCAGAGACAAGGCCGCTATGAGGGGGGCCCCTTGAAAGGCGTGTACCTGCCCTCCCCACATGCAATTCAGGAAGGGGGGATTAAACAGGAGGGGAGAAGTTCCATTTATGCTCTTTCACGAGCACAATAGCAGGAACCCTCCTAGGACCTGAGCTTTTAAACCAGTTGGTCGCAAATCTATGGTACAACAGCGCTCCCACATCAAAAGCCCAAGTTCTCATTTGCTCTTAGCCGGTCAAAATCATGCATCAGATACCACTGGTGGCACCTGGCCCTTTGTGGCATCTGGGTCCTGGCTGCTCTGGCAGGCGTGTCCCTCAAAGACGCCCCTGCCGGCCCGCCAGCGGAAGCTCAGCTAGGGGCATTGGCGCGCCGGGGAGGGGAGGGGTGTGCCTCACCTTCGTTGATCTTAGCCACGTCCACGGTGGCGCTGTTGAGCTGCAGGGTGGCCTGTAAGGCGGGAAGGAGCTGCCGCAGAAGTCCAGGGTCCTGGAGCAGGGGGGGCGCGGGCGACTGAGGGACCGGGGATACGGGCAGCGCGGAGGCCGACCCGACGCTCGCTGCGCTGGCCGGGTTCAGGCCCGAGCCGGAGCAGGTCGCTGCTGGCAAAGACTGGGGCGCGCAGGAATGTGACGCAGGCTTATCTGATGCAGTGCACTCTGTGGACACAAGAGGGAGCCCTCAGCTATACAGCAATCAGCCCTTGGCAACGCGAGCCTCACTGAGGGAGCCCAGCCCGATAGAGGACACTGTACTCAGACAGCTACTTTCACGCGGTGCATCATGTTCCGAACTGTCTCAAACCTGTGGGCAAGGACTCATCAATTGGCAGCCCACCACTCAAATGGATCTCGGCAACTAATAAAATGGAACATTCATTAGTATTCCAAACCGCTTATCCTTCTGGGTCGTTGGGGGTCTGGAGCCTATCCCGGAAGCTACGGGCACGAGGCGGGGAACAACCAAAGACGGGGCGCCTGCCCATCACAGGGCACACTCACACACTGTTACCATTCACTCACACATGCACACCTATGGGCAATTTAGTAACTCTAATTAGCCTGTCTTTGGATTGTGTGGGGAACATGCAAACTCCACACACTCAAACCCTGGTCCCAGAGGCGTGAGGCAGCAGTGCTAACCACCGCACCACCATGCCGCCCCCTAAAATGGAACATTTCAGATTACGTAGCTTATCAGACTTGTTTCATTTATTCCTATTATTCACTGTTCAACCCACTGTGCAACGGTACTAATAAATACTAATTACGACATAATTCACTGCAATACTTTCACTGCATAATTCACTGAATATTCTTTGCAGTGTTACTGTTCATTATTGTCTAAATGTGTGTGCTGTGCTACCTGTGCACATATGCAGGTCTATCCTTATGACCTAACAGCCGATCCAGTTGATGCTGGCCGTCAAGCTTTACCAGTCCGATTTCCTAACTCTGCCTTTATAAAGCTTCCTGCGGCCTTAAGGACCCTTTCAGCTGCTGCCATGCTACTCGTGTACTTTTCATAATCAGACTCCCGCTCGGTGCTACGTGCGCAGCCCTATAAAATGCCGACCTCCCGACAAACAAGAAGCATTGCGCTCAAACCCATTCCGTCTACTTCACACAAACGCCGTACAAATCCTACCTACCACCATTTTAAAAAATCCACCCTAAGTAAACAGTTAATTTACCAAGCTTGATATTTTGAAGCAATTCGGGTAAAAAAAAAAAAAAAAAAAAAAAAACACACTGGTCCAGACCCTGTGTCTGATGGCCTAAATGTCACCAGAAACGTCACCAGAACTGTGGGCAGTGGTGGGTTGATAGTTAGGGAGGCGCACTTGTAATTGAAAGACCAGCAAGTCACCACTGAGGTACCCTGAGCAAGGTACCGTCCCCAAGCACTGCTCCCCAGGCGCTGAATTAGCTGCCCCCTGCTATGTTACATTGTCACATATGGGTTAAATGCAGAGGACACATTTCGTTGTTGCGCACTGTGTGCTGTGGTATGTTGACAATGACCACTGATCACTAAATTCTAAATCTAAGAATGCTACCTACTGCTAATCACCAAACTTAAAAACTCTTTTGACCCACAAATAAAAGTAACAACGTTAACATGCCTGTCCTTAGTAAACACCCAACAGGGTCCCTACACTACAGGCGTACCCCAACACTTATTTTATTGCTCCACATCAAATTAATGAAGTGAGGTCCAATTTCTTCACCCGAACTACTAGACTGAGTCGAGTATGAAAATCAAAGAGAGCACAAAATTGGAGAAAACATACAAATGGGTGGATCTGGCCTGGCAACCCACCAGCGGGGAGATGACCACGATCCTTTCATGGGGTGCCTTGCAATAGAGAACACTGCAAAATGATAATTCCCAACCAAACTGAGGGCCAGATGCTGAATGGCAGCATACAGAGAGGCAAGCTATTGGTCGACTGCCCCTCCCGTCAACACAGCGGCCAATAGCAGCAGACTTACTTGTGCCGCCGAAGCCGCCGCCCGCCGCAGCCTGCATGGCCTCCCGCCGGTAGTCCCGGTCTTTGGGGAAGCTGTTGACCATGGCCAGCTTGCTGGTGTCCTTCTGCCTCTGCTCTCTGGGATGAGGGGCACAGACCACGAATTAGTGCCATGCGTGGCACCAACACAGAGGCAAAAAAAAAAAAATAAAAAAATAATAATAATAATAATAATAATAATAATAAAAAATAAGGTAGAAAGACATCAAAACAAAAGGCTGGAATACCTTTCCAGCCATTCCTTGGGCTTCTCCCACTGGGAAACCTCTGTCCTGCAGTTGTAATAGTATTTCTTCCCAGAAGAGCTAATGTGTTCTGACCAGTCGTCTGCTGGTTCGTAGGGCTACGGGAGAGGAGCAGGGCAAATATCACCGGAAACGAACCATCTCAGATTCAAAGGTTTAAATCAAGCGAGTCTTCCTGTCGGATCCTCGGAAGCCGATTCCTGCCGGAGTCGCTGCTTCCTGCTTAGCAGGAAGCATTGCAAATAAATGGAAAAGAGGGGGGAGCAGCGTCAGATGAGTATATTCATTCACGTCACCTGTGCCCTTTATAAAGATGCTGCTACTCCTTGGGCCCCAGATAACATACCCCTGAGCAGATGCCAACATCATGTTCTTGGTGCTACCTGCCATTTTGCCAAGACCCCTCTCCACTCACATTATAATAAAATGCCATATTCCTTCTGTGTCACACGTTCCATTAACACTGCTGTAGCCGGTATAATACCTTCTTGCTATTCTATATGTGCAAGTACCATATGGAACATCTTTTGGCGATCCCCACCCCACCCCCAACACTAAAGGATGTTACGATCTCGGTATGGGAATTTATTCAATAAAACAAATCAACTTGCACTGAAGCCCACAATTTTAAGGCCTGTCCCCAGCAGGCAGGGCAGCATTATCCCGTCCTTCCACAGACGAGATTTACAGCACGTAGAAAGCTATGCAAGCCACTAAATGCAGAGTGAGCTATCCCAGCAGCAGATGCTAGCAGCATACTTTGGCTTGGCGACTCCCCTTCTATGGGTGGACAAAGACGGTAGCTGTGTCCAAAATATTACTGAAAATTTGCGTATTTGTACAAGTCAAAGTGAAACTGTGAACAGGGTGCGTTTCCAGTAATGGATGCCACGTCAATGCTAGCCATTTACCATCCTCCAACATTAAAATCCATCTCTTGTACTTGGAGCGTGCTTTTTACAAGCTGGTAGCTCTAGAACAGCTAATCATCATATTGTCTTCAAACCTCTCCGCGATTCTCACAAATTGGAGGTTACGGAATGCTTGGGCCACGATTCAAGGAAATGCGCATTCGTAGATTATCGCCACACATCCAACTGAGACCCCATGGCCACGACATTTCTGAAAGTGCTGTGAAAACAGACGACTGGGCGCCAGGTCCCACAGAGAAGCATACTGTGACTGTACCACTTGCAGAGTTTGGGGGTCACGACAGATGTTTGGGGTGAGCAAAACCACCGTTCACCATTGGGTACAGGAGGTATGCCTGGCCATACGCTCGAAAATCAAGGACGAGATGAAGCAGACTGTGCAGTGCAATTATATGGCTCAGCATATACCTCAAGAGTATGGGATGTGTCGCAAGGCAGTTCAACTGTCTTAGGTAGTGTGTTGCTGAGGGCCTGTTTATGGGGGTAATCCGGGCCTCGGGAGGGGACAACGGCAGAAGGGGCGAACAAGAAAGAGACCAGGGAGGCATAATAATTTGCGGGCCCCAGATAACATACGGGAATAATAATTTTATTAAACCATATTCTAAAAAGTAAATAAATGGCTTCAAAATCGAACCAAAACGAGCAAAAACCTACGCCCATTAGTGGTTCGCTCTATTCATTAAACACAGAATGCACAAATTAAGTCTCTAATTTGCAGAGACTAACCAAATGAACTTCGATCCTTTTAGCACACAACCATTATTTTCAAAACAATGATGCGATTACCTATCCTCCAATTACCGCTTTGCAGGATTATGAATATGGACAATATATGATGAGATGGCTAATTAGGCACCTACTAATATTTACTGTATTGTAATATTTAAGAGATTTTCTTAGGATGTCTGTAAACCCAGACAGAGAACAAATGAGGGCCAATGAACTGGCGTTTACTGATAAACACTAACGAAAGGGCAGGAAGCTCAATTTAAAAAGAGGATCCAGGGGGAGACGGAACGGCCATCTGCTCAGGGGCAGATGGGTGGGGAGGACTCGGGGAAATTCAGCTACAGGCATCACTCTACAGCAGGGGTCTCCACCTCTGGTTCTGGAGAGCTACTGTCCAGTGGGTTTTCCAACCTACCCGGCTTCTGATGAGCCACGCCTGTTCTAAGGTAGATGCTAGGAACAGGCGTCGCTCATCATAAGCCAGGTAGGATAGAAAATGAAGCGCATGTATAAAATTCGGTTAGTGGATGCCACTGCACTCGTCTTGGCAAAGTCATGGAAGCGATAAGCACGGAAGAGACGGTGAAGAAAGTCACAGCTTAACGGCCACATCTTTTAAAAGAGCTGATATTGTGGATGAACAAGGTAAAAAGATGTCGGCGGTGCAGTGGTACTTTTTGCAGTTTAAAGTCCGACACTTATTAAACATAAAAATACACCAAATTCACACACATTTTGGCCGTCAGAATAGGCTTATCTAAAGCCCTGGTGATTACTGTACACGCACCACACAGCTGCCACTAAATCTCAATGTGATGTCGTGCAGCCCTAGTTGAGGTAGTGAGGGCCACAGCCTTCAGGGCTGCACCCTTACCGCTTCACATTAAAACATTCAATGCAGATAATTATAACTAACACAGGAGAAAACGATCATTCCAGGCAAACTGTTACCTATTACTGCCCGGACAAGATTACAATCCGCGGTAAACGGTATTCCAAAATCACGAGGGCGGAACTGAGATCGAACACCTCCTCACATATGGAGAGACTCAGCGGCACCGTGGGTGATGAAGCAAAGGCCCAAAATTACCCGTTTTAGGTGGGATGAATCTGTATCAAAATAAATGCATCACAGTGAGTAGTGATGATGTGTCCTGGACCACGACAAACCAAACATCCAGCTTTTCAATAACTAGCAGTTAAAAGAAAAACCCAAAAGGTCTGCACCACCTCCCCCCCCCCCCACAATCCCGTAAAAATTATGTTTGTTTTGCGGCCTGAAACCCCCTTGCAGCTATCGGCATCAAAAGGAGCAGACTGAATGTTACCAATCAGCCAATCAGGGGAAAAATATGCAAATGCAGAATCACAACAGATGGAAAAAAACACTTACTGCTTCTGATGTCTTGCTTGGATTAGAATGTGAATTTGAGCTTTGAAGAGTGCTGTGGTTGTGTGAATTTTCTTGTGGAGAATAACTGGTCCCTTGATGAGGGGAAAGAAAAATAAAGTCCTTAGAACAAATATAAATTAGAAAAAAATTTAAATAAAATCAGCAAAACGGACTGCAGGATCCATCATTAGCACTGCAACAGGTCAAGTCAGGATGGTGGGAACAAAAAACAAACTATTATGATGTCAGAAAACGTCCAGTGCATCAAAAAAAAAAAAAAAAAAAAAAAAAAAAAAAAAATCACTCATCGTGTCTTCATTACAAATACAGCTAAAACTACCACTAAACAGAGAATAGTTCTTTTTAATGGTGGTGGGGGGTCACAGATGAAGAATTTATAACCAATCAAATTAGCAGGATTACCAGGTGAACTGTGAGACCTAGGAGGCTCACTGCATAGAACTGCCCCCCCCCCCCCAAAAAAAAACACTCACCTGTGGGCATAAAGTATTAGGGAAATGGCTCAACTAAAGCATAAACATTTAAAAGGCAAGGTCTGAGAACATTTAAACATAGTACCAAGTCACTCAACATGTCACAAATCTCTCCAAACAATGGGTTCAACAAAACTATGCACGACGAACCCTTATGAAACATCTTCATTAACAATCTGTAGAAGAAAAGATGGCAAACACTTTACTTGAAGCAGTCTACATAAGGGTGACATGTAACCGTCATAAGAATGACATAAGAATGACATGACATGTCATGCACATTAATGACACATTATTGATGTTTATCACTGTTGTTCCAAAAACTGAATGACACATTATGACTAGTAGCAATACTGCTTAATCAAAAAATAAATAAATAAATCAATACCGTAAACTAGATCTATGAGACCGAACTAATCTATGAGACAAGTAATATGGCATTAGGTTTCCTTAAATGCTCACACATTAGGAAATATTTTATTAAGCTAGGGAATTGCATGAGAGGGAAACTAAATTATGCATAATGTAGGAACAAATTAAATTAAATACAAAATTTTCCCATATTTATACACACAATTACTTTCCATTCTGAGACTGATGTAAAACATCTGCATGACAGGAAAGGAATCAGACATGAAAGGAATCAGACATGAAAGGAATCAGACACTCGTGCAGAATTCTGCCATGATTTCCGTTCTTGAACTCCTGCTGGGATTTACTGAATAGGCAGGGACACATTCTGTACGACAAACTGCTCACTCTCGAAGCAGCGGGAACATATTTCAGCTTTCAATGCCACCTCTGTCACAATACCACAGGGTTCCATGTCATCACAAACCAATAAGCAACGTGCAAACCATTATATTATATATTGTAAGGAAACGCCGATTTTGACAATACACCTGATGATTGTTTTCAAGCTAGGGAACTTTCATACATAGATGCTCCTTGCTTTACAATGCTTTGACTTAACATATTTTGACCTGACGATGGTGCGATAGCGATGCGCATCCCATAGTCGACTTTGAATTTTTATCTGTTCCCAGGTAGCAATGTGCTGTTCGATACTTTTTACTGATACTGGTCCTTAGCGACATCCACACAGCCACACTTCCAGTCTCTGTAGCGATCACAGGCACGAACATCTCATACAGCATTTAACTTAAGTTAATCATACTGTATTATTGTTTAACTAAATAAACCTGCATTCATTCGCTCACTTTTCCCTTACTGGTATATAGTTACAGTAATTACTTATTCAGTGACAGTAGTTATTTACTTATTTATCCATCATATTCTCGACTTACGATCTTTTCCACTTACGGTGGGTTCATAAGAACGCAACCCCATTTTAAGTGAAGGAGAATCTGTAGTTTAAAATGACATGTTTACTTGTGCTGTAGTTCTGTTCAGTTATTCCAGGCAACAAGCAAGTTTTATAAAATTCAGTCACCTAGAATATAGTAAACGTAACATAATTCACAATTTTAATTCAAATGGAAAACACGACGACAAACCCCATTCAAATACATGGCTACATAAAATGGCAAACAATAAAACAAACACTTCTAAATGTATTAGTAGCAGAAATATGTTTATAGAGCACTCCTTTCTGTTAACTGATATGGGAGATAAAGTGGTTAGTGCGGATACTGCTTAAGCACGCAAGAAATCAGCATGCACCAGGAGAGCAACTGTATTCACTGGTCACATCAAATAAGTCTTTGAAGTACAGAGGCCCACTGCACCACTGTGACCTGGGTTAAGCTGTTAACAGCCTCCTGGTCTGGGCAGCAAGCTGGCCTCTGACCCTCACTAATCCTGCCAAAGGTTGCTTTCTGTGGGCTGGCTCCTTTCTATATTAATTTTGTATGATTATGTGTGTTTATCTGGCCTGTGATGTAGGTGTAAAATGCCAAGATTTGACTCACGGTTACGAGCAAACCTGAAATCTTTATATTTATCTAATACTTTTAAGGGGCAATGCTGTAAAGCAGGGGTGTCAAACTCCAGTCCTGGAGGGCTGGAGCCCTGCACATTTTTTGGGTTGCCCTTATTTAACACACCTGATTCAACTCCTTGCAGCTCCTTGTGCTAATTACCACACAGCTCATGAGCTGAATATTTTGTGATATAACACGGAAACAACCAAGTTACACAGGGCTCCGGCTCCCCAGGATTGGAGTGACACCCCTACTAAAATGCACTATATGAAAACAAGCTTAATTCCGTTTTTAATAGCTAACCTGGGTTGATAAGCTAGCGAAAGGATAGTGGTAACTTCGGTCGAAAATAATTAATTTTAAAGGAACGCGTCTTGTGTGATAAAGATGTCCCCAGAAAGAAACGTCACCATTGACATTGCCGCTGACTTTTGAAAAAGTGCACAGATGAACTTGCATCGCTTTAAATACACGCATAAGAAATCCACAGCGCAGAGAAAACAAGGGATTTGATTCAAGCAGACCTTAACACCATTTGTGCAGCTGACCTAATGGATGCATGCAGTCAGAGACCAACCCGGGTGCACCGTCCTTACCGCCGTCTCTCTCTCTAAGCCGGTGTTGGTGGGTCGCCTTTGCTTTGCTGTGGCCCAAGGGGTCACCCTGCCTGTTTTCAGGACTATCGGAGCGGCGGAGCATCTTGTAGGGTGGGGCTGGGTCCGAGGCATCTCGCATCTTCTCATGCCGGTGATCACTGCCCAAATGACTCTTCGATGGGTATTTAATGCTCTGCAATGCAAAAGGAGCCTTATACCTTTAAGTCCAATACAGAGCAAATAAACACACTTTCACAACTCATAATTCAATTTTTGATAGCTTGATTATGTGTGAAAAGTGCAGACCTACATCCAGACTGAAATGTAGGTTCATACACCTGAAAGCCACACTTATAAAAAAAAAAAATA
>JAODLC010000085.1:10528091-10542745 GCA_026781145.1 Hippopotamyrus pictus | reverse complement strand
TGCCAGATAGCAGAGCATTACAGAAGTCTAACCTACTGTCTAGAAAGGCATGTATCAATTTCCCAGTGTCTTGAATAATAAGGTATGGCTGTAGTTTGGGGATGTTCCGAAGCTGTGGAAAGCATACTTTAAAAGGCAAGGATCACTAGATGGAAAATTTATCGCACATAATAAATGTTTATACTGTGACAGAGTGTTGATTGTGAAATACTGTGAGAATCCACACATAATATTATATCTGATTAAAGGAGACACTGTTGAATTAATACCCTGAATATACTATTCTTAGGTAGACTAAAGGAACACTATAATGCATGATTCTTTAAATAAACAGTTTTAGCTACAAAATATATTCTGAAACTGGGTGTTCCATTTTCTTACCCATTTAGAAATTTGAGCAATCTCATTTGAATAAGACCGCGGATGAATAATTCTAAGAGAATGATATTGAATATATGAGCATGATATAGCAGGCATCTTTGGCGTACATATAGAATAGATCCAGAAGAAAAAAATCATCACATCATGATGAAGAATTTGAAAATGTTTTCAATAATATATCATTTGTTATGTTCTTTTCCATAATAATGGAACAATATTGTGAAAATGTGACTTTGTAACTTTCCGAACTGGAAGTTGTATAAATGCAATTCTAGATATAAAATGAGAGTTGTCTTAATGGGGGTGGTGTGTTTGGGTCGGACAGCGTGTGGCTCCACCGGATATGCCTGCGATCGGAAAGCCAACGGTTCGAGCCCGGCCTTGGCAGAATAGTCACACTCCTAGGCCCTTAAGGGTGACTGCCCTTCACTGCCAAGCTTGCTCCCCCCCTACATGTCTGTCATGAAGAGCAGGATGGGGTAGAAAAAAAGAGATTTACCTGCAATAATCAATAAAGTGCCTGTAGCATTATTAATCATGTGTGTTAATGGGGCAATGAAACCATACATTCAAAGTATATCTAATAACTAAGAAATTTAAACTGCAGCTTTCAGGTATCCTGTGCAAATTACAAATATACCAAATTATTCTGTTTACCCAGGTACTTTCCTATCATTAGCACAATATAAAAATAACAGGACCTGACCAGGATGTTTTGCATATACCCTCCACCTTATCAGTATTCCTGCAACTGGCACGTGTAGATTTGGGTCTGTTCTGAACCTTGTAGTAGCCCTATTTGGTGCGCCCTAGTCAGTAATATAGTTTGAATTGAAATTCAGCAAAATTCTAATGCGAATAAGCTGAGTGCGAGGCGGCCTGGGTGAGGAATCAGCACCTCCAAGTCTGAAGCCATGGTTCTCGACCGGAAAAGGGTGGATTGCCCACTCCTGGTCAGGGAAAAGTCATTTCCTCAAGCGGAGGAGTTCAAGTACCTCGTGAGGGGAAAAGGGAGCAGGATACTGACGGACGGATCGGTGCAACGTCGGCAGTAACGCGGACGCTGTACCGTTCTGTTTTGGTGAAGAGGGAGCTGAGCCAGAAGGCAAAGCTCTCAATTTACTGGTCGATCTACATTCCTGCCCTCACCTATGGTCACGAGCTCTGGGTAATGACCGAAAAAATGAGATCGCAGATACGGTCGGCCGTACAGATACAAATGACTTTCCTCCGCAGGGTGTCTGGGCTCAGCCTTAGGGAGAGGATGAGGAACTGGGACGTTAAGGAGGTGCTCAGAGGAGAGCCGCCGCTCCTCCGCATCGAAAGGAGCCAGTTGAGGTGGCTCGGGCATCTGTCTAGGACGCCTCCTGGACGGCCCCCTGGGGAGGCGTTTCGGACATGACTCACCGAGAGGAGGCCCCCGGGGCAGACCCAGGACACGCTGAAGGGATTATATCTCTGGGCTGGCCTGGGAACGCCTTGGTACCCCCCCGGAGGGGGAGGTCTGGGCATCCCTGCTTAGACTGCTGCCCCCGTGACCCTACCCTGGATTAGTGACAGAAAATGGATGGATGGATGGATGGATGGATTGATGGATGGATGGATAATAATAATAATAATAATAGTAATACATTTGTGAATATGTGTGTGAATATTGTCACTTTGCTACCTCGTCACTTCCTGGATATTCTTGTCCAGCATACACTGATAAATAATGTTTTGTCTTTTTTTAATGTCATTATGTTTTAAATATTCCCACTCTCATAACCACCAGTTAGGGCCTGCAGTAAGAAACAAATAAAAAAGATTAAAGCATCGCAAGCATCCTTTACATCAGAAAAAAATGTTTTTATTGAGATGTTAATTCATAAGTACTGTATGAAAGAGGATCGTTCAGACAGTTCACCAGTTATAAGCATTTCGCTTTGTCAACTGAGTGTCTGTAAAAACCGGTCAAATGACCCCACTAGATTTTAATCCTATAACCATTATTTATTGCCTCTAGTGTTTTGCGCACTTTCGTAATATTTCCCAGTCAGTTTAGAAACGGGTATCAGCTGCACATTGCCGAGCTATATTCATACCATCCATACATTTTCTTTAACCACCTGTCCTATTCAGGGCCAGAGGGGTCCTGGCCTATGGGCACAAAGTAGGGAACAACCCAGGATGGGGCGCCAACCCATCACAGGGCACAAAGCAGGGAACGACCCAGGATGGGGCGCCAACCCATCACAGGGCACAAGGCGGGGAACAACCCAGGATGGGGCGCCAACCCATCACAGGGCACAAACACACCTATGGGCAATTTAGTAACTCCAATCAGCCGCATGTTTTTGGACTGTGGGGGAGAACCCAAAAACCCAGAAAAAAACCCACGATGAGGACATGCAAACTCCACACACATGGAACCCAGGCAGAGACTCAAACCCAGGGCCTAAAGTTGCAAGGTGACAGTGTTAGCCACTGCGTCACCACACTGCTCCGCCTTTATTTGTATTCTTTATTTCACATTGCACTGTATTGTTTTCTTGTATTACATTTTTTTTTTATTTTGGGTATTTAGGTTCCGTTTGTTGTTTTAATCTCGCATGAGGAGGGCTATGCATTGATCAAATAATTTCCCTCGTGATGAATAAAGTTCTTTTTTCATCTCAGTTTACGTAGTAAAAAAAAAAAAAAAACGACCATGAGATACAAGGCAGCTGCAAATCAAGCGACAGGGAATGAAATCAGCCAGCGCTCACTGCGTGTTTTCTGCTTCTGTGTTTTGGAGGCATCGATCGATGGTGTCACTGTAGTTCTGGGCGTCGTGCCCCTTGGCCCGAGGCCGTCCGCGCGCAGTCAAAGCTGTAGCGGAGACGGCATTTTTGCGCTGGCGTCACAAAAAGCGGCCGAGGACTGATGCCGCTCCTTTCCTGCTGCGATACGGTGGCAGGCTGGTAATGAAGGGACTGCACAGGATGAGGCTGTCGTTCTGACGCACTCGCTTTATCGATAAACGGAGGTCCCTGTCGGGCACCCTGCACTGTTTCAGCATCGGTATCGTAACAGAGGACAGGGCCTCCTTTGGCTCTGCCGGATGCACTGATTGGACGTCTGACATGGGCTTTCAGGATCAAACTCTCACGTGGGTGTGATAATGACGAGGAGCTCTGATCCAGCTGTCGAAGCCTCCTTCTACTCCCCAACCGGGAAGCTGAAATGGAGCCCGCATACTGTGCCAACCAGCAGCTGAGAACGCCCCCCCCCCCCCCCCCCCCCCCCCGAGGGAATGTGACCTGTCCCTCCCCCTCCTTTATGGCTCCCCTGCTCAGGAACCCAACTCTGCTTCTCTGACCTCCTGCCAGATGCTGTCGGCTCACCTCAGTGTCAGAGGGAAACGTCCATTCTTGGGCTGGGCCAATGTGAGCCTTCGCGTTGTGAAGTTCCACTGCTCTAATGTCTGAGAGGAGCGGGTTTTTGAGCGGAGAAGCAACCGGTGTCTGGCTGGACCCTATGTTGTACTGGCGGTGACGCACCCGACGCTTCCCAAACAAATACCTGAGCAGAACATAACTGGGGTGGGGTGTACTAGGATGAAAAGGGGGTGATATATCGGGTTGAGAAATTGGGAATTCTTTCTTGAAGGATGGCAGTGCATTCTGGGAAAAAAAAAGTCATGGCAGGTACAAGTGCAAAAGCTGCACTTGTCTTTTGATATCTGAGTGGTGAATTAAGTTAAATTGTGCGAGTGAAACAGGAATTAGGCGCCTGTTGCTCGACAGTGAAGCAGCTAAGGCTCTCGAGGGGCTGCGCTCGGGCTATCAGGTTTCCTGAGAGGCGCTCCCAGGTCCCGGTCGCCTTGATTTCATCTTTAACGACTATTCTCGATTTAATTGGCACCCTAATCTCCACTGAGTAAGTGCTGGCTGTGAGGCGGACTTTCGTTCCAGGAAACGCGGTTTTTCCACCGACTCGCTGTCCCTTCCAGCTGCCTTTTAGCCAGGCCGGGAGCGTCTGGGTTACCCAGGGTAAACCATGCTTTTAAACGTGCGACTGAGACCTACCTATTATAGTCATGAAATACATTGCCCTCAGCAGGTCTTCAGTAGCTATATATCTTTAAGCTGCACTGTGGCTTGTACAGCAAAGTCGCGATGTAGGTGCGCCTTGAAGCACCTGTGAGCGTGTATGGTTTGGTGCTTCAAGACTGACTGGAGGTATGATCGACCAGACCCTCACTGCTTTCGAGTTTGTCATTCTGGCGAGAATGCAGAGCCGGTCGGAGACACAGGTCAGGGCCGGCACCTCTGGTCAGCGGAGAAATACGACACGGTGCGAGAGGCGTGGCAG
Organism: Hippopotamyrus pictus; assembly: GCA_026781145.1. Taxonomy (NCBI): domain Eukaryota; kingdom Metazoa; phylum Chordata; class Actinopteri; order Osteoglossiformes; family Mormyridae; genus Hippopotamyrus; species Hippopotamyrus pictus. The sequence goes on along the minus strand of JAODLC010000085.1, from coordinate 10,538,029 downwards.
ATGTCACGCGATGATAAAGACCGACGTGCTCGGGGCTGAGTGCTGTATCGGTCAAATCCTACGGTCGTTTTGTGGCAAATTGTAATGCAGGAAGTCCTGCAGAGCAACAGGCTGTTTTAGCAAGCTGTATGTTAGGCATTGCTGGATAATCAATCAGGATTACGTCACAAAACTGCTTGGTTATGATTTTAATAATAATGATCTCAAGTTCCATTAGGCATTTGAGGGATGTAATCAGAATTACTTCAGTGTGAGTTGTTTTATTCAATGATTTATGCCCAAACAAACTGTCCAAATCATATGAAATTCTTTATTTATGCAGAATTGAAAACCCGTTACATAAAAATGATGTTTTCATCTTACTAAAATGCCCTAATAGGCGGTGGTGGTGTATGGAGGCTCAATTGGTAGCCCTGTCCCTGCATGAAATCCTGTCCCAGTTCTGTGTGGTGTGTATGTTTGTATTTATGTATGTGTGTGTGTGTGTGTGTGTGTGGGTTTGCATAGATCACATCTGAGGACCAAATTGTCCCCAAAGTGTAGTAAAACCTGAAATTTCCCTACTTTTGGGGACATCTTTTGAGGTCCCCATTTGGATAACCTCAATTTTATAAAAATCTGTGAATGCGATCAAAAAAGTAAAAATGCCGTAAGTCTTGTACTTGGGTTGGTTACTTATGGTTAAGGTTAGGGATGGGTAGAGGTTAAGGGTGTCATGATTGGGATTAGGGATTTTCCCATAGAAATGAATGGACGGTCCCCATCTAGATAGGAAGACCAACTTGTGTGTGTATGTATGGTTGTATGTATGTGTGTGTACAGTGTGTATAATCTGCCTTAGTATGTGTAAGTTTCCTCTGGGTACTTTTCTGTGTAGGTAAATTTGGCGTTTTGTGTATGTGTGTGTGTGTGATTGTGTCCCGCGATGAATGGGTATCCTGTCCAAGGTGTGCCTGTTGCATTATCCTTGGTATAGGCTCAAGGTCACTCTGATTCTGTACCAGATGTGTAGTCATGGATACAGGATGAAAATGACTGCGCTCTCGCCATATAGACTTATATTTAACGCGCTAGCTAATCTTGGCAATATTATAACAGTAAAAAGTTTCACTTGGTCACTTGATATATAAATGTACAAACGGGGCTGGAAATTAAGCTCGCCCACTTGGTTGAGGCTAAGATTTTAGACTAACAGTGAACATAAAAAACTGAACAGGCTAGTAAAAAAGAAATTCATGTGGTACTACTGGCTAGTAGCAAAAACTCCTCCACCCCAGTCTACAAATATGATTATTTGCCCATTTCACACCAGACGCCATTTTGAAAATTTCCTACTAAAAACAAGGATATCGGATCGGTATCAGCACCGATCAATACCTGTTAGATGGACTGGGTATTGACCATATGTGACAGATACACGTCCAGTTGTTACGCTCTGTCAGGTAGGCAAGCGGAGAAGCAGGCGAGCAGAGCCGTAAATACGGGCTGACAGGGTTTATTCAGGGTAGACAGAGGCACACGGTAGGGTACAGTACATAACACTACAATGACTGATCTCCGGGATAGTGAAAGACGCGGACTCATATATACAGGACAGGCTGGAATTAACAAGACATAGGTGAGAACAATCAGGAGTCAACAGGAGGTAATGAGGGGGCGTGGCACACACGAGGATCGTTCGGAGCTGATCGTGACACCAATACTTATTTAGTTTTTGGCAGGATGTAAAATAATAGCTCCTTTCTTCTTAAATCGATATGTACGAGCAATCGCGCCACAACTCATTTTAAATGCATTTTTTTTTTTTTTTGCGGCATTCAAGCTGAACACTATCGCTGCTACTCAGTTTTTTTGCAACTCAATGGGTGTGACTCGGTGACTTCTGCCTGCTGTGACGTCATGTGCATACCCTTTGCATTAGAACATCAGGGAAGAGGGTGACACTCTGGTAGTAAGCAGTGTTCCAGCTACAGTACGTAAGTTGTTAACGGGTGCTTTTGGGAAACATACCAGCTTTTCAATATTATACGGACATTTATTTGCCTCCGCAATTTGATAAGCAGGTTATCCTAGCTCATCAATATATAAATATAAATGAGGCGTAAATCAAAAAGTAAATCCCGATACGCCCCAGTAAATAAATTTATGATGATTACTTTTATTCATTTAAACAGACTTACTAAACATAAGGATATGCCGAAATTCCGGCAATCCAGTTTTAATAGTTGGGTTTTGCCCATAACGCAGCTGAAAACCAGGATGTGCACGAAGCTAAATTAATGAAATGGATGAATGAATACACATCAATGGTATAATGATATAACGGTTTGATTTCGAAATGGCCAACATATGAAAGAAGCGTGTTAAAGGTTATTTTTACTTGTGAAGTGCTCAGCAATGTGATCATATGTGGCACAGGTTGTGGTTTTGATAGAGCACCGTGGAAAGACATATTAATTGCATGGTACCCATATTTGTTAAATAACCAACCACTCAGTATTATTAACATAAAAGCAGACTGGTGCTTATCAGTGAATCCTTATAGTTTGCAAATGTGTAGCAAAACCAGCAGATGGGGTCATTCTGATGACTATAACATTTTCTGAGTGAGTGGATGCTGCTGATAAAATCTGGCAACCAGACAACGGCGCAAGAATCGAGGAGGATGGGGATATTTAATTTTTAAATAATATTTATCAATGCTTATGTCCCAAGGTTTTTGATCTAAATAAGTGGTTGATCACTATAACATTGATCACTATAAGTAAACCATAGGGGGAAACACCAGGAACATGTGTTGAAACATCGGAGGTAAACTTTACACTGATTATTAAACATATTTCAGATAATCTTGAAAAGTAATAATAATTAAATTTGCAAAGCTAGCTATTGTTTTTTTTCCAATGACAGAGTAAAAACGTTTTAGCAAAACTGCGCTGTAAAGTCCATGCAATATGAAAAAGCCTGAACTTAATCTAACTTACTAGCAATGTCAGAATTGTATGTGCATTACATGTGATGCTGGCATTAAATTTTACCTTGCACTTATTATTATTTGGAAGAGTATAGTACACTTCAGTTTTATTTGGAGGTTTGTAACCTATGAACTTTTTTATTTTAAGACTAGTAAAAACTAGCCCTATCTTGTGTTATCTGGTGAATTTAAACATACTGGACAATGATTTAAGTAACTGACATTTGTTTTGTTATTTAAATCTGTTGCACCTGCTTTTGTTTGGTAAAGTTAAATATATCAGATAAAACTGGGCATACAGCAACTGCTTTTCAGTTAATTGTTATTTGTATTTCTTTCCAGTCACAGAGCTATTTATTTTGACACTTGTTTAAGTGAGAGAAGTGTTATGACTCGCTGGAAGACGCGGCAGCGAGAGAAGTGCAGGAGTCCAGGAGAGGGGGTAAAACTCAGGATTTATTCAGGAAGGACACGATCGGGAGCACAAGAAACACTAGCGAAAGCAAGACTCCACATAACGTCACACGGTTTTAATGACCGGACTGGGGAAACATACTTGAACGTGGACTTAAATACACAGGACTGATTAACAACAACGAGAAACAGCTGGTAACATGGGGATTGCACATAAGGTAGCGAGGGGGCGTGGCACACGGTAGGATCGGACAAGCAGGGCATGACAGAAGATCCTGCAACTTAATGCAGTTTGGGGGAAACTGTGATATTTAAAAATTTCTTTTAATATGAAAAAAATTGCATTGAAGAAAAGTTGATTTTTGTTTGTATATGCTGTCAGTTATAGTTCTTAGAAAGAAAATCGGAATCTGCAAAAATCTGTATTGACAGGTCATTCTTGCATAAAAATCGGAAATTGGAATCGGCCAAAAAAAATTGCAAAAGGTGCATCTCTACTTTTTCCACATTAACATGCTCAAAATAAATGTTAACAGGTACATTTTGTTAACGCGTTAAGAATGTGCCCTTTTTGCCTTTCATAGATGCGGGCAGTGGGAAATAGGATGCATCTGCCTACCTCACCACTGTATCATCAAAACGAACAAGACGTACAAGCCACATTTCGCTCGGGGAGTATTCAGACAATTGTGTAAGCCAGCGCATAATCTCTGTTGGACAAATTTCACAGTTGCACGATCCGTATACACTGTCTACATTACTGCTTACATATTCAATAAACAGCAATTTTGGAAAAGCCATTTCACAGAATGTGGTAGAGTCATGCCTAATTCTGCATTTGCATTGGTGCTGCTCACACTTAAACAGTTCCACACGCAGAATTTGGAATACCTTTTCTGCTCCTCTAGGCTGAGGGTAAGTGAAAGTGCTTCTAGTAAAGCTAAGACTGTGGTTAGGGTTAGAATGCCTATTAAGCTGACATCTGGGGTTACGGTTATAAGTAGGGTTAGGGTTAGCTAACAACAGCTAGGGTTCGGGTTTGAAAGAGTTCTGGGCCCCTGTATCAAGTATACCACAATATAGCTAGGTTTAATAACATTCCTCATACTTTGCATGGGCCTGCTGTCTAACTCTGAATCCCAAATTAGGGTTCACCAATAAAAGGTAGGATTAGAAAAGTTCTGGCTTTTACAGATATCCAAAGGTCTTTTTGTGATAGTTCTGGGCCAGGTGTTGAGAGAAACCATGGTCTAACTGGGTTTGATACCATTTGTCGTGCCTTCGAAAAGGCCTGTTGTCTAACCTTGAGTTCCCAAATCTTGGTCACTGACAACAGTTAGGGTTAGAAAGGTTATGGGTGTTACAAATATCTACGGCACTATGATAGTTCTACATCCTCATTAGGTGGAGAGGTGGGTCTGAGGCTTGGGGTCTGTGCTGCCGCTGGGAAGGTTGCCGGTTTGAATCCTGTAAATACCCGGTGTGATTCTACTCCATTGGGCCCTTGAGTAAGGCCCTAATCCTGCTTCTCTCTGGGTATGATGTTAACCTACATCCAGCCCCGCAAGCAGGTCCTCCAACTTTCAGGGAAAATTTTAGGGGGGTTGATGGTAGGGTTGGCACTCCATTCTCTGGAAAAAACCTTGCACTGTTCCATTCCATCTGAGCCAGTGTGGTGCTGAGGTATCACCCACCACACAGATGCATATATTAGGATCCAGACCCAGCATAAAAACACTTTTTTTTGACTCTGAACACCATTCTAACTTTAACCCTCGCTTTTGTTGGCTAACCCTAATTTGAGGACTTAGGGTCACACAACGGGCCCTTGGAATGTACGAAAAATATTATCAGACACAAGTACATTGTGGTTTCCCTGGATACGGGGCCCAGAAGTATCATAAAAAGACCTTTGGATGTATGTAAAGCCATACCCCTGTCTAACCCCAGCTTTTGTTGGCGTTACACAACAGGCCCTTGGAAAGTATGAAGAATGTTATCAAACCCAGCTAAACTGTGGTTTCCATGCCTAAGAACATGATGAACAAACGTATGTTCTCAATCAGTACCCTTTCCGCAGCTGCGCTCCATAGGCCCCGCGTTGTGGCACACTGTCTTCCAGCTGCGCTCATTACTCTTATTATCCATGCCTCACACTGGGATATAAACCCCAATCCCAGTAATCCCACTTCATTAAGGCTGGATGCCCTGAAAGCCTCAGACCCAGTGATGCTGCTGGCTAACAGGCTGCAGCTACCGCTTTGGCTTGCCGATGCCGCTCTTACAGCAGGGCTCGTAAATTGTCTCTGACAGGTGTTTCCTTACACGCCCAGCTAGTAATTGTGGAAGTTTATTTATCAGTTTATTTGATCGTTCTTACTTTTTTTTATTATCAATTTGTGACTGTTAGCTTAGCATTTTATCAGTTAGTGGTTTCAATGGAGGAAATGTGATACTTTACTCTTCGAGGGAACAGTCCTATGGCTCAGAGGGTAGCAATGTAGCTTCTCAACAAGGGCGTAGATTTGAGTATGGATGGTAGGGACACGTGCGTAACAATATTGTGGGGGCCCTTGCCTCACACCTCCAAGCTTGCTGACTCGAGTCCCTCCCTTAGCTGTGTGTGTGAGTAATTTGCATGCTTTTGCCAGTGTTTTTGTGGATTCCACCATCTGGTCCCATGACATGCAGTTATGTGAATGAGCATCTGTGAATTGTGCGTAGTGTGTGATTGTGAGTGTGCGTGCCCTGTGATTGGCTGGAACCCTGTATAGGTGTGTGCGCTTTGTGATCCTATCATGAATCAGCTGGATGGATAGATCGATGGAAACTTTCTGAATGTTACAGAGAAGACAAGCAAATGTATAGCTGAGGGGATCTTCTAGATGCACTCTACCATTTTTAGTTCTTCTTTATTGCTGAGAGGTCTTCTTCTTGTGTAGTTTGTGTCTGTCTAAAGTGGAATCGTTATTCTTATAATGCACCTTGGCTGTTTTTAGCAGAGTTTAAGAACTGTTTTTCCTCAAGCTGGGCCTTGGCTTTCAAAGGTCCTTCTGACAGAAGACTGATCCCCGAAATGTATGAGAAGCAGAATTAAGATCAGTGTCCCACCGTGGTCCATCAGGCTACCATGCCCTGTAAGGGGTTCCCCGTGGAGTCTCCTGTTCAACTTCTTGCCTGATGAGGGAGAACAAGAATTTTTTTCAAGAAGCACTTCATGTGAAGCTGTGCGATGACTCTTCTGTATCGCCTGTCCAAGATCCTGCTGCTTCATTACGAACGTCTGACGTGATACAATTGTTTCCTGGTCACAGATCACCTATGAGCAAAAAAAAAAGGAAACGAAGCCTGAAAAGGATTTCTTAATTCGTCTTCTAGGAAAGACACAAAACACAGCGGTAGTTAGTCGCGGATCAAAGGAAGATGAAGGACGCAGTGAAAAGGTGAGGTATTTCTATACCGTCCCGATGGCTTTTACAGACACTTGTTGGCAGATGTCATATTGTTTCCTTGGGAAAGGGACTTGGTGCGATTTTAAGGCTTGGATGGGAATATTGCAGCGCTGTGTGTAGCAATGGGGCCACTCTTTCCTAAGATGTATCTGCATCAGGGTCCAGGGTCCGTGGTCACATTGTGCGGGCCTGCTGCGGGCCTGCTGCGGCACTGCGGGGGCAAGGATGACAGACGGTGAAAAACGAACCCTCCCCCTGTCAAATCCCTGCTCCCACAGAGCCGAGCGACTTGCAGGGGGGTTTATGGTCTGGATGTGTGGAGCGGGAGCCGTCTCTGACAGCCGCTTTGCCGCTGGTCTCTCTCGAAAGCCCACCTCCCCCCCCCCCCCCCGAAAAAAAAAAAAAAAGAGGCAGGCAGTTCCTGCCTTTTTTCGATTAAAAGCTACAGTGGGTTATACCAGAATTACCCAGAGCACGTCTGTGTTTTTTAAAGTATCGCCTTACGCCGCGTTCCCCTTTCAAAGCCTGGCCAGGGCAGTTACGGTGCTGATTTAATTACGACCTGCTTACTCGACATCCCACTCTGCTTTAAGTTTCCATTATTCAGTACCATAAATAGAGGGACATCATGGTTTGGGGGGTCCGTTCCGCGGCGGCTGATGTCTCTGCTCGCCGGGGTACACTGTGCAGTGTCTTGCGAGGTCCCATATTGAAATTCCCAAGGCTGCAGCGCAGACGCGAAGGTCACGTTTCATCGCTGGATGCTCTTCTGCTGGATCTGCTCCTAAATAAACACATTACCCCTATTAAAGAGATCGGCACGGGAACAGTCTGCACAGTGCACGGTCCTCTCTAGGCTCTGCTCTACCCCACCGGTCCATGTCAGTGGTGCCTCTGTTGACCACAGAAGTACTGATGCTCCGTTCTTCTCCACAGCCCTCGCATCTGTCCTGATGAAGCGGTGGGAAAGGACGGGAGGTGTGTGTTGCGCCGCTGGGTGGCCACAAAGATCTCAGCGGGGAAAGCTCTCTGGCAGTTTCCCATCTGCACTGCTGCCTCTCTATTATTCAGTAACTGCGGTGGTTTCGTGACTACGGAGCCCATGCTAACAGGGCCCTCTGCGATTAGGACATCAAAGGAAGGCCACAGCCAGCACTGCTCTGACATCATCCTTTGTTGGCGATCTGCTGTCATTAGGGAATTATAACTTTTCATGATGGCGGATAATGTGAATCAGTGTGCAAGGCTTCTAGCACACAGGAGCAATTTTAGAACCTGTGACCTTTAGGTTAGCCTTGTCCCAGTCTGTCCGTCCTTTTCCTAAGCTGGTCTTTCTCAGCGTGCTAAGTCCAGTTCGTGTTTGAGTTAGTTAGTCTCTATGACTGTAGTTCCCTGTTTGACCAGTGAGTGTCGCCGGTCATCCCATTATGTCCCCTGTGTTCCTCTCGGTTTACTGCCCCTCGTAGTCCTCGCGGTTTCCCTTGCTTTGTAGGCCACCGCACCACCGTATGACTGAATGGGCTGAGCGTGCGGCTGAGCCGTGCCACCCACAGCGCTGTGGGTTCGAGGCTGGCTGGAGGGCCGGCCGGTGCCCCGTTTTGGTTCTACATCCTATAGTCCTTGTATCTGCTGTGTTCTTGGTAGCTCCTAATCCCTCGTGTCTGAGTGATTGGTATTGGCGCACACCTGGCCCTGGTTTACCCCTCTTTATCATTGCAAATATGTGCTTGCCCATGCTCCTTTCCTCTGTGGGTTACCGAATGTGAGTCTATTGCCTGCCTGTGTTTCCTGTGAGATGTTCCCCACTGTTAACCTGGTCCCACGTCTGTGTGTTTACGTTTCCTAGTGTCAGTTATAACCTGTGTTAGCGCTTGTCTTGCCTACCTGCCTTTGTCTAGACCCCTCGCGGTCCCTTTGGTTTCTTCTTCTTTTGAGTGTAGTCCGTCTTAAAGTCACAAATGTAATGCAGGAACTGATGTACAAATGCACGAATGTCTTAACAGAGGGGTATTGAAACCCCCTGCCCCAGAGTTATGAGGCAACAATGCTGCTGTCTCAGCCATCTCGCTATTCTTTATAATATATAACGAAGTCTCAGTTCTCTTTTATTGTGATGCAGTGTTTCATTGTGATGCCAGGCTAACAGTATTGAAAATATCTGACCTATGGCATAAAAGCGAACAGTGCAAAAGCATTTCAAGGTGAAGTTATAGCAAATTTTCCATCAATATGTGCAGATGAAAACACACAACAAAGTTTTCAAAATCTCTCTGCTGTTTCGATGTCATCACTTCTACCACAGGCCTTGATTTTGTCTGCAACACAACACACCAACTGTTCCTCTTTCCTAGCCTCAAGGTCCTCAATACATTTCGCAGATGTACTCTGAGATCTTATTTTCTCTGCGCAACAATGTCGATTACAGCTCAACAATACGTTTCCAGCGATTGATTTATAACGTCTTGTGTAATAGTAATGTCTTGACGACGGCATTGGTTTTGAAAAAGAATGGATGGAACAGGCACGTAGAAGAATGATTATCGGCGCACCATGAAAAGCCAAATTTTATAGTTTTGGTGTTTTTGAGAGACTGAGAGAGAGTAGTGTGCGAATGGAAACAGTGACATGTCCACGGAAGAGTGGAGATTGTGTACGGCGTGTGGTCAAACATATCTCCTCTTCCCTTGGCACGCCTGCATTTTGAAATGAAGCCTTTTACTGGGACAATAAAATGGTGGAAATTTACTGTTGTCTTCTCTCAGCTCTCAGCAGCGTAACTGGCTTAATGTACTTGCGGTTCGGCATGCGCGCCGACTGATACCGTCCTTCGCGTATGTGACGCCTATCTGGACGCGGATTCGATGTAGCTCATTCGCCGTACTTTTCCAGGAATGCTAACCTCAGCACATCACTGTCTCACATTTTCCATTTTTGTTCCCTACTCCTCTTGCAAACATTAGAGTTGCCCGTTGGGTTCTTCAGGAAGACGTCTTCGGCCAATTTTGTAGACTTCTTTGTCTTCCCTGGAGGTTGGGGGAGTAGATCTGTCCACAGGGTCGAGATGTATACCAGCTGGATGAAACGATATTTGGGGTCAT
>JAODLC010000085.1:10483694-10493722 GCA_026781145.1 Hippopotamyrus pictus | reverse complement strand
TAAAAAGGTTTTCCCCGTTTCCTGTCCGCAACATAAATTTTTTTTCTGCGCGCCAATTCCGCCTAGTACGGCTTCTGGCCGCTACTCCCGCCGCGCAGCAGCGTAGCGTGTGTACTCCCAGCATCCTAGTTCTTTGTACTTGCGTATACCCTTAAAATCGAATAATGACTTACGAACATTTCAAGTTGCGAACGGCCTTTCGGAACGTAATTCGTTCGTAACTAGAGGAGCGTCTGTACTTCATTTTATGTTATGAGACCTGTTCTCCTGTTAACTCTGCTGGAGTATTTTATGTTTACGATCAAGCGGTGCGTATGAGAAATTGTTGTTGTTGTTGAATGTGCTTTTTTCATGCCACAGTATTCTGTGCCATGCCATATTGTAAAATAAAGGTCTGAACTTGTTTGTATTAATATATATTTAAAAAAAAAAAAAAAAACGTGTTTTTGAGGTGACGGTTTATTTGTCACGCATCAGCTATTTAGGAAGTTCCCTGCAAGACTGACAGATTTAAGAACAAGACCACCAGCACATATTCCAGTAACATATCATCATAAATGATATTGCATAGCTGCCAAAAGAGCCCAGGACCAGCAAAGACCTATACTTAGACTCATTTTTCCACATTTGTATATAGAAACCAAATTAGTGCCTTAAAAGAAAGCTTACACATCCATTTACATACAGTGCAAAGCCTCAAAGGGAAAATCTAAGCCATCCGCGTCCGTTAATTAGGCTGTGGTCTGTTTTCAAGACCTCACTTTCATAGCTGGTTACATGTGTTGTGCCAGACAAATTTGCAGCAGTACAAGCAGGGGGCCATATGTTTAATCTTCATTTTAAATGAAACTGTTGCAGCGTTTTCAGCTTTGTAACAAGCTTCTTCCTTTGTATCTTTCCCAAATATTTTTATCCTTATTTTACATCGTGAACTGCCAAGATGCTGCTTTGGATCTCTGCAGTGTAGTTCACTGCTGGGTCTCCGCGTGATCTCCCGCTAAGTGTTTCAGATCCCGTCCAGGTGCTATTCAAGGCCTTCCACCTTGTTCCGAGGATCCCCACATAGCTGCTGGCCATTCACAGCTCCCTGCCTTCTGCGGTCCATCACGAATCGAGAAGCTTTTATGAGCATGGAGTTCCACTGCATTTGCTCTTGTAAAAGGTACCCAAGACAATAATGCTAAGACAAAAACCAAAAGTAGTTCCAGAATTCCAACTGAAAGGACAGGTTCTCCTACCTTGCAGGGAATTCTAACTGAACAATGTCTCAACATATAAGAATGGACATGTACGTTGTTAGGCCAAAGATGTTTTCCTGGTTCCTGAGACTGCCTGATCCTAAGCAGCAGTTTGTAAGACTGTTTGTGCATACATGCATGCATACGTCTGTCCATGAGTCTGTGGGTATACGCCCAGAAAATAATCCCCTTATATTCCCAGAGACATCAGTCATGCTGTTCAAATGGCTCAAAGAGCCAATTGATAAGAACGTTCCAGAAGATTAAGCGGGTTCCAAAAAGAGCTAGAAGCTCAAAAGTCAAATGGGAAGTGAGAATCCTTATTTCTGTTGGCAGGTGCCACTGGGGGAAGCGTGGTCTCTGTCAGTAACAGTAAGAGGAGCCTCCGAGGTTTATGGGCTTAAACTGCCAGTAAGCGCATCGTGCATACTGAAATTCCCAATTAAACGCTGCTTCACTGTTTTGCGTGCAAGCCAGATATCTTGCTCTGAAAATCGTTGCTACTGTACAAGGGTATGAAAAATATTGCTGCTCATGACAGCAATTCCTTAATAATATACTCAGATAAATACAGAACCAGTTTTTATTATTTTTTTTTTTTTTTAATAGCTCGTGAAGTTTATTTTATGTGGTCAGCTGCAAGGATGTGAGGTGACGGGGGCTAAGGTTGCTGGAATGGCATGCATAATTTTAGTTGCTTTTCGACGAGAAAGACGGCAGATATATAGGAACACCTGACTGCGATGAAGATATCTGACCCATCCCATGAGCAATCATGCTTAATGATCCATGGTTATGTATTTTTATGCATACTGTATAAACTTTCTGAGGCCAAACTATGGAATGCTTGTACTAGGCAGTCAGGCAGTTTTGTCTGCATTCTATATCATCGAACAGACTGTTACGGGATGTCTAGAAGCAAGGCTGTCTAGGCCATAGCCACCGTCCCAGAACTTGGGCCATCCAAAATGAAAAGTACCTAACAAGTGGAAACTATTAAGGTCTCCCGCCTTTATAAGGCGGGGAAGCATTTTGCGCAAAGTGGGGTTTTGATTGATTGCATGCTACAACGTATCACCCAGCAACGGCCAGCTCAAGCCAATCATCAGTCAATTAGTGAATGCCTTTATTTGCTAATTCCCTCCAGATGATGAACTGTTGTGACCAGAGATAAAAACATGGGGCAATATATCAACAGTGTGCCCAAATTCCTGTATTAAAAGCAAAAGAAAAAAGCAACACTACATTTTTATGGTTATAGAAATGAGGTTTCTACGATAATTAAATAAATTAAGGAGAATGGATCTTTATAAAATCAAAGGACCTTCTTCTGCCTGTTATTTATCGTAGTAATAATATAGCCATGCAGTACTGGACATTCTGGATTTAAGGATTTTATTTCGCAAGGGGGAAGATTCTTTACATTCCTATAGTTACTATTTTACAGATTGATGTTTTAGCCATTGAAGATTAAATTTTAATGGCAGAGAATTGGCTGGGCAGCTTGCAATGTGCTATTGTGGAAATACAAAAGGTTGTGGTGCAATAGTGCTGTATGTCAGATAGTATTCCAAATGCAAGTCTAATTTAATATGTACCATATTTGTACAGGACATTTAAGCAAGTACCTCTTGTTCATTACTAGACCTGTTTTTAATTTCAGTGAACCCAGATTAAGTAGTCATAGTTGGACACAAATCGCTAAAATCTGAAATAAATGAGTGATATTTACGTAATTTATTGGGGTAAATGGAAACTTAATATGCGATTTTCTTGAATTCTTGCATTTTTAGTGATCTGCTGTAAACTCACCCAGTACACAGCTTCTTAGATGCAAGCGATGAGTGAAACATAAGTGGTCCTATGAAGAAAGTGGTGGATGGACTTTATCCAGGTTTCTGCGCACGAACAAATGGTCAAATGCTATGTTTAGTCTCAGTGAAGTGTTGCCTTTATAGCAATGAATTGGAAATTTACTTAATTGCCCTCCACCTGCATTTATCATCATCAGTTAGCTTGAGCGACTCATGAAAGGAACGGAACGATTACTTGGGAAGGTTACTGTGTCTACTCTAGCCTCTGCAGTCGTTTGTAGGGTATAACATTTCCATTTTCTTAATAGGTATCACGCTATTAAGATTTTATTAGGTGCTGACTCCTGGAGACAATAAAAGGCAGCGTTCTTCCAGAACATTCTGTCTGTTGAGCTCGTTGTCAGGTTTCTCAAAGGCATGTTCATTGTTATGATGATTGAATCTATCTCCCTTGTGCCTGATTGTCCTCCACTTTTCCAAACGCTGTAGTTTTTCCAAATGCACCGGACATTCTCATCATGTGAGATCTTCTGCTCGTTTGTGTTTCACGTGGACATTCGGGCTCGATATGATCAAGAGTTCACTGGCTTGTTTTGTTTGCAGCTTATGTTATTCTTTAAGTTTTCACTAGCAGTAGTATCCAAAGGCCTAATGCTCTTCTTGTCTTGTTTATTCATCTTCCAGCTTTCATATCCATATTGATCTTTATTCTTATAGACATGTAAATACGTTTGAAGAACTTTTCAAGGTCCTTCATCTCAGCTATGTGTAATCTGTTTGCTATGTGTAATCTGTTATGTATTTTTGACTGGCAGATCTGTTGTTTTTGATGACTGTTCCAAGGAGGCAAAAGCTGTCCATAAACTCTTTGACTTCACCACCAACGCTGTCTGCTGCTGTTCCTGTGATCCTCTGTTTACTTCACGTCTCAACATTTCAATTTAGATTTTCTTCGTTTTTTAACGTGGTGTCATCTGCATATTGATGGTTATTGTTGTTTCATCATCTAATCTTGATGTCACGCTAGCCCAGCTTCTCTCAGTATTTGGTGTTTATGTGTGTATATATACAGGCCCCCTACACACACACACACTCACACACACAAACTATATGGACAAAATTATTGGGACACACCTCTCAATCCGTGAATTCAAGCGTGATACTGTCGTCATAGGATGCCACCTGCAATAATATTATGTGTGTATGTATTTATATACAGTATGTATGTATTTATATATAGTATGTATGTATGTATTTATATATAGGATGTATATATGTATGTATTTATATATAGTATGTATGTATGTATGTACAGGCATAATATCACCATGTGATTTTATGATTTTATACAGTAACTCCTTTACCTGGAATATGTCAGCTTCTCCATATTCAGTCCTAAATCTCAATCCGTGTACCGTGTAGGGATTCTTCATGAAGACAAAGAGATACTCTGGTTCATCCATCACTGGGAACAGTAGTTTGGCATAGTAAATAGAATTGAAAACACCTGTTGAATTATGTCTGGTACGCCTCACTTTATTTTTTTCGATTATTCATCTTGCGTGACGTCTCCTGTCCATCGACCATCCCTGTAAACATTCCAGGTTATATGTCCAATAGTTTCCCTTCCACGTAAGAGTCTAATCTTATTGGTATGTGACATAAAGGAAATTGTATGATAGTCTGCTGGGCTGTTAGGTCTGTTTTGGGGGGAAATTATAAAATAACAATCCACAGGCAATTGAGCTGTTTTAAAATTAACATATTTTGGTCAATACCTTGAGTCACCCTGCTCCAGCTGCTCATGAAATTTCTGTTGGGAGTCATCTGTCCCAGTGGCTTTTCTTGGCAGTGACCTCCAGACTAATCTGGCCTTCGTTCCCTCTACCTTTCCACCTGAGGGGCCCATTCCCAGGTCTGCCCGTTCGTATGGTTTTCTAGGCAAAGACCAGAGATGTTCTGACACTGTTTTCTCCTGCGGAATTTGAAATAGTGTAACTGAAGCTGTCAGATTTTTGACCCAGTCCTGTATTGCAGCTGCCCAGGACATTCTTCAGCTGTGCTTCACCGTCAGGAAGACTCCTTAAACCACTCTTTATGAAACAAACATGACACAAGTCCAAACTCAGAAGCTATATAAGACATCTCTAGTGAGACCACTTGCCTTCCAATAGCCGTTGCTCTTCTGGGTGCCTCAGAGGTTAGCGTCAGAATGTAATATGATGTAAATATCAATTCTCATATCAAAATACCACAATTGTAATTCCTAGACAAATAGAGTCGGTGGCCATCATATTTAACATGATTAGCTAGTATTAGGTAGGGCCTCCTTTTGTCTGTAAAATAGGTTCATAGGTTTCAGAGAGACCAACTGCCCGTCATTATTTTGTCATTTTTACATTTGCGGCCTTCCTGTTATCTTCCTGTTATCTTCCTGTTATCTTCCTGTTATCTTCCTGTTATCTTTAGTGGGTCTGGCCGTTTCACTCTCACATTAACAGGACATTTTCAGCCACAGAAATGCCACTGGCTGGTGCTTTGTCGTCCGTCACACGGTTGGATCTTCTGTAAACTCCTGATGCAGCAGCATGTGAAAATCCCAGCAGGATATCTGTTTCTGAGATATCGGAACCACCACTTATGGCACCTACAATGGCCCCACGTTTAAAGACGATTTAGCTATTCTAATGTAAAACAGTAACTGATGCACTTGACACATGCTTTACAGTATGTGTTCCGATTTGCTTTGTTCAGAGGTGTATGCAAGCAGCTGTAAATAATAAAGTGGCAAATATGTGTATATGAAACAACAGTAACCCAGGACAATAGATTAGTTGCATTTGTTTGTTTTTGTAACTGTTTTGCATGGACTTTATAAGGAGAAATCAAAAGGAAACTCAGTTGAGTAACATCCGAGTTACTCATAGTAGACATGGTGCCAGAGGATTAGTGGAAGCTGTGGCCAGTCAGGTTCAAATATTTCGAGAGACTGGCTTGCGAGAGTGTGCTTAACTTTGAGTCAATTAAATTTAATTGCCTCCAGGTGTATACACGGAGAAGATAATTTATGATTAATATCATGGAAACTTACCAAGAAAGCAGATTGTATCGTGTGGTATATGGTTTTGGGACCTCTCATGTTCTAAATCAGTTCGATATAATTCCCAGTAAAGAGCTTTCATTTGTAAAAGATAAAGCGGTGACGGTGATGTTCGGTTGACTGTCGTTAACTGCGGTGATATGAGGCCCAATCAGGTGGAAGGAGACAGCTTTATGAGCCAGCCTCCTCGTCTCTGTCACGAAGCTGTCCAGACTGCGGTAAATCAACAGAATGAACCACAAGCAGCCAGTTTACGCTAACGGCAAATTCCGAAGAGATATATCTCAGCCTGGCAACGTTTCCTCACTTTGCAAGATGAGCAGGATGAACAGAGTTTACAATGATCTCACATGTTTAGGACATCCAGTTAGAGAAATATTTTTAGAGAAGAAACATTCATCTTTACATTAATAATAAGAAGTCCAGTGCCAGTGGTAATAGTGGATGCAGTACAGTGCAGTCAGGGAAATCTCTGGTAAGAGGAGAACTAGGATCACGGTAGGCCTGTAATAAGCTTCCTTCCACCAGTGGCCTGTGCTACGAAGCAGGGTTACCGGTTGATCGGGGTAACTTGTCGGATTTAAGGTAGTCTGGGCAAAATGCAAGTGAACGAATATGAAGTCCATTTAAACTGTGGTACCTTAAATCCGACAAGTTACCCCGAGAAGCCGGTAACCCCGCTTCGTAGTACTGGCCGCTGGCCTTTTAACTTCCTTCGAATTTGGTCAAAAGATTTCCAGGTCAAGTTTTAGTGGGGAAAATCTTTCTGTGCTGCTGAGAAATTGATTCAGTGAAACGATCAAGTGACATACATCCATAAGCAATGTAGCGAAAACAACAACAACATCAATAATAATCATAATAATGTGCAACAGTCCATGGCAGTCAAAGAAAATGGTGTCTAAATGTCCCCGCGACCCTGAATAGGACAAGCGGTTTCCAAAAATGGATGGATGGACGATCTTTATGTTGGTATGATATTACGATGTTCCTCAGCAGATGAATATAGATCCTACATGGGAGGCCAACCTTGAATAGCATGGTAGCAATTGCTTGTATAGTAGAAAGCAGCAGTTTGATCTACTATCATTTCCTTGTCCTTTGAGTGATTGTATTGTAGAGTGAAATGCCATTTCACTAGGATGATAGCATTTGTTTTTCTTTACGCTACTTCAGTGTACTGGATACTAGCCTAAGAATGTCCTACAGTTGTTGTCCATTGCTAAAGGTTGTCCATTGCTAAAGTACGTTGTCCATTGCTAAAGGTTACTACAATAGTACACAAACAAAAAAATACAGGATTCATGCACACTTTTATAATAGATGTATTTACTGTAAAAACACTGTAAAAACACTGTAAAAACGGCATATTCTGGCACCCATCTCAGAATGTTCATCTCATGGGATGAAGCTGGCAGAAAAAAGCATTCGTTCTAGAAGAACGAGAGCATTTAGAGCTCCAGAAATGATTAAACACACATAAACGTTTCCAACATTGTGGGAAACAAAATACTGTAATGATGTACTTGCAATTCCATCCTGCTGAATTAATCTCATTGGGTGCTTGTTCTGTGTTGACAATTTTCCTAGACATGTCTGTCATGGTTGGAACTTTCTGATTTGTTGAAAGGTTTACATATACAATCATTTTACATTTCACAAAAACACACAGAAAACATCCAACCTTCCATTATTATTATTATTCCTTCCATTTTATACTTTAGATGTATGAAGACTCTGTTTTACATCAGTAATTTGCTGCATATTTGTGATCCCTTTTCTACATACTTTATAATATACATGAAAAGCTAAAGATTTCAAATAATAGACATAACTTGCCTTTTCCCATATAACTGGAAATATTTTTTCGCTGTACTTATAAAAATTCACTAACAGTAAGCAGTAAATATTACCGAAGATGACTTGAAATTGTAGGATGCGCCTTGTGAAAATTCACATTTCCCACAGCAAAATTTTTTACTGGACTATGTTTTTTTGGCCTTTCTGACATTATTGTTATTTCTTAATGTTAGTCTTCAGGAAATTGGGAGCCAACATTTCCTGAAATACGGAAGCCAAACAATGCCTCTAGTCTTTAAATAAATTCAGATTGTTCCTTTAGACTGTACAGTCGTTCCCTCTTTGGCTAACATCCATTGAAGATATCAAATAACATTAACATTATATGCAAAGTTTGGGGTATTTAAAACCAACATCTGTACTACTTTAGGGATGTCTCACCAAAGTCACCCTGCTGGATGGATGAATTTGCTTTCACTTCTGGTCAATGAGCCCCCCCCCAGGCTGCCCACGATCTCCTGGCAACTGTGGCCTTGTGGGAATAGCCTTAACACCGTTCTCCATTTTAGGGCACCCACATCAAGGGTGGTGCAATGAGAGGCCAGGCATTGGGAGGGGGGGCAGGCTCTGATTCAAGAGGCTTTATTGATAAAAAATGACAAGGACGTGCTCTAAATGAAGGGGGGTGTCGGGTGGAGCCTTGTGGCCTGGAGGGGTCTGTACCAAAGTCCCTGGAGGGGTCTGTACCAAATCCCCAGAAAGGATCTGTACCAAAGCCCCTGGAGGGGTCTGTACCAAAGCCCCAGGAGGGATCTGTACCAAAGTCCCTGGAGGGGTCTGTACCAATGCCCCTGGAGGGGTCTCTACCAAAGCCCCAGGAGGGGTCTGTACTGTACCAAAGCCCCAGGAGGGACCTGTACCAAAGCCCCAGGAGGGACCTGTACCAAAGCCCCAGGAGGGATCTGTACCAAAGCCCCAGGAGGGATCTGTACCAAAGCCCCAGGAGGGGTCTGTACCAAAGCCCCAGGAGGAACCTGTACCAAAGCCCCTGGAGGGGTCTCTACCAAAGCCCCAGGAGGGATCTGTACCAAAGCCCCTGGAGCGGTCTGTACCAAAGCCCCAGGAGGGACCTGTACCAAAGCCCCTGGAGAGATGCCATGGAGGGGTTTGTACCAAAACCTCTGGAGAGGTCTGTACCAAAGCCCCTGGAGGGGTCTGTACCAAAGCCCCAGGAGGGACCTGTACCAAAGCCCCTGAAGGGGTCTGTACCAAAGCCCCAGAAAGGATCTGTACCAAAGCCCCTGGAGGGATCTGTACCAAAGCCCCAGGAGGGGTCTGTGCCAAAGCCCCTGGAGGGATCTGTACCAAAGCCCCAGGAGGGATCTGTACTGTACCAAAGCCCCTAGAGGGGTCTGTACCAAAGCCCCAGTAGAGCTAGTAGTTTCTTTTCTTGGTTCCGTCTCGCTCCTCACAGCTGCACTTTTGAACGTAGGCCGAGGGCCTGACAGGGTTGCTGCTGGATGACTGTATATGGCTTGATGGGCTAACGCCCGGCCAAGAGGATTAGAAAAGAAACTTTAAATCTTACTCTAGTTATGTATTACAATAAAAAAGTACTTAATATGCAAACACCAGTGTCTTGGTAATCTTTCAGTGTTGTATCTGTCTTGGGTTGAAATTTTTGCATCATTACACCAAAGCCTGTTTTATCGCCTTGGGCGCAATACCTTACCGTACAGTATATGCATTGGTCATCTACAGCTAGAGATATGAGGAATGGAATCTTGAATATTATATGATGATGTCATCATCCCATGGTAACCTGCCAACTTGTTTACTTTTGAATCCCATGAACCTCATTGTCCTTCAGAGCGTTCTGGTGAGTGGACGTACTCTGCGAGTGTTAGAACACAGAAATCGAACAAATCAAGATTAACATTAAAATCACTGCTAAAGTTACGGATGGTGTGGGGGCGCGGTGCTCAGGCTGGATTGGGTTCAATCTAGGGTGACCACCTAATCCATGTCAGGAGGGACGCTATGAGCTACAACAGGATTTGTAAACTACCATTTCAT
>JAODLC010000085.1:10472896-10483594 GCA_026781145.1 Hippopotamyrus pictus | reverse complement strand
ACTTTAAAGTAATTCGTAAAAGCTGAAGTAGCTCATAGCGTCCCTCCTGACATGGATTAGGTGGTCACCCTAGTTCAATCCTAGGTTCTTTCTGTGTGGAGTTTGCATGCTCTCCATGTTTTCGCTGGGGGCTCTGGTCTCCTCCCATGGTCCAAAAGCGTGCTGGATATGTTGATCGTGACCCCAGTTGGGATTAAATGGTTTAATATATCGATGGATGTTGAAGTTAGAACATCAGGCAAGAATGCAGAGACAATATTAAAGAAAGAAAAGGCACTGAAACAGAACAATACGATGAAGGTGAAGGAAGCAACAACGATGAAAGAGAGTGGTGGAGAAAATGGAGAACAAGACCAGATCAGAGAGAGGCCAAAGGCGCCCTGTATCGGAGCAGGAGCTCCTATCAAGGGTGCATGGACTGATGGGCTGGGGCTGGAGAAGGAGGATTAGAAAAGGAACTGCTTAAATCTTTATTTATGTATTATAATAAAACAATATAATATTCAGACATCAGTGTCCTGGTAATCTTTCAATGTTGTGTCTGTCTTTATATTTGCATAATTAAGTTAAATTCAATTACGTTTAGCAGGGATCTCCAATTCCAGTCTTGGGGGGCCAGAATCCACCACATTATACAGATTTCCCTGCTCAAACACACCTTGATCGGCTATTTAGAAGGTTTAGTAGGCGTGTCTGAGCAGGTGAGCCTGCAAACTGTGTTGCAGACGGGTTCTACCAAGACCGGAATCAGGGCGCCCTGGGATAAAGTGGTCGATCACGATCTGCTTCCCGTCAATAACAAATAGGGGTGGGGGGGCACTACCACCAGACCCAGTCATCGGACAATTTTACTGTCACTATCCGGTCCCCATTTTTAATCACGACACTGATCAGTACATCCATGGAGAAGTATATCGATAATTATTATACAATTTATTTAATTTATTTCTGTCATTTAGTTTCCATGTTCTCGTGCAACACATTCAAAAATATATTTGTCGGTACCTCCAAACACCCACGACATGCCTCATCTGGGCGTAGTCTTTCTGAGTTGAGGTGGTTGCCTTTAATTTATCGTGTTATAATAATATCTATTATTAAATATCATGATACAGGGCTTTAGATAATCTTTTCCTTGTAATGGGCGTCAATGGAGAGGAAAATATGTCTGAGAGGAATTCGGTGATTATTGGTCGCTGTTTTGGTACATTAAACCACATTAAGCTTTTTCACAGCGTTTTATAATGTCCCTATTCTGCCTATTCAAACTACGGTTCAGCATGTTTCACATCGATTTCCAGCATCACAGACGCAAGTTATTAGCTAGCTAGCAAATGCTACTGCGGTCCCATCCATATATTATTATACCACAGCTGGTAACTTTACAAATTGTATGTCTATTGCTTCTGCATGCATCTTACTGTACATCGTCAGAATGAACCTGCACCACGAAAGGGGAATACATTGTTGTCCTTCCGACATTAAGTAGTTTGTGTTATGGTTTACACATGTTAATCTGAAAATCTACAATAAGTTAAACAATGATCAGTGTGGTTCCGCTAAAATCATTTCTTAAAGGTTTTTTATTGCTTTGAAGTGCTCTTAACACAAGGAAAAATGCTTTCTCATATGAAGTCACTGAGGTTACAGTAAGGCAGTTTTCCCTAGCAAAATCACTGGATGAAATAACCAATCAACCCTGCTTCAAGTTGTTGAACAGAAAACCAAGTGTTTGCTATAGAGAAAGATTCAGTTTTATAGTTTGTAAAAAAAAATTAAAAAAATTCTAGAAGGCTGTGTTGTGGTTTTGCAGACTCAATGTTTTGGGGCCAAGTCTTTTTGAATAGAGGTCCTTTGTGAAGACTTTTGTTTGAGTTTCTCATAGGAAAAGACTTGAATGACAGATGCTTTTCCAAACGCCAGCAGCTGGCTGGATCAGCGAAGGCAGGCCTCTGGCCATGTGCATTGTTGTACACAAAGATAGTGCTGTGATAAGGAATTCTAAAATGTTTATTAGCAACAGCTGTGATTTTGGTCCTGCATCCCTTTTTATTTAAAAAAAGCCCGATATGACTGTTCTGCCAAACGCTATTTACACTTAAGTGCCACAGAGTGGACCAGAGGTGCAATGCAGCTGGGTTGAATCAAACAAAGGCGATGTATTACTTTTAGAAACTCAACGCAGAATGAGTCAAGCTCCCCCCCCACCCCCGCCCCCCACGAAAGCAAACTCAAAACAATGCAAAGATACAATAATTAAAATAAAATGAAAATGCGGAAAAAGAAAAACAAGTGTTTTGACAAGCGTTGTGATTTTCTGTAGGGGCCCAGAGATGCCTGTGTTTCAGGCCAGACAGAGTCAGCTGGCTCTCATTAACTGAGGTGTCTGTCTGTAGACATCACCGAAACTGGCCCTGCGCCATGATTGAAACTCCTACTGCCATTCAGCTCAAGCTAACATGTTTCAGCAATCAGATACAGAATCTGGATTCTATGTGGTCTCCTTACCTTCACCGAGGACAGATTATGCTGGGTTGGAGCGGGGAAGATTCAGAAGACAGGCACTTTAAATCTCTATTACCCATAGAAGCTCTACGAAAGACCTGAAGAATCCTGGAGATTAAAGTTTCATCATATTTTAAAGTTATATTTCTTAGTCATGTTGAACAAGTCTTATTTTCTCCAGTTTTTTGGACTGTTGTCATTTTTTAATTATGTGTTGTAGTGCTTTGTTTATTCGTCATGGTCAATGAAGAAAATATCAAATTGGAAAAGGGACTAATTGATGAGAAATCCTAGGAATTAGTAGTGCTTTGCTACGGGCAATAGGGATCTTTTTAGTTGATTAATGGCTTTATGTGGGGTAGTGCAGTAGTGCAGTGGTGCAGTGGTCACACTGTCACCTCACACCTCTGGGACCAGGGTCTGTGTCTCCACCGTGGCTCCAAGTGTGTGGAGTTTGCATGTTCTCTCCATGTGGTCATGGGGTTTCCTCTGGGAACTCTGCTTTCCCCTTACGTTCCAAAAAACGTGCTGGGTTACCAAACTGAGCCTGTGTGAGTGAATGCTGTGTGAGTGAATGCTGTGTGAGTGAACGGTGTGTGAGTGAACGCTGTGTGAGTGAACGGTGTGTGAGTGAATGATTGTGAGTGAATGGTGTGTGAGTGAATGGTTGTGAGTGAATGGTTGTGAGTGAATGGTGTGTGGGTGACTTTTCAAATGCAATTCATTGGAAACAAAAAAAAAATGGATTTTTCAAATGTATTTTTCTGGTGCCTTAATCACTAGAGAATGAGTGCCATTCAATCCCCTTATACTCGGGAGAAATCCGACATTTCTACGGCCGATATCACCAAAACTGAAACAAAATCTTAGTCTGGATTTGTATTCCCTGAACCTGAAATCTCCACCTCTGGTATAACCGGTATAACCCTGTGTTTAACTATTGTGAAATTATCTAGAAAATATAAAAAAAAAAATAAAAAAATTAGCCTAAAAGATCAATCTGTGAATTTTACAGATTGATATCAAATCACACAATAAAAAAAAAAAAAACGAATAATGGAGAAAACTATATATTTGCAAGCCTCTTTTACTGATCCCAAGATCATTTACATTTAAATCTGGGGTGTAATATTACACTCAGAGTTAATTTGTTAAGACTTTCATGTTCAAAGCAAACATTTAGGGTGTTCTCATAAATGTTTCAGGAAACTAAGCTACTACTGTCTAAAATGAATCGAGCGCAGGTATATGAAAACAGCTGAGTTCAATAATAACTAACAAATGTGGTATTAGCTCAGTGAGTCTATATATTATGAGATGAAAATGTCTTATTTTCTTGCTTTTAATATTTGCTATCCTAAAAGAAGATTAAACTTCAAGTTTCTGCAGGAAGAATCCCTGACTTGAATCTCCCAGCTCTCAGACTGTCTGGAAACCACACATTTAAGTTATTGATAGGATTTATTTCACTTCATCAGCATCAGAAGCTTCAGTCTGCAGAGTGCCAAGGTAAATGTCTTTTATTTTCTGAAGAGGATCGGGTTTCTCTCTGTATAGACCAGCATTTATGAACATTAGTCTTCATAAAGTTGATTGTGCAGGCCAGTCTTAATTACTAAATAAATAGCAATAAATTACCTAAATTGATTTTGATACATCCTCTGCAATGCAGGACATAATTCATTTCTTTCTAGCCCGATTAAGATATTTGTCTTTCAGTAAATCTTTTCTAGCTTGATACTGTTATTCTTTTGAATAATATACCTATCACATTGATAAAATACATTGAGTGTATTGCTGAATGATATATACACACTTTGCAAATTGCATAAGTAAAGAAAATCCCAGCCTTTTTTTCTCCACAGGCTTACAAGCTGTGAGCAAATTACCTAATACTTAATAAAGTTTTAATTCCGGGCTCCTAACATGACTTGTTGCAGGTAGCATACAACGGTAAAGAGACAGAAACGTGTGGCCTAATTAAATAAGAGACAACGTACAGTTTTCGCCTAGAAACAGCTGGAATCAATGTGGGAGATTTGCAAACAACATGGTACAGAATATTTCCCTGGATAATGGAAAGCATATTTCCATTAACATGACGTGCAGATGTGTTATTAATATGAACTGGAATGGAAATCAGACAAACAAAACTCTGTCGAGGGTGAGCGTGTACATTTAAAAGTTCTTCACAGTTAATAAACAGTTCGCTCCAAATCAGTGACTCAGCTTCTCTAGTTACTAAGATTTAACATCTAGATGTGTTTAATTACAGTTCGCAACGCAGAGCCTGATATAACACCTATAGATAGTTCTCCTTAAAGGTGTATTCCTGATGCTCCCAAGGAAAACCAAAAAAAAAAAAGATGGTCCTAGTTTTTGTTACATTACCATGTTGCAGTAATACAGTCTGGCTTACAAGGTCCCATCGACGGATCTTTAGGAACAGTTGCTGTTCTCCCTCTACTGGTAAGTCAGGGAAGTGAATTCCTTGGCGGTATGGCATACGCTGCCTAAGAATTCTCCAAAAAAACAGCTGCCTATGGAGAACCAAGCAGTCACTCTCATAGAACCTTCACATACTCCTACTTTATAACATCCTAGAATGGAGGTTAAAGGACTGCCGGGACAGCTTATTTATAATAACTTGTATATTTTGTACATTTTTAAAACTGAGAAGAATTTGCGAGTTTGGAGGAAATTAATCATTGTAATTTAAAAAGTCCTTACAACAGTGGACATGATAATGTTTAGAAATGGGTTAAATGTACCACTGCGGAGTCGTGATGTCAGCCCATCCCTCTGTGGCCAAGCGGGCCACGGAGCGCGTCATTTCGTTTGGTCTTTCCACATAGCCACCAGATCTCCTTCAATAGCAGGGAGAAATCCCCAGTGCGTAGAGGGCAAAGGTCAGGGTAGGGCAAAAGCATTTCACAGGTTTGCAACAGATACACAAGCCATACTGGCAGATTTTTATGCAAGGTGCCTAATAATGCTTGGTTGTTGGGTGCTGGTGGTTAGGCTGCTTGTCTCTGGACTCAGAGAGTGTGGGTTTGAATCCCATCTCTCACGCTCCCATCATTAGAGCCTTGAGCAAGACCCTTAATCCCAACTTGCTCCAGGGGGGGCTGTCCCTGAACTTAGGAAAATGTAAGTCGCTATGGATAAGAGTGTCTGCTAAATGATGTTAATAGTAATAATTGTCATCATCACTTAAGTTTAAAAAATTATTTGGATATAGCAATACTTGTAATTTGTAATCGCTTGTACTGGTAAGTATTTTAAAGGAACAATGCAAGTACCTCACTCAAGGATACAGCAGGAAGCCTCTAGAAGCTGGAACTGGTGAGTCACTGTCCTTAACCAAAAAGAGATCTGCAT
Source organism: Hippopotamyrus pictus (assembly GCA_026781145.1). NCBI lineage: Eukaryota > Metazoa > Chordata > Actinopteri > Osteoglossiformes > Mormyridae > Hippopotamyrus > Hippopotamyrus pictus. The sequence continues at coordinate 10,477,708 of JAODLC010000085.1, read as the reverse complement.
TTAATTAGAGAAAAATATCAAGTTTTGTGCATAGGTAAGGCAGGTCACTGTAAGCGATGCTAGTCACTGAATTTTCAATTACACCACATACTTAATATAACATAATGAAATATTCAGAGTGGCAATTTTACTGACTTTGGTACTTCTGGTATGTTTCAGAGTGTGAACAGATGTTGCTATTCTTTACAGATGTTTTGTGTGATACTCATAGATCCTTGGTCTGTGATTTATGAAGACATTGTGCCTGCATTGTTACTGTTGCCAAATCATTTTTGTGGCAAATCTCATGAGCGCTGGTTTATGTTCCAGTACAAGGAGAAGTATGAAACGCTGGACAGCTCATGTCTCAGCCTTGGTCTGAATAGAAACACTTGTTTCTCCTGATTTTCTGGTTTGGGATTATTAAAATACCCTATTTATCTCTATACATAAATAGTGGGAGCAGGAAAAGTAACTCCTTTAGTGTCTGTGACAAATTCAGACGTCCTGCTATAAGATCACTGTGATTATTTCTATAATTTATGAGCAGATTTAGGAGTCCAGCATTGCTTAAAATACTCAGATTTAGGAGTCCAGCATTGCTTAAAATACTCAGATTTAGGAGTCCAGCATTGCTTAAAATACTCAGATTTAGGAGTCCAGCATTGCTTAAAATACTCACAAGACCAGATCAGTACTCCAGGTTTACACACCTGTCTTTGCAACTATGTGCCAGTCAAGTGAATTGCAATACAGAACGTCTTGTGTAAGAGTTCACTGCAGTGAACTACTGACTGCTTAGTGTAATCGTCACACATTGGATTGTTTTGGATGTTTATTTTAGAGTTTCGAATGTACTGCACGTATCCCATTGTGCTGGAAGACAGACATGATACGACCAAATTTTGACCCAGCTGTTTCAAACATCCACTCACTGCCTCTAAATGAAAACAAACCAACCAAAACAATATTCCATGTCATCATTTGCATCACATTTAAAAAAAAAAAATAAAAAATTCATGGACATATTTACATGGAAGCTAATTTGATGAATACATGTGTCTGCCACATGTCAAAACATTAGATCTACGTTTGGAATCAGTCCAATAAAACTGAAACATTTTTAGCATTTTGAGGTGGGGGGGCAACCTAGTCATAGACCCTCTGTAGAATTCTCCGATTGAGTGGGGGAGGGTCATGCGGTTCCTCTTGAATAGACATTTGTTGACCGAAGTGGGGGTTCCCCTCCATAGATTTTGCTGGCCAGGGGCCGGAAGCAAATTTCATGAGGGTTCAAACTAGTAATTTTACTACCAGGGTCTGTGGCTGGACAGTAGTGGAATTTCTTTCACTATGTGTTACTGTGGGCCTGATGTCTATGGAGCCTGGCCTGAATTCAGGCACAAAGCCTGGGCCATTTTCTGCATCAATGTCCCTCAACCCTGGTCATTGGAACAGTTTGCTGCTTGTCCAGATGCTTCAGTTACACTAAAAAATACACTGGTTTTTCAAGGAGTGAAACATGTTTAGACATTTTTTGTCATTGTACTTTTTCCTAGGAATGATTTAACACATTTAATAAATTATGGTTACACATGTTAACATATTCCATTTTTACCATATAGCTATGCACAATATCTCAATCACCCCTGATTAATTTGGACAGAGGTGGATAGTTCAGGTCCAGAAAGTAAAAATCCAGTCCAGGATTTTGTTTCAACCAGCCAGTTGAGCATAAAGGGTCACAGTCGCAGAGTACTCAACTGGCTGGTTGAAACAAAATCGTGGACTGGATTTTTACTTTCTGGACCTGAAATGGCCAAATCTGAATATGGATGTCAGATGAATTGAGCAATTTAAATGAAATTAAATTGAGTTCAACATTTTACATGTTGGGACAGGCTTTGAAATGAAAAATCACCATAACTGTTAATTTAATTGCAGCTTAACCTTTCAATGGGACCTGCCATTCCATGTCTGAAAGTCTGCATCACACCATTGGTAGCTCTTTTTAGTAATCTGTTGTTTAGATTCTTGTGTTGGGGAGGCAACCCGACCAGACGATAGTCAATGAGAAGCTCATTTAGCTCGGGAAAGCTGCCAGTTGACCATGCTAGACGTAGGTGGCCCTCAGATTCCATTTCCTTAATGGATTTTAAAGAAGCTAATTGGGCTGCATAACAGATCTTATTGCCTGCAGACTAATAACAGGACATACTTCCAATTCAAGCAACAAATGTTCATGTTTAAAAAACACAAGGTAGTAATTATTGTTCCACTTGATACATATAAAGCAGCATATTTATAGATTACACTTTCCTGGAAAAATATCAGCAGTCTATATTTAGTTGCATGTACGGTGGGATCTTCATGGTTTCTTCTGATATGTGATACAGTCTTACTGCAATGTTGTTGTTGCTCCAAGGCTTAGATGCTCATTAGCTCTACTCATGCAACCTGATGCAACAAGCTCTATGCATTAAGCACACTATGCACCGATTTTTAAAGGAAACCAGCCTTGGCTTATCCTAGTCTGTGGAGAGGTACTGCCAAGTCCAGCACTGACTGAGCTGACGCCCTACAAACACGGGGGATTTGCTTTTTATTAAACTGCTAAATGATTCTGTGTTGGGGGTCAGTTTTTAGGAAGTAGACATACAGGTACTGAGGGAATAAACTCCGAAGAGACAGAAACTGAGTCTGAGAGGTCCACTGGGCCGTGTCTGGTGCTGTTACCTTAGAGACCCACTTTAGTAATGTGACCATTCCTATCCAATGCCTTTCTGGCAGGTTCAGCTCCATCATCTGTAAGTTTTTGGCTTGTGGGAGTTTTACTTACACAGAAATGTTCTGAGGGCAGAACAAAAAAATATATATATATTGGTTCAGAGCAATAACCAATCAGACTGCACAGGAGGTGCTTCCAAGCAACTAGAGGAGGCAGGACCAACCAATCAGATGTCTTAGTCTCACCTCCTCTTGTTGCTTAGAGTTTTGGCTGATCATTTAAAATATTAGGCTCCGTACATTACATACACAATAGAGTAAAAAGGGTTTTCGGTTGTGTCTGCAACTGGAAGGCATAATTATAATATGTCATCTGTGTATTTAATCTTTTAAAACTTATCTTTGATTAGTGTTTATATATTTTGTCATATATATAGTGGCCCCGGTGCAACATATAGTAACATATAGTAACATATAGTAACATATAGTAACACTTAACACCACAGTAACACGGCATGCAAGGTGCAAAGAGGCAGTAAATAAATAATTCAGGGATAATAAATAGTGCAGAGATGTAAATTTTGTATGATCTGTGCAGTTGCGCAAGGCAGTTGGCAGTTTGAGAAGCTTGCGCTGATGTTTGTGCTGGACATGGTGAGATGGCAGCCTGTTCTGTGTGACCCTTATGGGGGTTATGAGTCTTATACGCCATTAAGGGTCTTGTCCTGTCTGCACGTGGGGCTAGCTTTTACTGGGGCCTATGCAGTCACATGTGAACTGATTTAAAGACTCTTTTTATGGATGCATTTAACCCATCTGTTATTCCGGAGTAAACCATAAACTGGAGCCCGGCCAAACAGGTGTAGGTGACGGTCTGTGGCAGAGTGCATATTTTCCAGTGTCGAGCTATCTTTAAATTATTACAGTGTCATTCTTTAAGCTATTTATGCGATTGTAAAGTTATTAGCTTCAGATCGGCATGCCAGCTTGGACAACTGGTAAAAATAATTTGGCCATGTCTGAGACAGCAATATAACAACATATCTGAACCTAAGGGTATTAAATATGTCATGCCTAGACTTTAGGAAGGTGTACCTTATTACATCGTCGATGGAGGGCTTTTTGTGTCGAAGGGTGCTTATGGAAGTAGTTTTGTTTGTAAATTAAATAGTGCCTTACCTGGGAATTCCCATTTGGGATCCCAGTTGTGCATTTCATAGCTTGCAAAGTATGCCCATAAAACTTGATTTACCACTGTTTATTCTCCGGTTCAATGTGAGACCAGGGACATCCCTGAAACCTCTCTCCAGACACCAAAGCACGCAGGAACAGTAGACTGCTAATAAATCCAAGGCTCATATTTGTATCGTTAGCTTTTACCAGATGTCCCAATATCCGGCGATAAGAGTAAATTTTAAATGTGAGGAAAATCAAACCGTGTTTCTCAACATGTCCTAGTAGATGGAGCGTTTAATGAACAGGGAAAATCTAGTGTACAGCTAAGCTGTGTGCGGTAGGAGTTAGCAGGCTGCTTTGTACTGCGTTCAGCCGCAGTGTGTAATTTGAAAATAATTACCGTGGTTTTCATTGCCCAAAGGATGCATTTCATGCTTGTTCTTCAGTGATATAAGAAACTGTTTTTGAATTTATTAGATGTGGGGAATTTAGACGGCACCTACACACCTTTATAGTTGTAGGCCTCAGACAAGATGAGTGTGTTGGTGCACCAGCTGTAGCCCAGCGTCTGCCTGACTCTGGGTTGATGTTCTAACACGTCAGGACTTCACAATGCCCCCAGCAGTACTGTACCTTCCCAACATCCATACAGAATGGATAAATGAATGATCTATGTTCTCAGAACTTTCGGGGAGAAATAAACGCTACAGTATGCAACACAAAAAGTTTATGTGTGGTCATACCTGAGTTCAGATGTTCCTGTTTAGGTTTTTAGCCAGGCCTGGAATTATTCTGAGAGTCACTATCATGGGGGATTAACCATGAAAACCACACTGAAGCTGATAATCATGTACCAGTGGCCTGTACTACGAAGCGGGGTTACTGGCTTATCGGGGTAACTTGTCGGATTTAAGGCACCACAGTTTAAAT
>JAODLC010000085.1:10450818-10464406 GCA_026781145.1 Hippopotamyrus pictus | reverse complement strand
CAGTGTTTTAAAGATGTACCGGTGTTATCAGGGCTGAGATTTCTGCTTGTCAAACCTGTGTATCCTGTGACATGTTACCTCATGGCTGGGTAGTGAGGGGAGATGAGCAGGCTCTGAGAGGCTCATGGCTGGGTGCTAAGGGGAGATGAGCAGGCTCTGATAGGCTCATGGCTGGGTAGTGAGGGGAGATGAGCAGGCTCTGATAGGCTCATGACGGTGCTAAGTGGAGATGAGCAGGCTCTGATAGGCTCATGGCTGCGCGCCAAGCGGAGATTAGCAGGCTCTGATTGGGTCATGGCTGGTGCTGTCACTTAGTGTATATCACCACAGCCTCATACTTTCGGGAAGGTGCCTTGATTGCTGACCTTGCTTTTGTGTGCGGGTTGTTCCTGTGTTTGGGTTTTCTCTGGGTACTCTGATTTCTCCATGTGTGTATGGCCTCCAGGATGTCTAGGATGTCCTCAGCCTTATGCTTTGTGCTCCCTGTACTACATAAGCAGTTATGGAAAATGCATAATAATAATAAAAAAAATATTATAATGGTCAATTTTGGATAAATTACATACTCTGACCTACATTTGGGTAACTGACACTCTCCATATGTGGAATGTTCAGAATTTGTCGGAACAATAAATGACTTTGACGCAACGATGAGAATTATAAACACAATGGGATACACAGAGTGAGACAATCATTATGTTAATGTGCCCAACAGAAGAGGAATGGAATGCATGTCTCTGGTGACCCTAGTGGGGATTTGCCTGATCTTTGCAAAGTAGCTCCTTGCACGTCTTACATAATGGTACCTGGTGTTCTTTTAAAAATACTGAAGTGTGATTTTCTGGGGAGTACAGGACAAGACATTCTTGGGGGTTCGATTTCAAATATGTTGGAAATCATCCTATCACACAGGCATTCGGTTATCTAATACATTGTTTCCCAATCCAGTCCTCAGGGAACCACAGTCGGTACACGTTTTTGCTCCCTCCGAGTTCCTGCCAGACAGTCCACATTTTTGCTCCCTCTGAGTTCCTGCCAACAGTCCATATTTTTGCTCCCTCCGAGTTCCTGCGAGACAGTCCACATTTTTGCTCCCTCCAGCAATGTGGACTGTCTGTAGGTCTCTGAGGACCGGATTGGGACAGACTGATCTAACTGATCTAATATTACATTGTTTCAGCTTATAGCCTTGAAGTAAAGAGGTCAATAGGGACTCTTATTTCACCCTAATCTGTACGGTTTGGTACCAACTGTTTGACTAAAATTGAATAAGAAGAGGCACAGTCACTTCTTTAACACTGAAGTGCTCCAATTAAAGGTCTAGCAGACATGTGTTGAATAGTTTTGAGTCGCTTTTACTTGACCGCCATTTCATAAAATCATGGACGCAAAATAAAATCAGGTCAATTGAATGTAACATAGATCTCTTGTTCTTCTGTTCGTAAAAACAAAAACACTTTCATTTTGCGCTGACACCTAGACCATGTCCGTAAATGTTCACTGCAGACTTCAGATACTAGCCTTAAAAACTGGGGGAGGGGTCATTTTTCATAAGGTGGGGAAATGAAGGATTAGAACCAACTATGTAATGAAATTTAAACAAGTGAGTTGTGAAAAAATACGATATTCCCAATACTGCTTTCCTGCCCCCTCTGACATTAGTACTGTAATAGCGATATATCATCTGCAATCTTGCTAACAGCTTAAAATGTATTTTAAAAGACATGCTGACCTTAAATTCTGGACCTTTAATAGAAAGCCAAGAAAAGTGCACTCCATGAAATTTGCAAAGCAGAGGGATTGCAAATCATCCTACTTGACAGGGCATCTCTTTAAAAGAAAGCATTTGTCGGTTGGCTAAGTCTGCGCAACGGCTAAGCGCTAACCGAAGGCTCTGCTTCTGTGGGGTACACAGAGAGCTCTAGGGAGGCTGTTGTGGCGAACACGGAGACGTTCTATGTAACAGGGGATTCTCTGTCTGCAAATGTATTATACAGCCGCATTTATCAATGCATCCACTGTCCTCCCCCAGTTATCAACTGCAGCTAGCTCAGGATAAGGTGCAAAGTGAGTTCAATTATACTTAAATATTTTCTGGAAGGGTGAAAAGTTCAGTGTGTTCGTGGTTGCCAAACGGGGGTGTTGAAACGAGGCGTTCGCTCTATTACAGATAAAATCGTTTAAAGTGTTGCATGCCAGTGGCTGTCGGCAGCCTTGTTCAAAAGAAACACGTGTCTGCATTTTTACAACTACTGTTAATGCGCGTGAGGGGAAAAAAAAACCCGAATATTAAGCTAAACTGGACTCAAAAGTCTTTAAAGCAAAATGTCTGATTTCAGATCAAAGATTTTTAATGTGAAGGAGGGTGATAGCTGGACATAATCAGTGCTTTAGACAATGAGAAATCCTCCAGCTGCGTGGCTCATGTTATCTGACTGGAAGACTGTAAGTAGCACTTGCCGCACGGTTATAGAGCTACGCAGATCATAGTTTGTCTGTGAATTACGCCGCTGCCGTCGTGTTAGCTGTCTTTTTTGCGCTGCTATGTACAGTTAACTCGAATGAAACATTAAAAACAGGTTGTGCTTCAGCGACTACTGTAGTTTGTAGACATCCAGTCACTCAGTAACAGCTGTGTTTTGGATAGGTTAAAAAAAAGGAAACAAAATAAAAGGTACCCCCGCCGCCGCCGAAAACTTCTGTAATTCCCTGATCTTTAAAATTGCAAAATTGCATGTTGTGTTTGTTAGGCTTCTGGGGCAGAGTCCAGCCATTTCAGCGCTCTCCTGGCGGTGCCGTCTGCGCAGGCTGCGCTGGAATGCTCGCTCTCCATCTGCTTTTTCTTGCCGTCCGGAGCGGTAGCACGTGGCCTCTTTCCCCCTGGGTCCACAGCCACGCCATCCGCCGCATGCCGTCCACTCCTACAAGGCCGCTTTCGGCAAGGACCATCTGCTCCTGTTCTGTACGCGACGTCGCGATCAAAACAAGCCTGACATCTGGTTGTGTTACTCGGCCGAACGAAAGTATAGAGCTTTAGCCACAAAGATATATGTGAGGGAAACTGTGTTTACAGGGCTTTGCCTGGCATCCAATCCAACCAGAATTCTATATCACGTCGATGGATATATAAATAAATAAAGGCTTCTATACCTTCATGCTGAAATGTTACCAAAAACTGCAAAGTACACTTTATTTTAACCAGCGTGACTGCATGAATTCATAACATACTCACGCTACCAGTCCAAAAGTTATTGCACACACTGAGTGTCTATGTTTGCATGTTACTTAATATTTACTCAAAATGCACTCAATATTTTTTGCTAGCAAATAAATTTACAGTATGTTCACCAACTGAGTAGCTTTCAAAGTAACCTCCTTTAGCAGTTAAAACGGCAGAGAAAATTCGAGGCATTCTTTGAACAAGGGACATTAAATACTGCTCTGGTTCACGGGATGAAAGAGTTAACTAGTGCATTTAAAGTTAAAAGACAGCCTAGAATTTGACTATGCCATCACCACACCCAGTTAATAGGATGTCAGACATGCACTGTTACATACTCTTTCCATGTTATAAAGGAAACTTGTTTTTATTTCACTTACATTTTCATTTCATTTCATTTTTAGTTGTTCACTCAATTTTCCAGTGCTTAACAAGAATAAAAAATTCTGTAGCGTATGAAATAAATGGAAAACCTGTGGCGTGCAAAAAACTTTTGACTGGTCGTGTATAATTCGTTCTAAATAATTGTATTATTGATTCTTGATTGGATTATTGATTTGCTCTTGCTGGCACAGCACATTGGGTGTTGCAATCGACTCTGACTATGTGTGCGGGGGTTGCATGTTCTCTCCAGCCTGTCAGGGCATGTCAGGCCGCTTCGCCCCTGCACTGTCCAAAAACATGCGACGTCGCCAAATTATTCATGTGTCTGAATGGTGTGGGTGCCCTGTGATGGGTTGGCGCCCCATCCTGGATTGTTCTCTGCCTTGCGCCCGTGGCTTCGTGGATATACCTCGGACCCCCTCGAACCTTGCATGGGATACAATATTTAACTCTGAAACTCTTTTACAAGTTTAGCTCCATTACTGCTCAGCATTAGTCTTTACATATACTGAGTATTCATTGTGTGAGATACTATCATCATCCTGCATATGTGTTTGAAGAGGACCATCTGCGGTAAAGAGTGATGTAATAAGAACATAAAAAAGCCAAACAGTGGGGAGTTTAGCCAACTCCGATTTTTAGGGATCCATTTGACGAAACGGATTCGTAGTGTTATTCCATGCAAACTCAATTTGCAGTCAAGGAAGACGTCCTATTTCATAACAAATCAGAGGAATGTGATTTTCTTAACTGGAGATTTTTCAGCCAGAAATGTATGATAAATTATACATGATATTTTTGCAATAGAAAAGGCATTTCTCTGAGGACTGCTTACATCTCTGGAGATTATGCATGCCTCACGTTAAAGAATGCTGCATGTTTCGCTGCAGGAAAGGAATGGGTAAGATGCCCAGTTTGTTATAACCCTCTGCTGCCTGAGGAATGGGCCGTCCAGGGTGTTTAATCATCATCCGGCACGCCGGGCCTTGGTCAGCAGATAAATTAGTAGCACAGTGGTCAAGGATGTGGACATGTAACTGAGGCGTTATCACCTCAAGGAACCAAAGACCGATTGCTGTTATAGGGGCCCGCCTCTGCTTCCCTGGGAATATTTCTTCTGTCTATCTATACTGGAAGGATTTTCCCAGTGATGGAAATGACACCATTGAACAGTGGATGGATTGTATGGCACTACAAGAAAACATAAATGACGTCAGCTCGATCTAGCCTGATCTTAATCATCGAATGACAGAGATAACATTACATTTACATTATATTTATTTCCTTAGCATACGCTTTTGTCCAGAGTGACATGCAAGGCAGGCAAATGGTACATTCCAATCAAACAGGAGTCAACTGAGCAAGTGCAGCTAGGCTGAGCTTCCAATGGAGGCCCAGGTACAAGAGTACCTGTATTGGCGAGAGCTACACAACATGCTCCAAACAAAGCAAGAACCTACTGTTCATTCTGGAGAACATGACACATTAAGACCATTCAAGGAGCATGGAGTGGTATTAGGCTAGTAGAGGTATTTGAGGAACAGATGGGTCTTGGGGTGTTTCTTAAAACTCAGGCGAGCTGCAGACTAGTCTAAACAAGCAAACATCACTTTTGTTAAGGGCATACTAGTTCCTTTGTTTGATGCTCATAATCTTCAAGTTCATGTTTAACAACCTTGGCTGAAACTTGCACATTGCCTAATTGCAGGTATGAATTTACAATATTTTGCAGCTACTACTGCATTACCGTCGTGGCGGGGTTGCACCCTGGTGGTAAGACTGAGAATGCTGAAGTTATTTTTGCTGGAATCTTTGAAGTTAAAGATTTCCCACATCTCTCGAAGGCACGGCGTCCAAAAAATTTTCATAAAGCAACTAATGAACAGTTAAATTCCCTTCCAAATATCAGAAGTGGTTTTTCTCCATCTAGAAGCTCAAGATCACTTTAATATAAGTCCTTACCAAAGTCCTGCATCACTTACACAAAAACAAGGCAAACACCATGTTCCATCAGCTATTGCCTCTCACACGGGGTTTGTGACATGCCTTGTGTCTTACCTCTGCAAGACACACATGGTAGTAGGCCTCTTTTTGTATACGGCTCAAGGGTTCCTTGCCTGGTGCGTTGCAAAAAGTTGCTTTCCTGCACGTGGGCCTTGCGCTTCCTGATTTTAATATTCCTTAAAGGTTAAGTACATAATGAAATTAATGTGCATTGCTGAGTGGTTTCAAGACATTTTATGCTGTTTCATTGCCCCAATAAATCTCCTCATTCCCAACCATAAAACCGAATTTACTTCTCGGCTTGGCAAAGAAAGGACAAATAAATAAGAGAGTGAATACCACAGTGTCATATGATCGTCATAAAATTTATGGACGCATTTTGACATCTACCGTTTTTGATGAAACACTGCAAATGGAGGCGAAGCCTGGGCGAAAAATGACGTTCGACACAGCATGTCTCAGCCATTCGAGCAGTATTCCACCTTATGTTGTGGCATGGTAGATGGTTTTCCATCCTGTGTATCTATTATTAATATAGAGTTTTTCAGAGCATCATTGTAGTAACTCATATAAAGTTGTAATACTTTGTCTGTCGTCTGACTTTGCCACGCTTCATTGTTCATGCTGGCCTGTAAGTCGCAATAAAGAAAAACATTAAAGAAGTTAAACCAAAGGGGGAACAGTGTTTAGCAGAGTCTGCTCACACCTCAGGCCACCCGTGTTCAAGTCTTTGCCCCCTCTACTCTGGCTCTGTGTGTGGGGTTGGCATCTGGGTCCTCTGCCGCCCTGTTTGAGCTGTGTGTCTATGTACGTGCTCTGAGATGGGTTGGCACACCATCTAGGGTAATGCCCTGCCTTGTGCCCATATATTTTGGCCCTGCAGAACTGCATAGGACCATGTTGGGATAACAATGGATGGTTGGGAGTTGAATTTGACTTAGATCTAACTTTTATAACTGACACTAAAGGGTGGGCAGAGGTTGCGAGAAGATAGGTGGATGGATGGACTATGGGCTGAAATTCCTTCTTGCTATTTTTAGAGCGAAGAAGCAAGGAGCTTTATAGAAATGCAAGATGGCATCTAAGATGGCATTCTTCTTCCATGACAATTAAATCATTGTTAGCTGTCAAGAAATGATATCAATGTTTTAGTCAGCAGATGCCAGTCTAACAGGGCACCTGAAGGAAAGCTCCACAGTTCCAGTGATGGTGGATTTATTTGTTTTTGTTCCAGGTGAAAAAATACGGAAGTAGGTCTAATGAAAAAATAAACACCCCCGTAGGAGAACTCTGAATGCAGTTACGGCAGAGTAGCAATTTTATGGTACCTTGTATCCAGTAGATATTGATGCTTGTCATGTACCTGCACAAAAACAAAAACAGAATATTATCATTTAGTTGCAGACAGGGAGGCTTACACCAAAATGTTTGTCGACAGATCTTCTCAAGGTATGACTTAGCTGGACCTGAGGCTCTTCGTTGTAAGGCTAGGTGCCAAACTATTGCACCACCTACTGGCCCGCCCACACTTTGGATACCAGAAGACGTAGAGTATACCTGTGTACCATCCAGAGATGTTCATGATGTTTTGAAGGACTTTGGTTGCATCATGCTCCAACTTGTATGTATGGTTAGCTTGCTAATGTTTCACCCCTAGCTACAATGCTATGAATGCTCTGATTTGCTGCATTTTACAGCCCTCCAGCCAATTGCGAAGGATTGCTTTAAACATTAGTAGGAACCAAATTAGCCTCGAACCTCCTGCCCCCCTAAATAGAGTACTTCCAAAATATTGCTAGGGACATGTCCTTACCTTCTATACCAAATTTTATACCCTTGCCTCTAGCACACTATACCAGATCATACTCCTTTACATACTTGTTTAGTTGCAGTGTTTCTATTGATGGTTCTGTTCCTCTATCATCCGTTTTTTTTGTCCAGTCCTATGACACATACCCTTCAAATGGCCCAATAAGGGCCTTTAAGTAAAGATAACCAATGAACCGTCTTGGTCTTTGCAAGGCTGCTTCCAAAGGCTGCTTTGCACGTCTCACTGTCTTCTTCTAGACCATGACATTGACGGACGTCTCCTGCTGGTGTGCTATCACGTTCAGAAATACAACACGTGTCTCAAATACTCCCACCTACAGTATACTCCTAAATACTCCCACCTATACTCTTCAATATCCCCATCCATGGATGTGTAAGCTACCTGGGGGAAGTGAACAGCATTCAGAAACTTAGTGTTAATGCTTTCCTGCTGAGATAAAAGGTTTTAATTACCCTGGAAAAAAACCTCATTAATAATTCAAGTACTATTGGCTATTTTAAAAAAATTTTAAAAGACTGTAACTATGTTCTAATGGGCTGGGTGTAGTTAGGCTTATTTAAATAAACACAGTCTTAAAATAAATAACTGTTGTCTGAAGCATGGTAATTGTTAGTTTAATGGTACTAATGATGGCATGCATTCTATAATTGCTCATATACAAACGGAGAGAACATAGATATGCAATTAAGAACCAGAGTCTTAAACTCTTAAACACTTACTGCACCAAGTACAGCGTTCATCTGTTTTAAAAGATAGCTTGAATAATTTAAGCAATTTAATTTCCGCAGTCAGTAATGATTTAAGCTGAATGTCGATATTAAAATAACTAACAGGTCTTTTTTTTTTGTGGTTGAATACTGCGTAAACACTTCTGGTATCGCTTTCCTAAAGAAATTAGAAAAGAACAGCTCGGTGAAAACACACACAGACACTGCAGTTACGTCTTTTTTCTATGTATGAGTCCAGTGACACTCCAGTGACACTCTCAACAGTGCTGGTTTCCATGGCAGCAAAATAGCATAGCGTATATCTATCGATTTGCATTATTATTATTATTATTATTTATTTTATTTTTTTTTGCTAAATACCTGTCGCTGGGAAGTCGCTCTACTTTGAGATTTAAAATAACAGTGGGAGCAAAGTCTGAGGCCCATCTCCCGGGATATCAGCCACTTTAACTGGAATTTAATTTATTACACATAAACAAGTAATTGTCATTTTAAATAGATGCCATTACTGGAGCAGCGTATATAAAATTGGGCACCATACTGCAGGAAAAAAAGACAGAGTAAACAGCTCAACATAAAAACTAATGAATAACACTCATTTAGAGTGTGCCAAATATTTTGGTGGGCTTGCTGCCTTTGGCCTGGGCGAAGAGGAACCCCCCCCCCCCCCCCAGCCTCCTCTGCCTGCAGCTCGCGAGGGGCAATGGGGGGCTTCAACGCGGCGGCTCTGTAGCCTCAACAGCTGTCCTTTCTGTGACCCAACCATTAATGCAGAAGCTGATTGATATCTTTCCTGTCTGTCAGTCCGCTCTCCAAGTCATACTAAATAATTGAAAAAACAATCTCCGTCTGAATCTGGACACTGAAGTTTATTTCTCTCTGTTTCTCCATTCAGCCAGTGACACTGTTACATTCTCTTTCCAGGTAAGTTTGTCATTACTAGCCAGTAATTGTAAAACTGATTATTATAGCTGTCTTTGCCTGTTCCGCTACAGCAGCATCGAAGCAGCAGGATATTTTCAATCTTTATATGCTTCCTCACCTGACCGGCAATAATACGACCATAAAACAGATCGCCAAAAAAATCTTAATGTAGTCTCCTAGCCAACACTGAACTGCATTTGCCCATTTGTCAAAGTCGTATCTCCATTTTACTAATCTAAACGAGCTTCTTAAAACGCAGTTTAGAAAGAAAATGTTGTATTTCGAATTAGGTTGGTGCATGCTGGCATCTTGTACAGAGGGTACCTTGTGCGTGCTGGGATCGCATCCAGTCTCACTAAATAACTAGAATATCGACGGGTAGGTGGACGGATGCTCGTAGTCGGATACAAATTAACTGTTTCTTTTACGACATTCGTCAAATTTCTCTGATAGCGCAGGTGCCTGACAACCTGCGACGTGTTAACCTAAAGAAAATAAAATGTTCGGCGTGTTCAGCATTGCTGATGAAGTACAGATCCGCTCCCATGAAACTGAAGCCGAATCTGGCAGCTATCAGCACAGCCCGTGCGATGGATGGTGTCCAGAAGAGGACAGGCAACGCGTCCCGGCAAGTCCCTCTGTGCCGGAAACCTGCATGGCGCATTAACTTTATGTTCACTGACTGGCCCGTTTAGCTGGGAGACGCGAGCTGAGCGCGCTATTCATATTCCCGGGTGCGGCTCCCGGACTCGCAGAATAAAGTAACAAGGCAACCGCTCTGTGCGCGATGTGAGCGCAGGATCCCATCAAGAAACATGTGAGGGAATGGGATACACAGAGAGGGACAGTAAAGTGCAGTGCGCCGATCAGCCCCGTCACAGGTAACGGCTATATGTAATGTACGGTTATTATATTATAATTATAGCATCATTTGAGGTAGCAATTAATAGTAAACGAAAGAGAGAACTTTGCTTTTCTGAAGTTAATTTGCTTAAAAAAGTGCAAAATGATGGGCTGTTAATGCGCATCGAAATGATCCTGCCGGCGAGCGGAGTTTGTTTCGTGCAAATTGTTTAAAATGAGATTGTGATCGCGCGATCTCCTGCAACGAATGATCACTTGCAGGAAAATTGCACTTGAAACGGCAGTTCGATTCTCAATGGGGATGCGTACAGTTATTGATACATAAAAGAAGAAAAATGCATCAGAGATGCAGCGTGCGTCGATTTAACATCTAAACTGTCATCGAAAGCTTTGCTTCGTACTATTGTACTTTGCCGGGATAAGTTAAATGGTTTAACTATTTTCAGTAACATTTTATTTATGGCACACAAGGAAATCTTAAGCAAATTCCATTAAAACTATAAAATGACAAAGGCCTTCACGCTTCGTTACGTGCTCCGTACCTTAATTTGGGCTGCAAAGTGAATCGATGAAAAGCTTATAATACACATTTTTGCACGTTTTACTGAATGTGTGGTTCGTGTTATTAATGGTGCAGCTGCAATTTATGTCACGTTTCTGCTTCTGCGGCGAGGTTTGAATTTAATGCGCAATTCTTGCGTCTATACATTCAATACAAACCATTGTGTATGTGAATACAAAAATGATAAAACTTCTGGCGTAATTTGTATTGCAGCTTTCGGATCGATAGCTTTCCAGTTCAGCGCGACGATAGACTACCTACAGAGACCTCGGAGGGCGATTAAAAACATGAACACGATTGTTTTCAACAAGCTGACCAAGCCGGTCATTTTCGAGGACAATGCAAACGAAGTGGAACGGAGCAGCATAAACTACATAGAAGTTATCGAAGGACAGCACCCTGATATACTGTCAAGCGCTCCGGCGATCAAGGACAACCATGTCATCAGGCATAGGAGATCTGGGTATGTATGGCAGTTTCTGTTTAAATTAAGGGACAAACCATATAAGATAATGGATGTAATTAATGAAATGTATTTAATGCATCGGAAAACACGTGGCTTAATTCGCAATGGTCGAGATTGATAGTTATCTCAAAGCGTGTTTCCAAAATAGTGCAGAACTTAAACTGCAGCAAATGCTTGAAAAGTTGGTAGGCCTATGCAGCCATTATAATGCTAACATAAATATGTCAGTCATCAGATACTGCATATGCACGCGCCGGGTATTTGCACTTAACATCTGAAAATATTAGTATAAGGTGCACGAGCATTTTCAGCATGAACTAGAGCAGGTTTCAGTCGGTATGTCGAGTACATAAAAATTCACAAAGGCAACCCATCAGTGTTTTTACAAACCAAACACGCAAACTATATATGCTAATGGCACAGCAGCGGTCTGCACTTAGCCTACATTTTTTGGGGGGAAAATAGTCTGTCCATGACTGTCTTATAGAAAGAGTGAAACAGGCTGATAAATACAGGAGGAAAAAATATAGACAGACTGTGATTAACTGGATCTATCTCTGCAGCTGGGACAGTGGAATCACTGCACAGAGCTGTTTTTTCAGGTAGTTTAAGTTCTGAAATATTACGCTGGTGTGTAGCGCCAAACTTCTCAAGCAAGACACCGGCCTTTTAGGTGGTTCATTCAAAACTAGATTATAAGGAAAATATTTGCAGAGCATCAGCCTCTGGCAAATGTGAGGTCAAATGATAATATGAAACGGTCGAAAAAGATTGTCAGCTCAATGCTGACCTCTATGGGCTCCACGCTTGTGGAAAAGCCCTACGCATGATGACTGAATTAGAACCGCAGTAAATCACTGATAGATTAAATTTATTATATTTATTGATACAATTAAAGCGACATTATGCACTTACTGGCGGACTTTAAATGGATTACTGGCTTTATACACGCACGACACGCAAATACAAGACGTTTCTTTCAGCTGATACAGTATGTTTATCGTGGTTTACGAGGTGTGGTAGCAAAAGCAAATAAAGGAGCTAATTTTAGAAATATGTACTGCAACTTCTGGATGCAAAATGGAATGTTTTTTTCCCCCATTTGCCGTGTTTTTCCTACATTGACTCAAAACAAACAGCTAGATTCACGCGATTTCGGGCCATGCATCTAGGTCCAGCTGATCAGAGGTGTAATTTAGGACATGTTTAGTTTACAATTACGGCAGTTGCGAATATCGTAGTAGCAGCCGGGTAGAGGTCATACTCACATTCAGGATGGTTTTCTATTACCTTACTGCATTTTCAAGTTTAAAAGGTTGTCTTTCTATCTTGATCTAGTAACTTAGTTTAATTAGTGAGTGTAAATAAAAGTTACGTGAAATAAATTAAAGTAGGCAATGTATATAAAGAAAAATCTATGAATTGATTGGCTATATGAGGGTGTCCTGCGGCAACAATTTTGTCAATTCATCTATATTAAAAACATACCAGTAGTACAGGGCATCTGGATGCCATTTAGCTAGAGTGCGTCTGTTTTACAGGAAACGTACTCTACAAAAAGCAAGTTGAGGGAGGCGTAAAAACAATTTCCCGACGGGGATCAATAAAGTATCGATTATGATTATTTATTTATGAAAAGTGAAAAATTAAGACGAGTGTAAATAACTGTAATGTCACGGACAGCTATCAGGTCTTTCTTGTGATGGTTTTTTTTCCTCTCGCTCTTTTGCGCCCCCTAATGAAACGGCACCGTAAGTGATCCCCTGTATCACGTACAGTGCGGGGAGGCCCCGGTTTGTATACTGTTTTAGGTCTTTTGTGCACGTGGATTAAGTAATGCGAATGTAACTTATTCATTACCCCGTAATACTGACACCAAGAGAAGAAGAAGTCATTTCTGGTTATATGCCTCATTACCGATGTGGCGATCTAATTATTTGTCAGTGCCCAGGACATATAACAGGATGCACAGGGATGAAATAATGGCTTCTTGCATTCCCAATGCTATGATATTTCAACAAAACAAGTATTTGTTTTAAAATGCTGTTTTAAAACGAGATTACAACTGTATCTATTTATGTATTTTTATGCACATTTTGCTGTCTGTCCGAATAATACTAGTGATCGTATTACCAAGCCTGCTGCCTAAATACCGACCAGCCAGGAAACATGGCACACAACTAATGTGAACAGATGCTAAAATTAATAATAAAAAAAAAATTAGATTAATCGATATCCATACTTCCTTTACTTATAACAGAAATGAGCTTTCGTAGCAGCGTATTGTTGAGATGGCGATGACCTTATCCTTAAATGACTCCACCCCCGCATAAATATAAATGGTAGGTCCCGCCAGGGTAGCGGGAAGGCGCGGCACAAGCGGCAGGCGCTGCAGGACATGGCGCGGCCTCTGAAGCAGTGGCTCTACAAGCACAGGGACAACCCGTACCCTACCAAGACCGAGAAGATCCTGCTGGCCCTCGGCTCCCAGATGACGCTGGTCCAGGTGAGTGAGTAAGAGCGCTAAGTTCCAGTGTTGGGCATTTCAGGTCCAGAAGCTACAAATCCAGACCATGATTTTGTTTCTACCCAGCAGCTGAGTACT
>JAODLC010000085.1:10440156-10450718 GCA_026781145.1 Hippopotamyrus pictus | reverse complement strand
TATGCTGAACTGGTTGGTAAAAACAAAATCCTGGTCTGGATTTGTAGCTTCTGAACCTGAAATGCCCAACACTGCTAAGTTCCAGCCTCAAGCAGAAATTAACATTCATTTACATCGACATAAGTGTTTCAGCATACATGCGGGCCTGGAGATTAACTTGGGAAACACAAGACGCAGGGCAGGAGACACTCTGGAGCGGATGCTGATCTGTCCATTTAAGGGCACGCACTCACGCAGTATAAATTATAGACGCCAAGCGACTTAACTGCGTGTTTTTGGACTGAGAAAAGCCTCACGGACGCATAAAGAATGTGCAAGGTTCACACGCATAAGAGACCCACAGCCTGGCAAATGTAAGGCTACTGTGTTGACCGGTGAACCATCACGGTGCCTGGCAACACTTGTGTGTAAATAACGTGTTAGTAACTTGTGTGTAAGCAGCTAACACCGAACAGCTGAAATAGTGTGAGGAAGCCAGATTACTTTGGCAGGGAGGGCACAGAGATTCCCTAAAACAGGGGAGGCATTGTAGGGCTAGAGAAGCTTTGTGTCACGTGACTGGGTTATGGGCAGCTAGTGAAGCAGGCGGGCATCATGCAAAGCAGTGCTTCACTAGCTAAAGCAGTGCTTCACTAGCTAAAGCAGTGCTTCACTAGCTGCGTCTGGACCAGATTTATCTAGGAGGTGATGAGGAATAACCGGCACATGATGCCCATCACATTCGGGCAGCTTTCGATAAATGCCAGCTCGCGAAGCCTTCTGCTGCATACGACAGTACCAGCTGTGTCACGGACCTGTGATGTGGCTTTGGGGAGAATGCAGAGCCGCTCGGTTAATGGGAAACAAAGCGGCGAAACTTCGCAGACATTCGTAAATCACATCCTCCGACTGTTATTCTTACTCGGCATCCAAAAATGTCTTTTTCATACGAAATGGTTGGTTACTGAATTGGCGCCAGTGTAATTTCATTATCTAAAATAAAACACATATATAAGGAAGTATTTTAGTGAAGTCACAGGCTCCAGAAAAAGTGGATGGTAGAAGCCCATGGGGAAATAATTAAGTTGAATTATGTCCTTCGTGATTGGGCTGTTAAACGACTGTGCCCTTTTGCTCAGGATAATTTTGACCAATGAAATATGGTGTACTAGAGTAACGTGCAGTATTAGAGTAATGGGAGGTGTGCGTGTGTGAGTGTGTTCTGCGATGGGTTGGTGCCTGGGTTGTTCCCTGCCTTGCGCCTGTAGTCTCCATGATAGGCTCCAGACCCCCCGTGACCCTGATATGGGTAAGCGGTTGTAGAAATGGATGGATGAAAGGATGGATGGATGGATGGATAAAAGGATGGATGGATGAAAGGATGGATGGATGGATGAACGGGTGGATGGATGGATGGATGGATGAAAGGGTGGATGGATGGATGGATGGATGGATGAAAGGGTGGATGGATGGGTGGATGGATGGATGGATGAAAGGATGGATGGATGGATGAAAGGGTGGATGGATGAAAGGGTGGATGGATGGATGGGTGAAAGGATGGATGGATGGATGGATGAAAGGATGGCTGGTGCAATGAGAGTGAAGTGGCTAGACGTACTTCTCCAGTCCTGTTCCCGTTTTTAGCTGCTGGTGTATGTCTCATAGGGGGGGGGGGATCCCAACATGGCAGTGTATGTAATTTTAATCCCCCCCCCCCCACCGCCCTGGCAGGTATCCAACTGGTTCGCCAACGCTCGGCGCCGATTGAAAAACACGGTGAGGCAGCCGGACCTCAGCTGGGCCCTGCGCATCAAACTCTACAACAAATACGTCCAGGGGAACGCAGAGAGACTGAGCGTCAGCAGCGACGACAGCTGCTCTGAGGGTACGGACCTCATCATGCCCCTCAAGTGCTATTTACTGTCGTAGTGGCGTTTCATTAAAGTGACTGACGGGGAACTGCGTTGGAAGCCGGAGGTCAGCGGGTGCTGATTCGGGAGATAACAGGTGTGAGGGGCTCATCACCTAGAGCATTTCTGTCAAGGCTGCAGTGCAGAAGCTGAAGAAATGCTGTTAGCTCTCAACCGTATCCATAAACTGCGCTTCAGTCTTTTTTGCTAGAAATGTGAGAATGAATCATGCCTGGCATGAAGCATCTAGTCTTCATTCTGTGTCCGTCCCCTCTCGTTCTTTGGATGAAGGCCAGTGTTGTTTCTGCAACTCCAGCTCCTCTCTCTGCCGATCCAGTGAAAACAGTGCAGCTCTCCTACAGTGACACCTGCTGGTTAAAAAAATGCAGCCTGTGGCTGGAGTGTAATCTGCCAGTGGCTGATTCAGGTCTCCACCGTGTGAAGATGTTGCCGCCGATAGCCAGGTTCCTTGTCTCCGGGCCGAGGCACCGCCTCTGTTAGTAACCCTGATATATGAGAATGAATTTGAATATTACCGACTAACAGCAGGAGTAGCTGATGTTCGGACATCAACTATTCATTTTGGAAAGGCCATGCATTTCTCAGATTTTATATCATAAAGATTTTTTAGTATTAATAACTTTTCTATAACCACATGCAAACACATTAAGAATGTCTGCTTTCATTTTCCTATGAAAAAAATACTGACTTGAATTCAAAGGAATTTTAAAGATTTTTTCCTCATCTGGAGCCAACATTCGAAATAACTTAAAGGGTATTTTTTGTGCGGATGAATACTGATATTTAAACAAATAGTACATTTTACAGTTATTTTTTCACAGACACGCAAAGTAATATACACGTGAAGATCAGAGAGCATTGGTTACTGTGTAGGGATGGTGTGGTCCAATCGGTTAGGACTCCATGCCCATGATTGAAAGGTTGCAGGTTTAAATCCCATGACTGGCAAAGTGATATCTCTGTTGGACCCTTGAGCAAGGTCCTTAACCTCCAGTTGCTCGTTTAACTGGCTGACTCTGCTTTTTCAGTTGTATGTCACATTAGGTGAAACTGCCTGCTAAAATAATGTAATTTAACGGGTCAGCCAATGTACTTGGAACGATTGGATTGCTGAAGGATCCAAAGGTGATATGATTACTGTACCAGGCATGGGATCCGAACCAATGACATTCCGGTCACGGGCTCAGAGTCACAGACTGCCCCATATAGTAAAATAAGGTGCTTTATTGATAAATGAGGGATGAGGACCCAGATGTATCGTTGCTCACTCTGGCCCTACTGTGGCAGGCAGAGAGACGCCATTGCGGACCCAGTCAACCACCGGCGAGTTCAGCAAGCCCATGTACCAGAGCGTCATCAAGAAGGACAGCGCGGCCACGGCGACGGGGCTGCGGGCCGTCACCACACTCGGGGAGGACTACGTGTCGCCGCCCAAATACAAGAGCAGCTTGCTACACCGGTACCTCAACGACTCGCTGCGCCACGTCATAGCTTCCAACGGCATCGTGGAGTCGCGCCGGAGGAACCACTCGGGATCGTTTAGCTCCAACGAGTTTGACGACGAGCTGCTCTCAGCGTCGCCTCTGGAAAACGAGACGAACTTCGTCTGTCGTGCAGGTAATGACCTACGCTAGTGCCTTCATTACACCTGAAAGAGCAGAGAGTCTTCCTGCTTCTCTCTCCTTGGCAGCATCTGGATAACGAGCCACTGCTTCGTCTATGATCTGGGTGTTATCGCCTGTTATTGAGATTTAGTAGAACCTTGGATTCAGTTAAGAATTTTCTCAGATATTTTAGCAGAATTATATGGTCAAAAACAGGTAGCAGGTCAAAAAATACAGTGCTTGCATTGATTTGCAATCTTTAAAGCCAAATCTACTGCAGAACATCATACCCAGAAAAATACCATGAAATGTAAACTTATTGTGCTTATGTTTTATATATAATAGGTCATATTTTTAAATACAGAATTTATTTGAGAGGAGTCAACTTAGGATCCTTTTCATCAGAATAGGAGTGTTTCCATTCACCCACCAGTTAGTCATTTTCTCTATAACGCAGAAATGATGTTTGTAATATTACTTAGGGATGCAGGAGTTTGCTGGAAATATAACCAGAGCATCGCTTTTATGGGTACCGGGTGTGACACAGGCAGACAGTGCACGGAAAGTTTTGGAAATTGGGCACTAACATGGAAGCTTTTATAAACACCTGTTAGCCCCTTGTAGCTGAATATGGATGTAAAAACTGCTGTAGTGAGGAAAAAAATTAAGTTTAGTCTCGAGTTTGCATCACTTCCTGCTGAATGTTCCTTGAATTTCATCTCGCGGCAAAGGACCTGGAGCAGCTTATGACAATTACAGATTGTCTGGCATTTTAGATTTGTATTCCTGGCTGAGGGGAGGAGAGCAGGTCCAGTCTCTTTAGTGTTGGTGGCTTTGAATATGCATACTTCTGTCCTCTTCTTTGATGCACTTAACTGGATAAACGTTTGGGAGAAAATAAACAGATGTTACTTTGGCTCTGGTGCGTGATGAACTGATTCTCGAAATAAGCTAAATCATTGGTGTAGGTGGGTTTAGATGTTTCTGAAGCTTCCAGAAGGAAGCTAAAGACCTCGGCATGAAAAGAGAGTCTTGTAGGGAAATTCCTTTGACAAACAAGGTGCCAGAGAATACCAGTACGCATGCCAAAGGTTTTATGGTAAATGACACTTAAACTGTGAATTGAACGCCAAGAATCTCTTTCAGTAATTTGCCTTTGCTAAGAATTCTGACTCATATGATGTATATAATGCTTTGTGAAAGGGATTTTGGCATTACACATGAATGATGCTGATGGAGAAGCAAATAAATTAGCCCATCAAGTCCATATTTGCATTGTGTTTTTCTTGCTGGGTTGTTATGGAGGGAAAACTCATTACTGATCATGAAAACTGTAATCTTTCCATTTCTTTTAGCATTAACAGTCGTTTAGTATTTGCGTTCAGTTTTTATTTTAGCAGCTAGAAGCAATTTGGCATTCGTGGATTTTTTTTCATATTTATAAGTTCATTTTTTATATTAACGGCCACATTTGTTAAGAGTGCTTTTATGGGACAGCTTTGCTTTTTCCATTAACGGCGTCTTTTCATGATGGCAACATCTGTCTTCTCAGGTTGGAGCCAACTGTACTTCAAAAGAAGTATTTACCCATAGTTGATGTGTAAAATGTACAATTCTTTGTGATTTTGATTTTCTGTGACGAAGGGGAGGAATATCATTATTCGAGGAACCCACTGCTGTAGAGTCTCACTGAGGTCTCAGAATACATTACCATATTAAAATGTACTTTTCATGCACGCTGTTTGAGGCCTTGTCTTAAATTACAGGCTACAGTAACATAAGTACGTTCTGGTGTTTCAAGAAGCTACAAACTCTTGTAAGGGCTTCTCAAACGGGCAGTGGCCACGTCCAGGCGGTTGCGATATCTTTGAAGACTGTGCTGCGTCTCGAACCCGTTTAAAATTCTCCTCCCAAGTGGAAACATCTTACAGAAACAAACTCTGTTCCATAGCTTCGTAGAACAAAGCAAACATTTGTTCGGTTTAGAGTTACCAACTTAAATGCCAGAGACTTCACTGAAGGGGAAAGTTGTCTCAGCGATGCCTGTAATTATTAACGCGACGTGGCTGCCTTTCATCTGCAAACCTCAGAGAAACCCTCTCCAGGCAAATGACTATCTCCTGCACTTTAACTTCAAAATATGTCTCTTGTGCTAAACTTCATCCAGTTCAATAAACAGTCAACCGGGATCATTTAGAGGAATGGAACATGGAAGTGAAAACAAGCATTGAAGTGAGGGAAACTTTAGGTGAGTAGTAACCCAAGAAAAGAGGCGTTTTAAGAACAGAAAACAAATGAGAATCTTGCCCCATCTATCAAAGACTGGTGGCATGGCCCATGGTCTCATCTAAACATAAATGAAGTAAGTCTTGCAAAGCTCATGCAAAGAATGATTTAATTACTTCCCACTGAAAAGTACATAACAAAGAGGCATATTCACTTTATTGTCATACTCTGTGGTAGGTCATCCAGGCTAAATACCAGGCCTGTCTCTTAATTGGTTTGTATCGGCAAGAGAAACACATTCATCGTTTCAGAAACAGAAAATTTAAGAGAGAATACAGCTGACAAAAAAATAATTCAGGCCTAGGAATTTAGCTTAGGAAGCTACATTTTACCTCATACGAGGGAACTTAGTGCACTATGGATGGCTTTTACTGTCCCTGAGAATGTGCAAAAAACGTATGTATAATGACGTGG
The DNA here is from genome assembly GCA_026781145.1 of Hippopotamyrus pictus. Classification (NCBI taxonomy): domain Eukaryota; kingdom Metazoa; phylum Chordata; class Actinopteri; order Osteoglossiformes; family Mormyridae; genus Hippopotamyrus; species Hippopotamyrus pictus. The sequence continues at coordinate 10,444,504 of JAODLC010000085.1, read as the reverse complement.
TTCATTTTTTTGTTTCCTGTTTATGAATTACATTTGGATTGTAGTTGACATCTTCAGGGTTTGCTGTTCTGCTAATTCTGTTGAGAGCATAAAGTTGAAAGTGATGCAATGTGTCAGGACGGCCACCCAGTCTTACTGGGCCCACTCTCAGGGTTGAAGGGCAGCTGGCGTGTTCCCTACCGCTCTCAGTGTATGTACAGTTAATGGTGTCCAGCAATTATCATGAGAAACAGCTTGGGCGAGCGTAGAGAGGGGTGTTTTGCAGGAATGAATAACGAGATTATTTAGGTATTCTGTATGTCTGGGATGTGTTTTTTTATTGGGTCACCGTATTTGGTGAGATGAAAAAGAGGACTCTCTGTCGCTCACAAAATATGACAAATATGAAATGTTTAAGTGACTTCCAGAAACTTGCCGGAAGCTGACATCACTTGTCAGCAACGCGATACGTAGGGCTGTGCATATCATTTAATTTTTGAAGTAAACGTGTGCACAAGCCTTGCAATGCATATTCAATATATATTGAAAATTGGTACATTTCCCCTCACTCGATACTCTGCTGTAATTTGCAGCATTTGGTCATATGGGTTGCAGCGATAAACCCGGATGTAAGGTGACTGTACTCTTCCAGTACAGATGCTTGGTAGTATGACTGTACATAAATGCACAAAACAGCCCAATTCTCCTTATCCCTCAGATTCTGAAGTGATTATTGTTGACTATAGTATTGCTTTGAGATAAGTCATTCTGCAACAACTGGAAAACTAGTCCTTTCAAACAGAGCGCTTCAGCTCCTATTTCTGCGTCTCTTTCGAAAAACTTTCCATTCCTTGGGATTCGTTTGGTGTGCCATGGATCACACTGAGTAGGTTGGGACAGCCAGACGAGTTTTTTTTTTTCTTTTTTCCCAAACCTGCTCTGATGGTTTGGACCTGGGACAGCCACAGGCCACGCCGCTCCACGGAACACGTCCTTTATGATCTCGAAGGTTCGGCGCAGACCGGACTGCTCGGATGAGCCTACTCTGGGTGTGTAATTACTCACGAACAAATAACTGCTTTGGCTGTTTTTATGGAGTGAAAACCAGAGTGGAGTCATCCTGGTCAAAAACCACAGGGAAGCAGCACGAGTACTGTAGTCTGTTTTCAAATTATTTTTAAATGGTAGACAATCAGAATATTCTATGTACAGAGAGGAATGACAGATGAGGTCTGTGGTAAATAATGAGCAAGCAAATTCTGTGTTATTTTAAAATTCGATTTCTTTAAAACAGTTATTCTCTGTTCTTTTGTTCTGTTGCCATGGGTTCATTTGTGGTGTTTCGTTACACGGATTGCTTCCAAATGCTGTTATTCTTTTTCATAACCTCCTTTCTAACAGAATTACATCCCTTTATAGTTTATAGGGGTCAGATTGTATCCAATGGCGCTGTCTGCAAGTTCACTCACATCAGTGTCGCTAGCTTCCCTGCAATCCTGGTGTGCGTAATTCCTCTCCGTTTACATTGTTTGCTGCCTTCCTTCCTTTTTAGTTACTGTCTGTCGTTTCCAATCAGATGCAGCGTCCGGATCATTTGGTCACAGTTACCGGTTGATCTGTCCAATCAGTGGGCTTGTAGCTTCAGCCAAATGCAAGTGACTGGAGAGTTTTGTCGGTTCTGCTCGCTGTGTATGTTGTGTATATTATTATCCTCATTCCCCCCTCAAGCAAGAAAGTGCCTTTCAATGTGGCTGAAGTTAAGGCTGAGCTTCTCCTCGGTGGACCACGAGTACTTTTGAAGACTTAGGAAATGTGTGCCACATATTAGGGGGCAGATCTTGTTCACATTTTCGGAAAGTGTAGGAACAGCAGTGATCGCCGCTGTCCACAAAGTCCTCATGTGCATCTCTATTCTTGGAAAGGGGACTTTGAAATAAATCCATAAATTGGCAGATTTATCGTGTGTCTAATTCGGTACAGCCTTTAGTATGCAGAAAGGAGTCTCTCTTTCTTTTCGCCCGTTTATGTTACTAATAACCACATGTGGACGTAGTGTGCTTGGTTGAAACTGGCTTTTATTTGATGTACAAGGGTCGCTGTACAAATTTCGGTTCATCCTGTCAGTTTTGGATCAACACAGAGAGTCCAAAATTTATGATCACACCTAGGGCTAGGCAATAAAACGGTAAAAAACAATTATCACGATATAATTTTCCTCAATATCAAATATAACCAATTTTCAATAAAAGTTTGATATAACTAAAGACCCAACGTTTTGCCAGTGACACATTTTGCACGACATTTTGCACACTTTTCCTGCGACTGCTTGTCTGGACCGATGTTCTGGTTTAAGTGGCAGTCCTGTTAACTTGTAATAAGCACATTCATGTGCCAGTGTTTACGTATCCTTGCAGATTCATGGTGGCAGATTCGTCAAGTAAAATTGAAAATATTCAAAATTGTGCGTAGACATATTTCAAGGCACTTAAAAATACATACTTGAAGAGCAACCTGTTTTCGTAACGGATTCCATTTTATGTTCATAGGCTGCTACATCGCCTGTACAACTCCATGTCATGTTTTACAAAAGTGTGGGACATGTACTTTTCGTAAATAGCGTGTCTTTTACTCATTTTGTTCTCTAAACTTGATGAATCTGCTTGCTGCAAAAATAAGTGAATGCATGTTGCGTGAAGACGCTCGCCCCCAGTTAACAGGATCACCACTTAAATAACACTGGCAACGGAGCACAGACACTGCCGTAAAAACACAAATGGAGGATTTATTGAGCAAATAAAAGAATGTAACAGGGCAGTCCGCCAAATGAAAGACAACACAGTCAATACATGGCAACCCGGGGTGTGTATCACCAAGATGGATTTCTAGCTGGATAAGTTTTCAGATTTAAGGTAGACCAGTTTAAATATACTTCATCTTTGTTCACTAATATTTAGCCCAGACTACCTTAAATCCAACATGTTACCTGGCTGTGCAAGAAATCTAGATTCTGATACATGCCCCGGGAGAGCAGGTAAGTCCAAAACAGCCCCTACAATCAGGGTAATCCAGCAAAATCCCAAACGAAAGTCCACAGTAAAATTTGATCCATGAGAAATTCACACAGTAATCCACGGAGAATTCAGAAACCATAAGAACGAGAGTGCAGGCATTTTGTCAGCCCTGACCAAAATAACCTGTTCAACTTCTGCCTTAGATTTGTGAAATGTGAAATGCTGTTTGCAGTGCTTATATTGTGCTGGATTCTGCCGGAACACGTTCCGGGACCTGTCTGTTGTTTTTTCCGTCTGAGTTCCAGCAGCTATTAGCGTGGATCTGGTTAAAAAAACAAAAACAATAACATAAAATATAAAATATGTACGTATTTTAATTCTTTTATTTTTGGCTATATTACCCAGCCCTAATCACACCAGGGAAATAAACAAGCCCTTTGTCGCGTTCCCTTACCAATAACCAAACAAAAACACATGCAGAAAATTGCATAAAACAACGCTGGATGTTTGCATGGATCTCCTGTTCTTATTCAATGCATTCGTTTTGATTATTCTGAATATTGTTTAATGAAAATGGTAGCTATATGATAGTTCTTAATACCACTTGGTGCGGTATTGCCACTGCATGTCTAAACGAAACCTGTTCAGATGACATTTCGGGAAAGAATAACCCTAAAAAGCTGTTAGCCATGTTTGACCAGTTGTGGGTGACCTTCATGGCTGCCAGCTGACAGGCCTATCGTGCACATTTGGTAGTTTCATAGTAATCCGCGATTGCAGGGACGTGACGCAGACCTTTCTGTGAAGATGCCTCCGTCTAAAGCAGGAGCAATAACGGAAATGAGGCTGGCAAGAGGAGTTACAAGGCTGTAAAAGAGCAGACATAACATAGATAAATCAGACGACTCTTCTTCTTCCCAGAACCCAGAGGAATGTTATATTTGCCTTCACTTCGCCGGGATTGCAGGAAAATGCACTTTTGAGGTTCTAATTGCACCTTTTCAATCACCAGTGATCATGCAAAATTAACTGAGGGGGACCACCCCAGAAACGCAGCTGGTCCTTGAGAAGTTTCTGCATGTCACTTGTGCATGGCCTGTTAGGGCATTTAGCCATGTAGGTGATGGATGGAATCAAGCAGTCAGTGGGGAACTGGGGAGTTTTCTCTGCTGACATGTAATTTAAGGCTATATGCTAAATGCTACATGCTGTCCGCTGACCTGTAAAACAATGCTATATGCTACATGCTGTCTGCTGACCTGTAACACTATGCTATATGCTAAATGCTACATGCTGTCTGCTGACCTGTAACACAATGCTAAATGCTACATGCTGTCTGCTGACCTGTAACACAATGC
>JAODLC010000085.1:10417521-10428969 GCA_026781145.1 Hippopotamyrus pictus | reverse complement strand
CCTCGCACCCCCGCCCGTCCTGCACCCCTGTTGCCCAATGCAGCCAAGTCAAGGAGTTCCTGGAACACTTCATTTCCTGACCATCTGTCCAAAATATTGTTTAAATTCATCACAGGTCTGAATGCCGAGCAGCTTTTGGACAGTAGTTTGGCCCACGTGCTCTCTCAGCGTACTTCCCAAAAATAAGCGTACCACACAACCAGCTGAAGATAGACCATGAGACGTCAACGGCGTGCCAAAATAACAAGGACTGGAATCAGCCGAAATACCTGCGATGAAAATGAAGCCATGATCTATTTCAAGATTTCTATTCAGCAGCCATTTGAAATTTTTTATTATAACATTAAGTCCACCTTTGGACTGAGTTACTTACCAGATTAAAATCAGTAGCCCAAGTAAATTGGTTTCATATAGTATTACATACTTTGGGTATGTGTCTTGCAGGCTTAGTGACTATAAAATACTTGGCTGGCGTGAAGTTTTCACACATTAAAGCTACTTACAGTTATTTCTTACTGAAAAACCCATATTTTTTTTATGAATTAGGTAATACTGCTTCAAGTAAATATTATTGTATCTACGTAGACACATACACACGCGCACAAAAGATACACATTTCAGCCATCATCAAACAGTTGCCATTACTGGGGTAAAAAAAAATCATTACTGCTTCCTTAACCCCAAAAATGATATCAGAAAAATACCAAGACAGTAATGAAAAAGTGTGAACTAAGTATAAAAACATATTTATCGACATAGATACTATGAATTAAAGACAAGAATAAAATATATTAAGGACATATGTTAAGGCCAGTTCTTTTAGGGCAGGGGTGGGCAATCTCATCCGCAAAGGGCCGGTGTGTGTGCGGGTTTTTGCTGCAGCTCCCTAATTAGATTATTAATTAGAGGACTGATTGGGTGAAGAGTCCTCACACCTGGGTTTGAACAGCTGACCTACATGTTACCCCAAAGACCTGCATACGCACCGGCCCTTTAAGGATAAGATTGGCCACCGCTGGTTTAGGGCTTTGACTGAAAGGATCGAATGCACCACTCTACCGATTCTCATCATGAATGACTTAGTGCGGCACTAAAAACCATTAAACATGAAAAAAAGGAAAGGGCCGTAAAACAAGAATCTTTGCAGCGAAAGAGGGAGTTAAAATGGTGAGCAGTGCACTCAGTGCACTTCTGTTGGGGCAGCAGACATCAGTTACTGGACACCTGTTTCTTAAAAACAAAACAATCGGTCCAATGCCAAACAATGTGGGCCTGTACAGTACATCCAAAGGACATCCAATTCTCAAGGCTGTACGTGGGTCAGCTACAGATCATTTAAGCATGAATATAGGAAACAGAAGACTACATAAGAACATGTATTAGAAAACCTGAGGGAAAACTGGCAATTTATAAAACATATCTGACATTTGAAGACATCAGTGTTTTTTTTCCCATGCTTGAGACACAAATCAAAAACATCAGCAGGCGATTCTGGGAACAAGTGGGCTGTTAAATATCCATAATCCATATTTCTTTAACCAGACAGAAACCAGCTGGGTTTTCATGGGTTAAAAAAAAGAAAGCTTTGTAAGAGCAGTTTTTGCTTGAAATTCTGGGAAAAACAACATTCTAGCGACAGTTTTGGCTATTTAATTTTGCTCATGCAGGTTCCATAAGCAAAAGTCAGTGCGTATCAACAATCTCTACATATTAATCGACTGTGAGGTATATCTCCTTTATAACTGCATTCCCTTGCTGCCATTATAACTGACTTGTCATCAAGTATTCTTTCATTCTGAAAAGCCTAGTGGTTAAACAGCTAGCTTCCATCATGAGTGATAAGACCTTGTCTACAAGACGTGCTTGCCAACCCTCCACCGCGGAGAGGTTGATGGCACACAAGGAACAGACCAGCTGCACCGGTATCCCTGACCCAGGCTCTGCCAGCAGTAGACGTGCCTTTCACGAAATCCTAAACAAACTCAAGTAGTGATGCTTATGATGCGTAAACAGCAGCATCTCTTAATGGCGGCCTGCTCTTTAAACCCCAACATGATGCAACCACAGCAAGTATGGCCTGGGGTAGGATTAAGTCATTTAACATTGAATAATGATGAAGATAACAGTGCTTTCCTTCAACAAATGGAGTGGTTTGCACTTAGGCCAAGGAGCAGTAGCCTCTACAGGAGCCCCCCTTCGGCTGGTCCTGGCGGGAGAGCCGCAAACCCGGACTCAGCGACTCGCTCTCCCAAAGTCCCGGAGTCTGGATGATCTTCTCGACCAGCTCCTCAAATGCGCACTGCACCCCGTCGCGAGTCTTTGCACTTGCCTCTGCATGTGGATGAATTTTTAAAAGGTTAGATTCCGGACAGAGAAGGAGGGGCTGTATCGGGGAGTGGTGGTGGTGGGAGTTATCTGTGAGGTGATTTTAGGTTGAGGTAGTATTGGGTTGTCTTGTATTGGTTGATGTACTATACTGAAGTACTTCGGGTTACTTTGTGGATAGTTGGGAATAATTGGGTTGGTATTGGGAGGTCTTAAGGTGGGTTAGGGAAGGGTTGATTTGGGACAGGAGCTACACTTATTAGCATTATATGTGGCAACAGAGAACGAGAGACTACATCAGCCAAAGAGGAACTGCTTCAGATTAGGGCTGCGGTGAGATACAGGCACAGCGGGAAAAACGTCTTATGGCCGTCGCAGTCGCAGCACGTGCATCCAATAAGTGTTTGGTCATAGGCAGTTCGTGACAGGAAGCGCACCATTACTTGTTCGAGTCATCTGAGCGAAGATTTAGCACACGCCGCATCTGTTAAAGAGGGTTGTTTTAATTCTATTTTCAGCCTTAAAAGGAAAAGCCCGGTGAACTATAATTCAGTTTAGGAAAATCACATAAGAGGCTGGATATCGCTGATGCAATACAAGCACAATACTCCACGTTATGGTTAGAAAGGCAATTGGAAAAGCAGCTACACTGACTGATCCCTCTGTAGTAACGAATGACAGGCAGCCAAAACGAGAGAAAACTACTTTCTTACCAATGAAAAGCATGGAATGTTTCCTTGCAAATTTGAGGCCTTCGTTCCTCTCTACTTCGTGGTTTTCCTAAAACAATGACAGAAAAAGGGGCTGTTATTTCTGTCTGTTTTTCTTCTAGCCTTACATTACTCTGTACGAAAAAGGCTGAAGTGAGCTCCCGCTGAAAATTCAAGAAAACAGAAAAAAATAGAACGAAAACTATTTATGGTGGGGAGAAGACAGCAAATTATCAAAGTCTATATTTTCTCAACAGTGCAACATCAGAAATCTTCCAAAACAATTCTGAATGAACTGCTAAGAAAATAGCCTAAAATTAAGGTTAATTTCATTAAGCACGTTGTTACTGCCAGGAGACAATCAGAGGGTGAAGAAAAATATTTATCTGAGAGGAAAGTTTTACTGAAAGCCATGCTACTTCTGGTTTTCCTGGCAGAAGGTCATTTACAGAAAATGAGTAAAACATACACAACACACTTGCCTTATCAATTTTGTTTCCAACCAGCATTTTCACGAGGTCATTTCTTGTGCAGTATGTCTCTAACTCATTTAGCCAGTTATCAAGCCTGGTAAATGTATCACATTTTGTAACATCGTAAACTAAAAAGAGGGAAGAGACAAAAAAAATAACATTCTCCATAAACAACGATTATACGACAATTATTAAAATTATTAATTAATATTAATGTTGTTGCTGTTGTTGATAATAAATAAATAAATAAAAAACCAAAACAAACGACAATAATCATCATCAGAAATATATACTAAAAAATATTTAAAACAGATTTTGGGGAAAAATAAACGCTACTGGCGATGACAAGGGTTTTTCGTAAATGCGCACACACCCAGGATGACGCCTTGGGCCCCTCGATAGTAGCTTGGCGTCAGAGTTCGGAACCGTTCCTGTCCTGCTGTGTCCTGGAGGAGGAAACCATTTAATTGGCTAAAGCATACTGCATAAAACAGAGAACCTCCACATGAAGATACTGGCTGAGAGCTACGACTACAATGTCACGAACTCTGAACAGGAAGACGCTTAGATTATCGTTTGGAAAAATTTACGATTTCAACCACAGCTACAAATACGTGCTAAACACGAGCCTGAAAATAATGCAAGAGTACAAGTACACGAAATACTACAACTGCACAAAAATATTTTATAAAATACTCATAAAAAATCTAAATATAACTATAATTAGAAGAAACACATATGGAGGCTGGCCTGACCCCCCCAAACATAACCACACCCCACAGTTACCCTAAAACACCTCACTCCAGTCTCCTCTTACCCAGATTGCAAGCTTTGCTTTGTTTCCATCGACTGCAATGGTTTTCACTTTGAAGTCAACACCTGGGATTCAGAAACATGATGGGGAATTAAGGGATAAAAGGGACAATTAAGTGACATATACTGGCGGACAACATTGTGGAAAACACCTAGCATTTTTGGCATTACATTTTAAAAATCACTACACAAATATTGGCGGTAATGTTTATAAACAATCTGAGAATGTTTACAAATATCATACAATGGACGATTAAATAATTGACTGGAGTAACTGGAAATAAGTTCAGCAATCTCTTGCCCAGGGGTCACCAACATGGTGCCCGCGAGCACCAGGATGCCCCCAAGGACCACGAGTCGCACACGGACCTGTTCTAAAAATAGCACAACTCACCAGTGAGCAGCGTCTGAAATTTAATTCTATCCTGTTGCTATTCTTCTTTAATCATATTTGCATTTATATGTATTTGAAAATGACAATAAAAAACACGTTTATTATACATAAAGTTTAGGTAAGTTTCGGAGGGTGTTTCAAACTGGTAGCCCTTCTTATGGCTCAGTACCCGTGAAGTAGCTCTCAGTTTCAAAAAGGTTGGTGACCCCTGCTCTAGACATTGCTGGGATTGGAAGGGTTGGAAGTGTTTCCACAATTTTGGCTGCTAGCGTACATGAGCTATCATGATGGTACTTGATATCAGTTACTTCTCATAAATATAAAAATGCTATGAAATTTGTGCATATAAATTTGTAACAAGAACAGTTAAGTAGTACTATTAAATCTTGCAGAAATGAAGTTAACCACCAAAAAAATCTCATTTTTTTAGTATTAAGTCATCAGTAGTGAATCTTATCTTCTACATCTATAAAGGAAAAGAATACAATGTTGAAATGTCTGGGCTGGAGTTGCACGACCAGCGACAGGTGATCCACTTCATTAAAAGTACAGACGTTCCACGTTCAGATGCGGTTACTTTTAAATATTCTTTACTATGGACCAATATACCTGTACAATACTGCCATCTATAGTACTAAATCTGTATTGCAGAATACCAAGTAGCACAAAAAGAACATCCATTTCCTTCTCGGCAAATGTAGAGTACACGCTAACTACCTCACTAGTCTCTTGCATTATTATAGTCACAGAGTGGATTCTGACCACATAGTTGTTTGCAGGCTAAGGAGTTAATGCTGTCCCTGGTGCTTGCTGCCCAAAGCCTTTATTTGCCGTTTAAAGGCATACAGATAGATCAGAATGCTTCTCTTCACATACCCCTGAGGCATACACACACAAATCACTTTTGCTATACGGTGCCTGGAAGCTCTGCTTCTGTACAATATAACTGTTAGTGGTACAGTGTTGCTCTCCATTATCTAACTGTCCCTTTACGTTCCTGCCTGGGTCAATCTGAGCTTGACCCGACAGCAGAAACCTGCCAACTGTCTAGAAAATACCAACACTGTATTTGATGACTTATTGAATGGTGTGAACTTGAGAGGCCTCAAACAAATATTGGCAAATATGACTGAATGGTTTGTCATGAGTCCAGTTATAGCCAAAATAACTAGTCATGCACATCAACCATACACAGCTACAAAAATTTTCCATGTCTTTTGTGTATACACTTTCATAATACTTTTGAATGTTAATTCCAATAGTCACATTTACATTTTATATACGAATGTATTGATGGCTGTATTTGATGATGTTCTTTTTACCTGCTCTGTTTTTATTGCGTAATATGTGTGTCGTGTATGTTGGGATGCTGATTTTGGTGGAAGAGGTAGTCAGCAAGGGGGCTATGCTTATTTTTCTAATTAAGAACCGATCAGTGAAACAATCGCACAAAAGTCATATTAGGGTTTATGGGTGTGTATGCCTGTTTGCAGGGTTGACACACAATGCATGTGTACAAATACATATATACAGTACTGGGCACAAGTCTTAGGCAATCAAAGTAAATACGTAATACCATTTATCTATGTAGAAAGTGTATATCTGCTCAGAAAAACTATTTTTTATAGTATAATATATGCAAACGAACACAGCTACAATAAAAAAACAAGAATTTCCTTTGTTCATCAAAAAGTCACTGATTCCTTGTTGGTTGGCTACAAGAACACTTCTTCCCCTGCCAAAGCCATTCCATGTATTCATTAATTATGTGAGCTACCAGTGAAATCTTACTTGAATAATAATGAAGTATTTATCAGCCAAACGTGGGATATTAGTGGTTGATTAAAATACATGTCTGTTTTGGATGGTTAGTAAAAAATACTGGGGTGACTTTGAGAGGTTTAAAAAATAGCTACGCTAACACGCTTTGACAAGCAAAATCATAGTTCTACCAATATGAAGAACATTTAAACGTATTGTTTTGTTACTCTCCAAGACTTCTGCACAGTACTGTTTTATAAATATTAGTTTTTGATTAGCCACTGTGCTTAGTTAGCCGTGAGCAGAGCAACTCAGACAAGCGCTCAACTGCACAGTGCTGGCAAGAACAAATAAATCTTGGTGTTTCTCAATCTGGCCCTCGAAGACCAGGAGACAGCCCACGTTTTTAGGAGCTGGGAGGGAGTGAAAATGTGGCCTGTCTGGCAGGGAGCAAAAACATGGCACGTCTGTGGGCCCCTGAGGACCGGGTTGAGAAACACTGTATTCGAGCTGCATCTTGCACTTCTAAGACACCTATATGGAAATGTAGAAATACAACAATACAGTCAGACTAGCCATACTCATCTCCACTCACCTATTGTTGCTGCCAGGTCTGGCTGAAACATATCATCAGTAAATCTCAACAGCAGACTGAGGTTGACGGGAGAAAAAGAATTTTAGCGCAGTTTTTTTTTTTTATGACCAAAACTGATCAAATGCCACCCAACTACCAAAAGGAAACATCTAGCTAGCAAGCCCCCCCCCCCCAAAAAAAAGAAAAACAACTACTACAAAGTCTTTGTTTAATCTAACAGGACAATGCAAGAAAATGAAAAAAACAAAGACAATAGGCATGCATTTCATGTGTGAAGAATAAGCTACTATGAGTCTCTCCATGGTGCTTACCCGAGAGTTTGAATTTTATTAGTGTGAAAAACAGTTAATCTTCTTTCCCATATCAAAAGTCAGGCTTTTGACAACAATGGTGTAACAATTTAAGAGGAACCCTCCCTTGATATGTCCTAATCATTCAACATGCTGTACAGTCTGTGATGTTTCATGTCAGTCTCCTGCATGAAAATTTCTCATCGCACTCAGGAAAGGATATTTTATGTGCAGAAGGTTGCAGGTTCAAACATTTGCATGTAGCGGGACGCAAATTCCCACCACACACCTCACGACACACATATAGGTGACATGTTCTCTAAAAAAGGCAGGCCAAAACAGGACTCTGAAGGACTCTATTCACCCTTTATTGGACAGCAAATCCTACCACAATGAACACTTTGACACTCTATTATGCATATAATGTATGCACCTCTCAGATACATAAATGCTCAGAGTTTGTCTACAACAGAGTTCTTTTCTATTATTTGCTATTTATTGGTAATTACTGTTAGGTGCCTGTCTTGCATTTACTGTAACTGGTATTATAGTTTGTGGAATGCTTGCAAGTAAAAATTGCATTGTACTGTACACACAAAAAACAAAAACAAAAAACTTGTTTTGAAACATTTTTCTTGAAACACTTACACAACATGTGTCCAATATACTACATACAGTACATGCTGCATACATATTTACTAATGCAAATGTATCAATATGTTATAAATGAAATTAAAATCGGTTACTCCATTAGCGCGTGTTCTGCGGTCTACCACTGGGGGGCGCATAAATACTTTCCAAGGACATACGCAGGGTAATTCTTTAACTTTCAAATGAATAAGGGCGCACCGAAAATAAGATCGAACGGGAAATGTGAACTGTAGAGCCAGCAGAGCATACGCTGAAGTGGCACCTAAAATCGTATGTTTTCCAATTATTGCATTCCTATCTTTTCTTCGATAAACTAACACATATAATAGTACAGTGGATTTCATTCTTAATTGTGGTTTATAAACACACACTAAAATAGTTAAGTCTTTTTTGCTTTATCAAACATAAACTGGACCGATAAGGAAAGACACAGTACAAATGCCAATATAAGAATATTAGAATATAAGTCTTAGATGAATATAGAAATAAACATTTACGCTAAACGCAGCGACCGGTAGCGACCATCAATAACTGCATTTGGACAAAGTACATTCTATGATGACAAACACTAAACTCATTCCGATTGCTTTTAACATTAATCGGAGTGAAATTAATAATGTGAAGAACGCAACGGGCAACGCAATCTAAACAAATGCGGCATGACAAATTAAACATTCGTAATAAAAGATACTCAGTTATATAAAGCTATATACAGAAATGGAATCTAAGTAATTTTTATTTTTTTATTTTTCTTTATAAACAGAAATTCAACTTATGGGCCGGTAACCCTGCTGCGGCTTGAGGCAGCGAATGACGTTTGTTTTTACGAAGGGTGCTCGCTAACCTCGACTTTCCGACGCCGCTTTCGCCGATTATCAGTATTTTCAGAGTCGTCAACACTTCGTCGTCCATGTTTCCCGTTTCTGGCCGCAGGTTATTTACCAGAGGAAGCTGTCTGCTTTCGGGCTGGGTGACGCAGTAAGGTTACCGACACACACACATGCTACATACGGCCACCGAACCCAGAACAGATCGGGCGCGCGGCTCACTACAGGAGCAGAGGTCCAGCTGCTGATCTCAGGTCAGTTATTCGGTCTATTCGAATCTAATCCCGTTAAGGCGCAGTGATGCGCAGGAAGCACGTAAATCATTCTACGTTATTTGGTGTAAACATTTCTAAAATGTCACGGATGTTTTGAGCTCTATTAAAAATTGTAAAACCGTTATGATGTTAAGGAGATATCATCCCCAAATTGTAAAATTAATATGCTGATGAAGGCGAACAATGGGCCCCATTCATGAATATTTTCTTAAGAATTCTCTTAAATTTGTTCCTACGAAATTTGTTAAGAACAACCTACGTCGGATTCAGGGCGCGTTCTTAAGCAGCAGAATTGTTCGCGCCTTTCTTCTTAAGAATGACGAATCCCATGTCTTCGTAACTGAAAGCGCGTGCCAGTTTGTCCTAATTAGCATAGGGAAACGCCCTGCAATTTCCCAAAAAAGGGCATGAAACTGTAGGGCCATGTGCAAGGAATAGCGAAGAGGCGCGCAGGCTTTGGGTCGTTTGGCATGAAGAGGAAAAAAAAACTCAGTAATGCTTTAGTAGAAGTATTAATACAGTAAAATCCCGTTATAGTGGACTCGCTTATAATGGAATATAACGGAATAACGGAAGAGGTCCGCTGGTCCCGGCCGTGCACCTTTAAGGATATGCAAAAAAGCATCGTATATAGCGGACTGGCATATAACGGAATTTCGCTTATAAAGGGCAGACAATTTGGTCCCTAGGGCCGCTTTTAGCTGTAGTTTTGTTCGGCTATAACGGACATGCAGCTCCGCCTAGAAGGCGCATGGCATGCCGGTGATATCCAGCGCAGATACGGAGTCGGGATTATTAATAGTCACGCATCTGGTCAGGTAAAGTTGGATTACTACATATACAATATAATAATCTATACCACAAGTGTGTCTGCTGGGGTGTGGCATGAGTAAATGGTGTCCTGTAGTTGTGCTCTGGGCATACAGCAAATCTGGATATAACGGACTGTTTTGCCAGGTCCCTTGAAGTCCGTTATAAGTGGATTTTACTCTACAGGAGGTAAATGCAAATAGACATATATTTAGTAGCATAACCAGTGGATATGAAGCCCCCAAAAAAGCTGATCCATGGAGAGCTCTAACCTTCTCTGTGAACGCTGTGTGCCAAATAAATCTAAATGTTCTTCAAACATGCGTTCCCTTCTCAGAGCACCATTGGCAAGCTCTTCAAGAAGTAACAGAAATGCCTTTTTCATAGCAAGGCCAATGCGCAGAAACAGACCTATTTATAATCCGCATGGTTGCCGTTACTACCATGAAAATAATTTTTACATTTTAAAATTATTTTTTTATATTGTACTTTTATAAATTATTCAAATACTATCATTTTATCAACTGTAGACTGAACAAAACTGCTATAACCAATTATTTTGAACAAACTATCATTACTCAAATGTGCGTACGAATGGTCTTGAATGTGCGTAGATTATGTTCTTAGCCAAGAACAAATTCAGATAAGAAAATTGGTGAATGTCAGAATCTTCATTTAAAAAGTGTGTACGTGAGTTTTAAGAACAAATTTGTTCATTAGAATGATTGGTGAATGAGGTCCAATAAATTCACTAAGGAAACAGTTGTATCAGAGATGCTATGAGGTAACTTAGCGCAGCATTAATGTGCAACAAAGGAGTGAGGATACGATTCAACAGCGTTAACCATTGTATCACCAGTTAATTTCTGGGGACACACACACTACGACCCTTTTAATCAAGTAATTTTCAAGTAATTTTCATTTTATTACAATTCAATATACACATTAAAAACTTGAATATTATAGGTTTAAAATTCATGTAGAAAAAGTATAGTAGCAAACAACAAGACATGATTAAGCACAAGTCATTTAAAAATGCAATAGAAAAAAGGTTAAGCTGTATCAACTGTTTACAAAATACAAACAGGGACTAATACATTTCATTACACCAATTTTGGCATTAAACTTTTTTTCTTAAAGTGTCATATTTTGCAAAAGAAATTTCAATAATTGTTATAAGTTCTCAGGCTATTGCAGATTTCATTATTGATCAAACTGTGATTATTATGATTAACTGTGATTAACCACTATTCATATTAAATCTGACAGTGTTCTTTGATAAACCATTATTCATTATAAAAGTGTGTGAAGTGTCACCACAACATATCAAGTGCATCAACAAACTTAAAATCCTAAACCATGAACTACTGCTAAGCAAAATATTCCACAACTCCACCAAAACTATTCCTGTCTCTCCTTTTTGTCCCCCATTAAAAGTGAAATTAAAGAACTGATTGTGCCATTTGGGTCAAGGATCACTACAAGAGGAACACGGATTTGTCTTTCCTGATAGATGCGATTCTG
>JAODLC010000085.1:10371777-10400527 GCA_026781145.1 Hippopotamyrus pictus | reverse complement strand
GGGAGTACCAGCACCTGGTACTGAATAGCAAGGGGAGTACCAGCACATGATACTGAAAAACAAAGGGAGTACCAGCACCTGGTACTGAATAGCAAGGGGAGTACTGGCATCTGGTACTGAATAACAAGGGGAATATCAATTCCAGGTACTGAATAACAGGGAGTACCAGCACCTAGTACTGCATAATAATAAAGAAAGTACCAGCACCAGGTACTGATTAACAAGGGGAGTATCAGCACAAAATCATTCGCAATAGCAAACAAATTCATATTAATTTTTTTAGCCAATCAAAGTCAGCCGGTTGCTGGAACAATCTCGATTAAGAGCCATGCTCAAGGGCTCAACGGTGAAACCACTAACCAACCAGGGAATTTTGAACCAGTAACCTTATGACTGTAAGCATGGAGTCTTAACCCAAAGAGCCACATGACACCCATATATGCTGTAACCTCTGGCTTTCTGATTTACACATCAAGGGCTTTCACAGCTTTGATGGGCCACCGCTGCCAATTCCTCCTTTTTGAATCATGTGGAACCGAAACAAGACAGTCGACTGCCCTCATTTCACCCCCTCACTGCTCTCTTAATGCACTTCTTTTATCTCCAGATTTTCTATCCTACTGCCTGTTGACAAGGAGCACGTGGATCTCCTCACTTATTCCTCCAGCATATCCAATTACCTTTGAGCGGTCTTACGAACTGTAAAGCACTAGCTACACTTAACATCACAAAGCTCGAGTAGCATGTTTACGATCAGGTGTTTTAACCAAATAATCCCGTTCAGACGCCTGGCACACAACTGAATTCGGACCTGACAACTTTGCCACAAAGGGAGGATCTGGTATAGGAAACAAGGCTAAAACTTGATCCCCAGGATTAAAACCCTAGCTTTGGCCTTTCGATCAAACAGTCTTTTAATTTTTCCTTGAGCCTTTAACAAATTCTCCCTAGCCAATTTACATTCCAAGTAGAATTTGTGGCGAAACCCATTAACATTAACATTTTTCTTCAATCCCACACAATAAATCTGCAACAAAGATTTTAAAGTCTGATGGAAACATTCCAGAGCACCTTGGCTCTGAGCATGATAAGCACTGCTTTTATTATGTTGAACATGTAACTGTTTCAACAAAGATGGAAAATTGGTACCCCTATCACTTTGAATGATCTTTGGAATATCAAATATGGAAATAAATTGAGATAAACACTCCCAGATTTTGATGGAGACAACGGACCTACACAATCAATAATAAGATGTTTAAACAGCACTCCAACCATTGGAACTGGATATAAAGGCACTGGCTTAAGCGACTGATTGGGTTTTCCAGTCACCTGGCAAGCATTGCAAGTTTATATAAATCTGGCAACATCTCTTTATTTTTGGCCAATAGGAATGCTTTAAAAGCCTATCATAAGTTTTCCTAACTCCAAAATGCTCAGCCACGTCACCATGAGCTCTCCGCAAAACCAAACTCCTTAATGTAATAGGTACCACGACCTGACCAACAGAATCATTAAACGAGGACCAATTACGAACCAACAACCCATTCTGTATAAAATACCCACTACTAAAGCCTACTTGTTGTGCCTCAAATACCTCTAATACCCCATGCAGCACTTCAGGCCTGAGTTATAGCACACGCTGTGAAAACTTCCAGAAAGTCATTACCACATGCATCAGTCTTACTCACACCAGAAGTCAAATCCGCTGACACCACCGGCGGTGGCGGAATAACAGACCACACCCAACCTCCAGCTAAGTTGTTACCCAAGATTAGGTCTAATCCCTCAACAGGCAGAGCAATGATGTTGGGTCATTGTACCAATTCTGAATAAACCTCCTTATGCAAAGTCAAGTCAAGTCAAGTCACGTTTATTTATAAAACACTTTAAAAACAACAATAACAGCTGACCAAAGTGCTGGGCAAGCAAGGTAATATGACCTGATAGAGAAACAGAAAGGACAACATAAAGTAAACATGAAACAAAATACAAAAAAAATACAGGGAACTAAATAACACATTCATGCTGTATTGAATGCCAGGACATATAAATGGGTTTTAAGATGAGATTTAAAAACAGCCAAGGAAGGAGCCAGGCGTATGTGCAATGGCAGCTCATTCCAGAGCTTAGATGCAATCGCTGTAAAGGCCCGACCACCTCTGCTTTTTAGCCTAGAGGGAGGAACGACTAGGCGGAGTTGGTCAGCTGACCTAAGAGCCCTGGATGGTGTATGAACTTTTAAAAGACCTGACATGTAAGAAGGTGCCAGACCATGTACAGATTTGAAAATGAATAAAAGAATTTTGAAATGAATCCTATAATGGACAGGGAGGGAGCCAATGAAGGGCTGCAAGCACAGGTGTAATATGCTCATGCCTTCGCGTTCTGGTTAGAAGGCGGGCTGCAGCATTCTGAACTAGTTGAAGACGGGATATGGAGGCGCAACTAATGCCCACATACAGGGCATTGCAGTAGTCTAGGCGAGATGAAACAAAGGCATGTATAACCCTCTCAAAGTTTTTGAATGATAGGAAGGGTTTTACCTTGGATAAAAGCCTTAATTGCAAAAAGCTAGACTTTACAACTGTGTTAATTTGTGTTTATTTATAAAACACTTTAAAAACAACAATAACAGCTGACCAAAGTGCTGGGCAAGCAAGGTAATATGACCTGATAGAGAAACAGAAAGGACAACATAAAGTAAACATGAAACAAAATACAAAAAAATACAGGGAACTAAATAAGACATTCATGCTGTATTTTAAAATTAGAGTCCAAAATAACGCCAAGGTTTTTGGTTGTGCCTTTCACATATGGTTCTAGGGGACCTAGGTCTACATATGCATCACAGGCAGTACTGGGCCGAAAGACTAGAACCTCAGTTTTGTTTTCATTAAAGTTTAAAAAATTTAAAGCCATCCAGGCTTTGATGTCCTCTAGACAGTCAAGTAAACGTTTAAAAGAGTGGGAGTCATTACGTATTAATGGCATGTAAATTTGCGTATCATCTACATAGCAATGAAAATAGATATTATATTTTCTAAGAATGGATCCCAAGGGGAGCATGTAAAGGGAAAAAAGTATAGGCCCCAGAATGGACCCTTGAGGAACACCACAGGGGAGAAGTGCAGAGGGGGATACCGATCCATCTAGTCCAGTGTTTCTTAACCCAGTCCTCGGGGAACCCCAGACAGTGCATGTTTTTGCTCCCTCCCAACTCCCAGCCAATCAGGAACACCGAATACTTGGTACAGGGGCGCTGGGAGCTGAGAGGAAGCTAAAACATGGACTGTCTGGGGTTCCCTGAGGACTGGGTTAAGAAACACTGATCTAGGCAGACAGAAAAACTTCTGTCTGCCAGGTATGATCTAAACCAGGGGTGGGCAATCTTATCCGCAAAGGGCCGGTGTGTATGCAGGTAACAGCGTCAACCTGGTGATCTTTGCTCAAGCGAGGGAGGTCCTGTTATTGCAGCAATAATTACAAATCCACCCATCAGCTGCTTCAGAGCGCAACCGCTTGCTCTTCGGCAATACACTCAATAAAAGTCTACAACAACTGTACAGGTGAAGATACCGCTGGTAATTCAGGCAAAACTGAGACCCATTGGGACTAACCCCTACCCGTCCAATACCTTAGCTTTGAAAGAGTAGATTCTGGCTGTTTGGTTGAACATTTATGACTGTGAGCAGATTCTCAAGACTGAGTAGACTTTCATCACAAAACCAAGCTCCTCATGCTATGTGTTCATGTTCAATAAATCTAAATGTCTTCAAAATCTATCATCTTAGTACGCTTAGTTTTTTGTATGTTTTACATACATAACACAACATGAATTCCTCAATAATTTCTAGAAATTACCCAAAATTCTTGAAAATTCCCATGGATAGCTTCTTCCCCTGGAAATTCCCAGAATTCGAATCCCTATTGCAGCATCGACGTGGCTGGCTTTGCTTGCACATACTTCTTGGTGAAGAACCGGTTGTTTTACTCAGCTGCCCCTGAGGACCTGCCATCTAGCCCCCCCATCCCTCTCCCCATCATCAATGTCCCCCTTCACTGTACAGGGCTGGATTTTCTTAGACCCCTTACAAAGTCAACTGAAGGCCATAAGTGATTCATGTCATTGTTGACTATGGCACCTGTTACCCCAATGCCATGCCCTACAGGAAGCCATGCCCTAGAACATTGGGCCTCATTCACTAACCGTTCTTACGAACAAATCTTAAACCCCACATACACACATTTTTTTTACGAAGATTCTGACATTCACCAATGTTTTCTTATCTGAATTTGTTCTTAGCTAAGAACAGAATCTATGCACACAAGACCATTCGTATGAAAATTTCAGTAATGATAGTTTGTTCAAAATGATCGGTTATAGCAGTTTTGTTCATTCTACAGTTAATAAAATAACAGTATTTGAATAATTTATTAAAGTAAAATATAAAAAATTATTTTAAAGTGTAAAAATTATTTTCATGGTAGTAACGGCGATCATGCGGATTATAAATAGGTCTGTTTCTGCGCATTGGGCTTGCTATCAAAATGGCATTTCTGTTACTTCTTGAAGAGCTTGCCAATGGTGCTCTGAGAAGGGAACGCATGTTTGAAGAACATTTAGATTTATTTGGCACACAGCGTTCACAGAGAAGGTTAGATCTCTCCATGGATCAGCTTTCTTTGGGGCTTCATATCCACTGGTTACGCTACTAAATATATGTCTATTTGCATTTACCTCCTGTAGAGTAAAATCCACTTATAACGGACTTCAAGGGACCTGGCAAAACAATCCGTTATATCCAAAGTCCGTTATATCCAGAGTTGCTGTATGCCCAGAAAAAAACTTCAGGACACCATTTACCCATGCCACACCCCAGCAGACACATTTGTGGTATAAATTATTATATTGTACATGTAGTAATCCAACTTTACCTGACCAGATGCGTGACTATCAATAATCCCATTAATAGTCTCATGCCCTTGTATGGGAAATTGCAGGGCGTTTCCCTATGCTAATTAGGACAAACTGGCACGCACTTTCAGTTACGAAGACGTGGGATTCATCATTCTTAAGAAGAAAGGCGCGAACAATTCTGCTACTTAAGAACACATCATGAATCTGACGTAAGTTGTTCTTAACAAATTTCATAGGAACAAATTTATGAGAGTTCTTCAGAAAATATTGGTGAATGAGACCCATTGCTAGGGAGCTGCGTCTCCTTGCCAGGAAGATGGGCCTCCACAAGGAGATCCTGGTTGAGAAAAGACCTGCATTCATCTCCCAGATATTGAAAAACCAGTGCATCCTGGTGGAGCTCAAACATCTCTGCACCTCACTTTATCAGCTCCACATAGACACTGCCCCCCCCACCGTCAGTCAATGGTGGACCCTGGGAGAGAGATGACAGGAAACAGGGATCCAGAAATGCTGCAGCTAGGGTGGCAGAGCAATCACAGGACATATCATCCAGCATGAGAGTGATGCTTCTCAAGCCCAGTGGGTCCGTGCGATGCTGCTCTGAACATCATCTCCAATCAACCACCACTGTTTATACACTGGGCAGTTCGAACCATGTACCATAGTCAGTTCAAACTGTGCACTGAATAAAAGTGCTTCATTTCCACTGAGACTGTAGTGGTTCAGATTCTGCTGTTGGCCAAAAAACTCCCACTGTTCTGTATGATCCAAATCCTGCATGACGAAATCGAGTGGGGCTGTGCCAAATGATACCTGCTGGCCAAAAAAAAAGATGGCCGCACGGAATGAAGAGTTAAGAGCAATTTGGCGAGACTTATTGCCTTTAAAAATAGTTGAATCACTTAATTAAGGAGGTAACAATGCCAACGATGCCAACAGGTATGACTAAAAGGCACATAAGTATATGAGTAAAAATTGAGTTGTAGATGATTAATTATATACTTATCTTATTTATGTGGAAATGCAACAATACCGTTACTAGGTTTCAAAATATAATGACAGGGAAACTTAAGAGGAAAACTACTCAGGGTTTGGTCCTAATAGGCTTATTTATGCTATTGTGCAGTTAACACCTGATATACTATATAACAGAAGCACATACATAAATATTGATGACCTCGGAGCAGGGGTACCTCAGGGATACTCAGCTTCAGCCCTTCTTGGGATGATGTTACGTGAATCCTGAGCACCCTGCAGTGGGATACTGGACCAGGCTTTGATAAAAGGCGTCATTTGATTGTGAGGTGAAGGAAGTGAAATTCCTGAGTAAATGCACTGTAACTACCGTCCTTAGTACACAGACCTTTCTAGGGGTAAATTTTGCGTGATTGTCAGCCACTTAGAATCCCCCCCTCGCCACATGCCTGGAAAACAGTACTGCTTAAATTTGCTAAACACCACCTCAACACCTGGATATGTAACAAGGGCCAGTAACACAAAGCAGGATTTCTTGCTCAGTTGGATAACATGCCAGATATAAGGTACCCCAGATGAAAATGGATTCTTATGGCTAAAATAGTTGCGTTATTTTCTTCTTCATTATGTAGAAGTTTCACATTTTATTGTTGCATGTGTTCCAAGTAACACAGCATAATTCCTATGGCACAGTTGCACAGGAGGGGACAAGTGCATCAGGGGACAGTGGGACAATCAGCAGTACAATAAAAGTTAAGACAGTGTAATATAGGAAGTGAAACAATAAATATACAATAAATAGGTGTTGCATCGAGGAAGGGCATGCAAATAACCACAGAGGTATTACATTACTAAGAAAGGGTGGAGGTAAAATAGAGAATAGTAACAGGGTGTAATACAATACTGGGGACAAATGCAGGTCACTGGTTGTTTAGCAATTTAGCAACCTCATGGCTTTGCGAAAGAAGCTACTAATGAAACAATTGGGGCGAGATGTGAAATGGGTGGCTAGAAAAGCCATGATCTGGTCCTCTCCTGGTAGCGGGAGAGGCTGATGGGTCGCAGGTGGGGAAGATCCGCGCTGATGGTCTTCGAGGCTCTTCGGACAAACTTCTGTAGCAGTTCAAGGTGCAGGGCAGATATGTCACCCATCCTGACCGAAATGCATCCAGTTAGGATGCTCTCCAAGGTGCAGCAGTAGAGATTAATAATAATAATAATAATAATAGATACTTTATTGATCCCCGTGGAGGAATTGTCTTTACTCCTCCCTCAACTTGCTCTTTGTAGAGTAAGCTGTCTGTGAAGGGCAGCCACCTGTTGGGGCATCCAGGGAGCTGGGGGGTTAAGGGCCTTGCTCAAGGACCCACAGACGTGCTGAGGCTGGGTTTGAACCGGCGACCTTGGGGCTTGGGTCCCACCGGGGTTTGGGTCCCAACCAAAAGCACTTTAACTTGCTCAGGAGGAACAGCCTCTGTTGAGCGTTCTTGAGGGTGCAGCTGGTGTTTACCAGCCCTGAGAGGGAGATGGTGGCCTGGATGCCCAGAAACCTGAAGCTACTCACTGACTCAGCGGGAGATTAGGGTGACCACCTAATCCATGTCAAAAGGGACACTATGAACCACTTCAGGTTTTAGAAACTAGTGAAGCATTGCTGTTTGACTAATTAGTTCAATTCTTCTTGTGTTTTAACTGGTTTGTTTACTTGATTGAAAGAATCATCCTGCTGTTTCACATTAACATTAGTGACACATGCATAGCAGACTGACCAATCAGCACATCAAGAACTTTATGCTTACAGTAAGCGAAATCTGGGTCCTTATAACTGAAATGGTTGAAATGGTCGTTTACAGACCCTGTCGTAGCTCATGGTGTCCCTCCTGATATGGATTAGGTGGTGACCTTACAGGAGATCCATCTGGTCGACAATGATTTCCATTGTCTTGTCAATGTTCAGGAGGAGGTTGTAGTCATGACACCATACATTTGGGTCTTTTACCCCTATCCTGTAGAAAGCCTAACCAGCCTCACCAAAAAGGCCAATGACGATTGTATCGTCCGCAAACTTGATGACACCAAAGAAAATCCCTCATTCTCCACCATAGAAAATGCCTGATCATCCAGCGCCCCATCCTGGCTTGTTCCCTGCCTTGTGCCCTGTGATGGGTTGGCGCCCCATCCTGGGTTGTTCCCTGCCTTGTGCCCTGTGATGGGTTGGCGCCCCATCCTGGGTTGTTCCCTGCCTTGTGCCCTGCGATGGGTTGGCGCCCCATCCTAGGTTGTTCCCTGCTTTGCACCCATAGCCTCCAGGATAGGCTGCAGACCTTTCACCCCACATAGGACAATCAGCTACAGAAGATGGATGATTATTTGGGGTAGGAATGGACAGCCTGGAAAGGCATGCAGAAGACCACATAGAACCCAACATAGTGTGTCCAGAGTTACTTCATCTTCTTTTTGTGCAACACTTAAAACATGTCAACCATGCCACCCAAACAACATTGATTGTTTTCATAATCACTGGATGGGCATCATCTATACTTGAGTTTTTCCACCATAGAGGCCCCTGACCGAAATAACACGTTAGACTTTCATTTAGTAACTGCCAAGTTTTAGTTCAGATGCAGGAGGCTGAAATTATATGGACTGTTTAATAGCAAGTAGAAATTTCCCAAGTTTTAGCTTCATTATTTTTCACTGACTGGTCTTGTTCGCCCACCTTTTAGTGAACTGGCTACTGCTTGAAACAAATTAGACACTTTGCAAACAGCCATAAGTGTCTATGGTGACCGAGTAAAAGAAGGACTGTATGCGTATGCATAAGGAAAAGGTTTACAAGTTATTTTTCTCTCTCTTTAGCCCTGCATTTTGTATCTGTTTCAATTTTAATGTATTCTTATATAGTAGCTTTCACAACAGAGTCACACCCAGGCATTTGGCAATGCGTTATTATACAATCTTACGCAATCTGATGCATGATAGAGGGAAATGGGGAAGAGATAAAAGAAATAAGCCGACAGACAACAAAGGAGAGGAACCAAAAACTCCAGTCAGAAGAAGAAACCCCCCCACCCCCGGATATGCCAACATTATTGAAAAGGGAAGAGTGAGCTCGCTTACTAAAAGCAATGTGTAAAATGTGGCCAGGGGCAAAGCCAAAGTCCACCAATGAGTCAGTTATACATGCTGGTCTGTGCAGGGTGCGGATTGAAAGCTGCCCCCACAACGTCATAAGTTATATCCATGATGCTACCCCTCCATGGGAGTGAACCAGGACTCCAGCTCAGACAGTACCCACCCCGGGCATGATCTGTACAGGTGGGGGTCATGTTCTGCAGCACCAACAGCCATGGATCACTCTATTATGTGTCAAGGTGCGGAAAACAAGATTTCAGGAACAGATCATTAGTTGGGATATAGAGACTGAGACCGGTTTGGCGTTCCACATGTGAGCTGGCAGGCTCTTCTGCAATATTTGGGTCCCATGACTGACTTTAACCGGCATTAGCCGTAACTAACTCACAACCTCAATTAACTAAATGCTTTCTGTATTGAATGTTTACTTATGACTTCAGGTTCTGCCTGTGTTAAGAAATGTATCCTGTGAAAATCTGCCCTACACCTTTCCTCTTTCCACATTCCCCCTACTGACAAGCTCAAGAACAGCGAATCACCGTAAAATTCAGCCAAATAGTCTAGTTGTAGTTGGTTGTTTTGATTTCTTGAGACTAAACTCAGCCTTTTTCTCACTTAGAAGAAGGATCCAGTGGATAAGGTCAGACAAAAGCAAGTAAATAGTAGTTCAACAGCCCAGTGAAGGTATTTGGTTTAATTTTGTATCTTCTGAGAGGTTTCTGTATATCATTGTTCAGTTTTATTTAAAAAAAGAATTTGCGGGAATAAGGTTTACTACAAAGGTCACATTTGTAAATGTTATTCACATATAGTAAAAATTACAAATGACTACAAAATTTGGGTCATACTATTATTAACTAAATCAATAAGCCTTGATAAGCCTGCAGATTCATTGGTGGGTTTTTGGTGGTTGACAGCTTTGTTGACGACTGGAACCATCTCAGATTTAATGTCGGTGAGATGAAGGAACTGGTAGTGGTCAAATGAAGATCACAGTCTCCTGTTGCCTCCCTGTTCCATTCGAGGAGAGGAGGTAGAGATTGTATAGCGAATGAGTTTAGTAATCGGATAAAATCTATGGCAGGGGTGCCCAATCTTATCCGCAAAGGGCTGGTGTGTATGTGGGTTTTCGCGGCAACTCCCTAATTAGATTACTATTTAGAGGACTGATTGGCTGAAGAGTCCTCACACCTGGGTTTGAACAGCTGACCTACAGGTTACCCCAAAAACCTGCCTACACACCGGCCCTTTGCGGATAAGATTGGGCACCCCTGATCTATGCTTTTAGGAACCGTGGCCATGTCTATTTGGATGTTAAAATCACCAGTTTTTAAAACATATTAATCAGTTAAAAAAAAGATCAGTACTATGAAAGTACTATGAAATAGATATGCTACACCAGTGTTTCCCACCCCAGTCCTCGGGGAACTCCGGACAGTACGCGTTTTTGCTCCCTCCCAGCTCCTAGCCAATCAGGAACACCGAATACCTGGTACAGGTGCACTGGGAGCTGAGAGGAAGCAAAAACGTGGACTGGGTTGGGAAACACTGTGAAACACCACCTCCCTTTCTGTTCAACCTGGACATACAGTATTGACAAAGACTGGGGGGGCATGTTTTATTAAAATAAGGAGCACTATTACTATCAAGGCAGTTCTCAGGAAGGAAAACAACATCAAGATGTTGGTTTTCAATCAGCTAGTCTGCTACGAAAGATCTGTTGTTGAGTTAGCGCACATTCAGTACCGCAGCCTTAAGAACCTGGGGATTTAGTTCCTCTTTACTGATGTTAAGACACTTCACGCTAATTAAATTATACTTATCTGAACATCTTTGCTCTATTGGGCAGTGGTGGCTTAATAGTTAGGGAAGCGCACTTGCAATCGAAAAATCGCAGGTTCGAATCCCCGACCAGCAAGACACCACTGAGGTAGCCTGAGCAAGGTACTGCTCCCCGGGCGCTGAATTAGCTGCCCCCTCCTATGTCACATATGGGTTAAATGCAGAGGACACATTTTGTTGTGGTGTGTCCACAATCACCACTGATCACCAAATATCTCACGCCGCCACGCCACCTGCATTCACAAATATTTTGGCTAGTGACATGGGTTAGTACACATCAATTTCTAACGGTTGATCTCGCTGCATGACAGGGACGGGTGTAAATCTCATTCATACAGCACAGATATTCACCCATTCCCCCAAGCACTTTTCTACACATGCATGGCATGTTTTTAACAGGTGACTCCGGCTATTGTCAGACTGACACTGTCTCTGATATGATTCTTGGGTGGATGTGAGATGTTGTACAAGACCTGGTATAAACCTTTATGCCCCGGGAAATGCCTAAAGAGACACCTGCATTTTGCCAGAACGGATTAAAGTTGTCAACGAATTGTACTTTGTGAGTCACACACGCAAGTGTCTGGTCCCAGCACCCTGCTGAACTGGCTGATCCTTTGTCCAGTTGTGCGCAATGGGCCCAGTACATGGACCTTTACTGAGAGAGAGGTTAGGAATCCCATCAGAGCACCGGACCGCTCTTTAGGGATGTTATTCCTGTCCAAATGTGTAACGTTCCTGTTGGTGATGCTGAGGTTACGTTTGATCTATGGTATGATCTCGGGTACCTTCTTCATCATGTCACAGACTGTGGCACCCAGAAAGCAGACATTTTCATTTTAAAAGGTTTGTTAGTCACGTCCCTGATTATTGAGTCCCCGGTGATCGCGGTTCTCTGTGCATTTGTATCCCTGTATACCTGTGCAAAAACAAAAATCAAATTCACTTATTTACCAAAAGAAATTCAGTAACATGCCAATACCTACTGAGGGACATGTTAGGACAGTATGCCCCCTCCCCTCCGCCCCCCTTGGCTGAAGTAACCTCAATAAGACATTTCTGAAACCGTATTTCAATCTCTGAAATCGCTGGCTGGAGCAAAGACAGGCTAAAGACAAGCTAAAGACAGGCTAAAGACAAGCTAAAGACAGGCTAAAGACAAGCTAAAGACAGGCTAAAGACAAGCTAAAGACAAGCTAAAGACAGGCTAAAGACAGGCTAAAGACAAGCTAAAGACAGGCTAAAGACAAGCTAAAGACAGGCTAAAGACAGGCTAAAGACAAGCTAAAGACAAGCTAGGCATATGCAGAAACGTGCTTGGAGGAACGGGTGATGCTCTGTGCCATGTCAAACAGATTCACACCCTTCCCTGTTGTGCAATGAAAACATGCATCATGACTATGACCCAAAACATTCCAGCGAATCTACCACGAAAAGGCTTAGAGCAAAGAAATGGAGAGTTCCGGAATAGCCAAGGCAAAGCCCAGATCTGAATCTTATTGCGATGCTGTGAAACAGGCCGTGCATGCGAGACACCCTTTAAACATCAAACAGCTTAAGGAATTCTGAATTGGAGAGTATGGAAAACTTTCTGCCAGCAGTTTCAGAGATTGATAGATGGTATCAGAAACGTCTTATTGTGGTTATTTCAGGCAAGGGGGACATACTAGCTATTAGGGCACAGGGTGTCCTAACTTGTCCCTCAGTAGGTATTGCTATCTTCATTTCTTTTGTTAAATAAGTGAATTTGTTTCTTGTTTTGCATAGGTGACGCATTTATATCACCTTTATCTACAGATATGATTTGAAAGATGATTTAATATTTGTATGTCGATATTTCTTAATAAATAACTAAATATTTTTTCACAACTGTATATTTCACCCACGTGCAACCCATCCACTCTTAATCAGAATGTAAATTTTTATATTTTTTTTTTTAGTGTCCGCCGCAGATATAACTGCGATACCTGTATCACTAATAATAACTAGATTATGCAATGGCTAGATGGACCAATTTCCTGCAGAATAAGTAAGCATCGTCCCATTTGTGCAAGTCATGGATGTACATTTCCTTCATCATGTTTATTTGTGTTCAAAATGTTAGACAAGCTTCAGTCATGTAGAGAGCAGAAGCTGCAATCCGTTACAAAATGAGCTGTGAGTAAGTGCATTTCTTGCTATGAAATCCAAATAGCCTTTGAAGTGAACTAGGTGTGTCTTCATTTTTACTGTGAAACCAAATGTTGTTGCTTCTTAAGAGAGAAGTTGGTTACACATTACTTTGGGGGTGGGGGGGGGGCACAAGTAACTTAGTAACTCAGTTCTCAAATACAAATCATAAACAAATATAGTAACTGTGAAATACATGAACTTAATGATTAATTAATGATGAACTAACATGGGATCAATACATAACTAACACATACCTTTCTGGTTTATTAATACATTAAGTAGGAGTGAACTTACATTGTGCTCTCAAGTAACGTGCTACATATATATATATATATATATATATATATATTTATATAGTTTTTATAAGAATAATATCTGTTTTAAATTGTGTATCAAGATAGTAAAATGTCGACAATTAGTGTACCCATTGGACTGATATAACTGGTGTTAATGGCAAAACTTCACCAGGAATATGCATCTTTAGCAGAACACATTCCAATATTTGAAGACTTAAAACCATTAAATACATGATCAAATTTATGTGTTTGTGCAGTAACATCCTTTTATTGTGCAATGTGCATTATTGCATCATTTAGTAAATACTTGCTGCTACTTGCGGGATGAAGGACTCGGAAGCAAATGTAAGGGGAACAAAAGGGGCTTTATTAAATAAAAGAACAACTAAACAGGGACTGGAAAACACACAGGACTGCAAGGGGTGAAAAACGGGAAGAGTGATACAGGGAAGGGCACAGGCAACAGGAAGGTGTGACATCAATGACCAGACTAACGAGAGATAATAAGCAACAGGTGTGGCTCATCAGGACCATGTTAGGGAGGAGACAATAGGGTCAGGAGGACATGACGGGCAGGACGTAGCAGTACCCCCTCGAAGCGTACCCTCTAGGCAGAGAGGACGTACAGGGTAGGGGACCAAACGGAGGGGTGGACACACAGGGCCGGGGACAAATGAGACATCGGACAGGACAGGGCATGGTAGGACCGACAGGGTACATGGGACAAACTCCACACAGTACCGGACTGTGGGACAGTATAGAACACACGGCAGAACAATGGACATGGAACAGGCCGGGGCCAGACCTGGGACTGAAACAAGAAAAGGACAGACATCAATGCGGACCTGGGAGCAGGACAGATGGAGACCAAAAGAGACTGAGCACACTACACCTGGGAACACCTGAGAGATAAATCCTAGGACAAGGCACCTAACACATCTCATGACTAGGGGCACAGAAAAGACTGAGGCAAAACCAGGGAGAGCAGAGAGGACACCCAACAATACACACAGCAGGACAGAGGGGACAGGTGAGGAACCATG
Source organism: Hippopotamyrus pictus (assembly GCA_026781145.1). Taxonomy (NCBI): domain Eukaryota; kingdom Metazoa; phylum Chordata; class Actinopteri; order Osteoglossiformes; family Mormyridae; genus Hippopotamyrus; species Hippopotamyrus pictus. Next base: position 10,386,140 of record JAODLC010000085.1, on the reverse strand, counting down.
GTGACAGGAACAGAAACACAGGAGAGGGCTATAGGGGACACAGGCTAGGACAAAACAAAAGCAGGACAGTGTCCCGGGAGTGGGGCCAAGGCATGACCGGAGGGATCAGTGAGTGTCCAGGATGTCTCCCGGACCCTGGGCCTGTGTACTGGCGAGGCAGGGTCCGCCCAGACTGCAGGACCTAAGGGCCTTGGAGGGCCAGCGGGGTCGGAACAGGAGGGCACTGAGGGAACTGCAGGGTAGGAGCAGGAGGGCACTGAGGGAATTGCAGGGTAGGAGTAGGAGGGTGCTGAGGGAACTGTAGGGTAGGAGTTGGAGAGAGCTGAGGGAACTGCAGGGTAGGAGCAGAAGGGCGCTGAGGGAACTGCAGGGTAGGAACAGGAGGGCTCTGAGGGAACTGCAGGGTAGGAGCAGGAGGGCGCTGAGGGAACTGTAGGATAGGAGTTGGAGAGAGCTGAGGGAACTGCAGGGTAGGAACAGAAGGACGCTGAGGGAACTGTAGGGTAGGAGTTGGAGGGTGCTGAGAAAATTCTCTACTGGGCCTCAGCAGGAGAGTTGCCTGGGGGGGGCAATGCCGGACAGATGACAGTTGGGGTGACGGACAGTGTGCCCCTGCCTCCCCCTCTGCGAGACGGAGACTCAGCCAAGCCCACTTCGGGGTCCCTGCCGGTACCACTGACCGCACGAGGACTTACGACCAGGTCGGTGCAGAATCAAATGATCCGAATGGCCCAGAGAGAGCCACGCATCTAATGTATCTGTAACCTCCACCCTGATCCTTAACAGAGGGACCCTGCAGGGCAGTGAGTAAGCCCCAATTCCGTTGTGGGAGCAGTGTCAGAACAACACCCTAACCCTTTACATGACAGAGTGGGACATCAGTTCCAGGAAACAGAAACCCATTGTCCTGATTTCATCTATAGAGGAATTAGTGTGTGTGGGGGGAGTAAGTGGTTTTTTTGAGTGTTTCTTCACATCAGGAACAATGAAAAAGGAACAATTTCTTTATTTCCTCAGAGAAAATTACACATGACACCAGTAGCTGTCAAATACTTTCTACAGAACCATCTGACTTGTCTTGACTTCAAAGTCACAACAGGTCCTGGAGCCTGTCCAAGGCAGCATTTCACTGGAGTACATCCTACATGGGAATGTACACGTAAAGAACCTGAGAACCTGGAGGAAACCCAGAGAGAACATGTAAACCCAACAACCCCAAAGCAGAAGAGGGATTCAACCCCCACCCCCTTCCCTGGAGTTATGAAGCAACAGTGCTCCTTACTGAGCCTCAGTGCTGCCCTTACTTCTGCAGATGCACAATGAAATGCATCCTCAGGGGATGTATTTCATCCTGAAAACCGTCCAGCTCGGGATCGCAGAGCCCTGCAGAGGGCGGTAAGGTCATCACCAGGACACATCTGCCCTCACTTCAGGACATTTACACAGCGGATGGCCACCGTGACTGCAGCCTCCCTACACAGGCCCCGGTCACCCGCCTCACTGTCAGACGGCCTCGGAAAGGCGGACAGCGTCGCCCGTGACTGCAGCCTCCCTACGCAGGCCCCGGTCACCCGCCTCACTGACAGACGGCCTCGGAAAGGCGGACAGCGTCGCCCGTGACTGCAGCCTCCCCACGCAGGCCCCGGTCACCCGCCTCACTGCCAGACGGCCTCGGAAAGGCGGACAGCGTCGCCCGTGACTGCAGCCTCCCTACACAGGCCCTGGTCTCCCGCCTACCTGACAGACACCATGTAAACATCAGCACTTACACTCTCTTTCCGAACCACGTGGTTTAACGTCACCTTATATGGTTGCTCAATAGCCACTAGATGTTGTAAATCACACTACTGGGCATTTGCACACTTTATCATGCGTTGATATTTGTTTCATGCTGTTTTATTTTCGTGTGGTACCTAATGTTGCCAAGTCCTATTTGCCTGACGTCGTTACTTATTGTCAATCATTAAATTCGCGTTAACTGACGACTGGTAGGAGACCAGCAATAATCTCACTGCATGAAATACGTGACAGTAAACATGCTTAGTGACAGACATACTTTATTAATCTCCATGGGGAAACTGTCTTTACGCCTCCCTCAACTTGCTCTTTGTGGAGTAAGTTGTCCTCAAAGGGCAGCCACCCGTAGCGGCGCCCAGGGAGCTGGGGGTTAAGGGTCTTGCTCAAGGACCCACATACATGCTGAGGCTGGGTCTGAACCGGCGACCTTCCGATTACAGGTACAGCCCACTGAGCTACACACTGGCCCTTACTCAATAATAAGACTTAATTGCAAACGAAATATAAGTGGTCTATCAGAAATAAGCCTTAAAACACAAGATTTTTAACAAGCTTTATTTGTCTTTTTTTTTTTTTTAATCGATTGTAATAAATGGGAAAGCACAGAAAGCCAATATACAATCATACATAATCAAAAATACTCATTCAAGCTTTTTCCTTATTTACAGCATTCCTCTTACACGTCTTTATATATCCTAATCTGCGCAACGCCAAATAAAAATATAATGCTATAAATTTAAAACTAGCTTCAGATAAGTGAAAACATTTGTACTGGAAACAATCAGAAAGTCTGTATGGGGACTGAGGAACATAACCTCCGACAGGACAGGATGTTCTAAAGGTTCTGGGGCCCTCCTTTCCAGGAACACGAACCTTCCGAAGACTGAAATAAAAATTCTAAACTTCAGTCATTAAAAGCAGGCAAAAAAAATATGGAGGCAAACTTAATTACATGAATTGATAAGTGGAATTCTCTTTTCTCCACAGCGCCGACTGTCTGAACATTTCCACCTTTACGAACTACCTTTCTACAGACAGCATTATTCCTAGCAGACTTTTCATATCCCTTCTTTCTCTAAAATACAAGTATCAAGGTCTCATTTTCTGAAGCAACAGAAACGAAAACAAAAAGGTAATATACACCACTAAAACACCAATGCACATAATTGAACACAATGTTTGAAATGGCTGAAGACACTTTGTTGTTTTCTCAACAAGGATACAAATAAATATGCTCTCCCATCTAATAAAGTGCTAAATGTATTAACATTTCTTAAATTGCTTAGGTCTCCTATACATATACAGAAAAAACACACTTCTGAAAGGGCATACCCTCTGATTAAATTGTCAAACACTGACTAATAATGATTTCACCACAAGCGCCCTCTGGTGGCAGCAGCATAAAACACAGATTGCTGAGGAACATTAGATACTATGATATACAGTAGTAGCAGATGAGAGGTATTTGAAATAAAGGTTCACTTTTTCATGAATTTGAAACGAATAAATCGAAGAGGGTATACAAAGGTATTACCAAAACAGCGCTCCATGGGCACCAAGAAACACAAAAGAGCAAAGAAAACAAACAAGCTTAACCCTGAGACAACCTTGGCCTGAAATACCATTTCCCTGTGGGCCAGGAAGACAGCAGGCGAGTGGTGCCAACATGGAGGAGCGGAGGCTGCCACTCGTGAAGCCGCAGGTTCCGATGCATGGTCTAAGCTGCATGACTGGGGCTTGAAGGCCAAGCAGAGACTCTACCTTCCTGTCCCAGCACGAGGGCCATCATCTGCTGTCGAGCGTCTTCCCCTCCAGGACCATTCGGATCTCTTTGGCGTCCAGCGTTTCGTACATCAGCAGGGCGTCTGCCAGGTTCCTGTGCTCCTTGCCGTGCGTCTTCAGGATGTGCCTGGCTCGCTCGTACGACTCCTTAACAGAGAGATTCACGCCCCGTTTGTTTGACACAAAGACAGCTCTGCGGAAACCAGACAGCTCTGGCCAAACAGCCGTTTTGGCTTCGGCGGATGATATGCAGCCGGCTGTCGGCGGTAATCCGTTCCACGAACTCTTACGCGCGTCACATTTTACGCAAGCCAGATTTACCTTCCCATGTGATTCAGCACACCTTATAGCAAAAACACATAAGCCAAAAATATACTAGCAATACGTACTAAAGAACATAGAACACATACAAATAAAAAGATCAAGTATAACTTTACTTAAAAGCGTATGTCACCTTATTGTATTAGATCTTCCATAAACTTTATGTATCGTAGATCTTTTTTGTGCAAGTATACATTTACTTGACTCGGTTTCCCTTAACAAACATTCTTCTCCTCACTATACAGAGCATCCTGAAGAAGGTGCGGGCGGCTACCTTCAGCAACGTTCTCACTTCCTGCTCGACTGCAGCTTGTATCTCTGGGCTTTGCTTCGACAGGTCAGGGTACGTCATGACCCCCAGCTGGAGAGGAGAAATCGCCAAATTACCAGCATCTATTTTTACAGCAGCAATAAGGCAGCAAAAATTGATGGCATTGGAGACGAAACTAGACAGGAAGATGAATGTCCCTTACTTTTTCACTCATTCCAAACTGGGTCACCATCATTCTTGCTATTTTTGTGGCATTATCGAAATCGCTAGACGCCCCTACCGAAAAGAGCAGATGCACGCGTCAGAATTAAGTCCCGAGGGTCTTCACCCCCCCCCCCCCAATTCCCCCCCTACCGGTGGTGACGTTCTCGCTCCCGAAGATGAGCTCCTCAGCCACCCTACCGCCCATGCTGACGTCCATCTGGGCCAGCAGTTGTGAGCGGGTCTCGCTCCAGCGGTCGTTTTCTGGGAGCATGGAGACCTACGGGAGGAAGGAAGGACGGTCGCACAGAAAACACCCAGTGAGGACAGATTTATATCTGCGTATATGCAGAGGCGGACAATTCAGCTCCAGAAAGTAAGAATCCAGACCAGGATTTTGTTTCAACCAACCAATTGAACATAAAAAGTCAGTCACAGAGTACTCAGCTAGTTGGTTGAAACAAAATCCTGGTATGGATTTTTACTCTCTGGACCTGAAATGTCCACCTCTGCGTATATGCAAGTCGTTGCTACATAAGCGGTGACTGTTGCTCATCCTGCCGGTCGCAATAAAACTGTTTAACTCACATACACACAATCTGATTCACTCAAACCACAAACATAAGCACAATCACCTTAAATAACCATGTATACTGTGAATACGTTTGCTGTAATAACCCAGGTACTATGCAAATTATGTTTAATATATGCCAATGTTAATATAATTGTTGCTATAGGTTTTATTTTTTGGTTATTTTATTATTTGTATTTTATTTTATTACTTTATTGTTCTATAATTCTATCTAAATCTCTTCTATCATCTGTACATAACTTTCCTAAATCTTTTATTTTCATCAGGAGTTTGTTTTTTGTAATGTAAGAGGATTAATATTTAATAATTTTAAGTAATTTATTAATAATTAATAAAGTGATTCTGATTCTGATACTTGCATGTGTAGTTCTGTCAACCTGTAGGATTAAAAATTATTTCCACCAGGGGGCAGTGCAAGCAAAACCATCTTGGTTAGCTTCTTTCTTTCTGGCCGTACTTGTGCGTATGAGGTTGTGATATGAAATGTTGTATACTCACTGCCTCCAGAGCGAGTCGCTGATTCTCTAATACTGCTGCAGCATTCCCTATATTCTACTCACTGCTCCACTTCACATTGGTACTTTGCTCTGCCACCTACCAGTTTAATACCTCGCTTTGAATGTTGCATTATGTCAGATATCTCATAGTATTTAGCATTTCCTACATTCTACTACGGCCGCAAAAATAAGAAAAGATTCCATTTTTGTGCGATAAATATTGCAATATTTCTAAAGCAAAAAGGATTTCATATAAATCAATTTCTCACAAACACATCTATGAGTGATTTAGTTACACAACAGTTTACATTGTAAGCACTTGTTATGTGGGAATGCAGCATTTGGGACTACAGCAAAAATTTCATTGCACTCTGTATAATGACATGACATCTCATCCGGTCCGGTCCGGTCCAGTCCAGTCCAGTCCAGTCCAGTCATCTACATGTGTATTGTACTGTTTAAGAGGAGAGGTACGTATCCCCACTAACCACAAGAGCAGGAAGCAGAATACTGGCACACCAGCGCATGTCCCGTAGTGTGGGTTACTCACATGACCCAGAGTCGGCCCACGTGGCATGATGGTGGCCTTGTTGATGGGCATGGCGTCCTTAGTGTAGTATGCCACGATGGCGTGGCCGGACTCGTGATAGGCGGTGATGGTTCTGTTCTTCTTGTCGATCTCCACGCTCCTGCGCTCCGGGCCTGGCGGGCACAGGCGACGATGCCGCTGTCATTCCGTGCCACGGAGCTCCGACTCTCCCGGCAGCCCCCCCGGAGGCCCGGGCCCGCCCCGCTCACCCATGAGGATCTTGTCCTTGGCGAACTCCAGCTCCTTCATGGTCACCATGTCCTTACCGTCCACCGCCGCCTTCAGCGCCGACTGGTTCACCAGGTTCTCCAGGTCGGCCCCAGAAAAGCCCACCGTGCCCCTGGCGATGATCTCAGGCTCTACAGCTACGGCCAAAAATGCCACAAAGATGAATGTAGGAGTCAGACCATAACCATAAAGCAGACAAGCGCCTACAGGGATAGATTTCGGCAGTCGGACTCAAACCAAAAGCTTTGTCCTCATTTTTAAAAACGTACCAGAATCCACTTTAACTTTCTTGAGATACCACTTGAGGATCTCAGTACGGCCCTTTACGTCTGGTCTGGGGACTGTGACCTGCATGTCAAACCTTCCTGGTCGTATCAGAGCACTGCAAAAAAAGGATATTACTGTAAAGGCCTCTTGTGATCATGGTCAACTCTGCAGCTCTCCAGTGTTCCCGCAGTGCTAGTTAACACGCCTAGTTTACCAGAGGTCCAGAGAGTACAAATCCAGTCCAACGATTTTGTTTCAACCAACCAGTTAAGTACTCTGTGACTTTGAGTCTTTATACTCAACTGGTTGTTTGAAGCAAAATCTTGGTCTGGGATTTATACTCTCCGGACCAGAAATCTCCACCTCTGTAGTTAACTATCTGAAGTGTTAGTAAGTATTATACTAGTCTGTCGAGCCCCCTGCTACCCTGACTAGGATAAGGTGGTGCTTCCTAAGGATAAGGGGATCTCCATGGATTTGGTTTGGAAGATCAGGGATGAGGCGTTAGAAGATAGCTGGATGGATGCATGTTAAAATACTTTATAACAATCTTTGTAGCCATAAATATTAATGACATACATAGTCTGCTTAAAGAAAAAAGCATCAACATACTTATCCAAAGCTTCTGGAAAGTTAGTAGCTCCGATGACGATGACACCCTCGTTTGGTTTAAACCTGCAGGTGTTAGAACATTAACTGGAATGAACACTTTTGGTTAAACTGGGCTCCCTGGGGATTGTTGCTGGGGGGGGGGGGTTCTCACCCGTCCATCTCCGCCAGCAGCTGGTTTATGGTCTGCCGGGAGTAGGGGTGCATGGGGGACTCGATCCTCTTCCCGCCCACGCTGTCCAGCTCGTCGATGAAGACCACGCAGGGCGAGTTGGCCTTCGCCTCCCCTGCGAGTGAAAACGGCAGGACCTGGAACGCGTCCCTACCAGGGTCCCTCTCGGAAAGTTACCCGCGGTTCCGCCGCCCGGGGGAGGGTGACTCACGGAAGAGGTTCCGGATGCGGCTGGCTCCCACGCCCACGAACATCTCGTCGAACTCGGAGCCGGAGGCGTAGTAGAACGGCACGTCAGCTTCCCCCGCCACGGCTCGCGCCAGCAGGGTCTTCCCCGTGCCCGGGGGTCCGACGAGCAGGATGCCTGGCAGAGCGCCCGCACATGTCAGCAGATATTTACACCCGCCCATTTCTGCCCAACCGCGTGCGTCTTTCAGCCCGACTTCCCTCCAGCTGCCTGAGCAGCAGTGCGCTATCCATTCTCAACTACATTTCACTTTTAGGTCAATCTATCTTTGAAGTTTCATGCATGATCAGGCGGAGGATGATAACAGTCTCGTTGCTCATAGTGCAAGAAACAGTAATAAACGGAATATGAACGTAAGAAATTTTAATAACGTGAAATACGTTAGTGTTTGGTGTTATACCGGTTGGGCGGTGTACTGCTTGATCCCGTAAACTACTTTTTTTATTTCCCGTACGGTATGAATTTTTTATATGCCACCAAACCGTAGCACAGACACCTTGTTAACTGTATGTACCCATCTTAGCAACGGTTATAATTTTATAACAAAATAATTCTCCATATTTAATTGTTCAACATCATATGACTTATAGCTACTGCTTCAGTCTTGAACGTGAACATTTGGATCTATGAGTAATATAATTACGTTTGTAATTAAATGCGTATCAATAAGGCAATTTAGCATGGTAAAAGTCAAAATTATGACGGTTGAGCAAACATTGTTACCAAGCTAAATATACAGTAATAATGAATAATACATGTTGTTTAGCTAAATATACATTATTATTCTGATAAAGCAAAATTCTTATTGAGCCAAGTACATGGTTATAATATATAATGCATGTCTCCATCGAGCTGAATATACTTTAATAATCTAATAAAACATGTCACTTTTACTTTCAAGCTACATAAAAGTAAACAGTTTTTTTTTATAATTAATAAAAATGCTCCTTCCTAAGAACATTTGTAAATGTATTATATTGATGTAAAGGCTTGCTGCTTGCTGCTGGTTTGCTTTGGTGAGTTTGTCCAGCACTAACATACGCCTCGGAGACATGCACAGTGAGGATACACCAGTCCTGCAGCTCTCTGGGGGGGCCGGGGGAGTTCCTTCTTACCCTTGGGCAGCTTCCCACCAAGCACGGTGAACTTCTGAGGGCTCCGGAGGAACTCCACCACCTCCTGGAGCTCGTTCTTCGCCTCCTCCACGCCCTTGACGTGCTCGAAGGTGACGTTCTTCATCTGGACGGGGTCCACGCCGGCGTCCAGGCCTGACGTGGTTCGGAATCGCACTGTCAGGAACAGCGGGGTCAAAGTTCACGCTCCCACAGTGCCATGCATACATCAAACCCAAAGTACAGGATTAACACTTCCTGTGAAACAAAGGTGCAATCAAAGCATCTACACTGTCAATCTCTGTGAATAATAGGAACTTATTAGAGGAAGATCACTCGTATCTGCTGTTAGAATTTAATCTCCAAGACAGAGAGCTCAGGTATTAATTAGTTGTATTAATTTGTTCACACTTTGATGCACAATGATAAACTGTGACTCCTGTGCAGGATGGGGATGGGGATGGGGATGGGGATGGGGATGGGATGGGATGGGATGGGGATGGGATGGGATGGGGATGGGATGGGGATGGGAGATTCATTATTTCAACCCCATGAGGAAATTGCATTTTCTCATATCCCACCTTGCTCTTCTGTAAGACACACAAACACAAGTAAGAGCAAGTTTTGGGGTCACAGCCCAGGATCGTATAGCATCCAGCACCCCTGGGACACTTGGGGTTAAGGGACTTGCATGAGGACCTAACAGTGGCATCACACTGGGATTAGAACCTACGATCTTCTGAACCCACTGCTTAACCTGCAGGACCCACACCCCACCCACTACGAATATTAAAACTGTAGATCAACAGTGTTTCTGCAGTGTACAATATGAACAATTCAATCGCTCCCTTTCAGTTCAGTTGTATCAAACAGTTCATGGTTAATGGGAACAACTCAGTCTAGTTCAGTTTCAATTAATAAAAATTATTTGCAAAGCCAGGGTTGTCCGATTTGAACATAAAGATTGTTAAAGATTGTCCATATGGAGCACAACGGATAATCCCCAAGACAGTTTAAAAGGTGCGATGGGGACTCAGGCTGTGGTGGAGGAGGGACCATAAGCAGGCGGCGGGGTTCCTTTACCTGATAAAAAGGGCGTTCGGGAGAGCCCATAGATGCCCAGCAGCAGGAGGACCAGCAGAACCAGCCGGGTCCTCCTCAGAGAGTCTGTCAAACAAAGGCAGAACCACCCAGTAGCACTTGGCATCCAGGAAGCAGGCAAATGACCATCTGTTCACATCACAACATTTCAATTCCCCCCAAGCCAAAAAGAAATTAAAATCTGAAATGTGCAGTACAATACAGGGTCAAGAGAAAAAGCACGAGTTCTAGATGATTCTCTGTAGCTGCACGGGACTGAATTTTCTCATGATTTATAACACGGCAACCCCTAAATCTAAGAACCATTTAGAAACAGAATGGAATGGGCCTAGAAAGAATATGGTGACTATTTCTGGAGCGAGACTTAAACCTAAATCTTGCACTAGGGGCTCCTGTACCGATAACTTAATATCAAACCCACTGATGAGATTAAATCTTTTATTTCATGCAGAAACCTGGGGCTCTATGCGTATAGCTGCCTGGTGGCCATTTTTATTCACGGTTAAAAATCGAATCCAAAAATCACAAGATTTTACAACATCGAAAGCAATGCTACTTCAAATGGCATCTGATCTGCCCATCTATATTCTTAAGGTATACAGAGGTGGAATGTTCAGGTTCAGATAGTACAAATCCAGACAAATCAGATTTTGTTTCAACCAATGAGTTGAGTACAGAGTCACATTTACAGATTACTCAACTGATTGGCTGAAACAAAATCTTGATCTGGATTTGTACTTTCTAGACGTGAAGTATCCACCTCTGATAGAATACAGACCACTAAGGCCATGGACATTGTTCCTAACTGAATCTGGGTTAACTACTTACTGATTGACTTAGAGAATATTATAATACTTGGAGATTTCAGTATACATGTGGACACAGACTGATGCCTTTAGCAAAAGTTTCTTGTCCCTCCTGAACTATGTTGAATGTTACCAGCGCATAACAGGACCAATGCATGTTCACAATCATGAACTAGACTCAATTATCACTCACGGAGTTTGTTTATCATGTGTCTGTCTGTCCATTGAATAAGTTCTTCTCTGACCATTTTCTAATCACCTTTGAGATCCAGCCACCCTCTATGATTATGGAGGAGAAGATTATTATGACACGTCACCTAAATGATGGAATTTCTCTACGATTATTAATGCAGTAAGTAATGTGAACCTCATGTCTAGCATGGATGTCAAAGTCACACGTGACTTCAATACAGTGGTTAGTCAGCTTTTGGACAAATCAGTACTTTGGCCAAATAAACTAGTCAATGTAACCCTCCAGTCTAGGGTTGGAGCCTAACAACGTGAAAGAGAAGGAGGGATTGAGAAGGACAAGACAACCAGGGTTAGGAGAAGGGAACACCGGACACAAAGGGAGTCTTTTTGTAGTTTTTCACAGACACTTTACAAACACTAGGTGTAACGAACATCAGGAGTGACAAAGGCCAAAGAAACAAACAAAAAACATCTACCGAATACAGCCCCAAGATAAGCTAATCCTGTGAAGTGAATACAAAAAAGGGTAAAACGAAACAATGCCTAAGCCTATCTCCCTAACCAAACAAAGAGTAATCCCCACGTTTACGAAGAAACAAACAAGGCAGACACTCCTTACACACACCTATTGGAACACACAAACACACAGTCGAAGTGAAGGTATCCAGAGGGGAGATCAAATAGAAGACGAAGTATGAGCAAAAGTTCAAAACCAAGCAGACAGTCAAAACCAGGGCGAAGGTACAATAAAGAACAAAGACAGCAATCAAACCAAAGGCAAACTGAATGAAGAGCGAGCTAGCAGGCGAGAGGTACGTACTTTCCTTACGGCCCGTAACAGTTAAAACCACCTGAAATTCCCTGTGGTTTAATGAACATGAATATGAGCCTCTCGTTCAAATCGCATTTGGAATCAAAGGTGTTTCCTTCAGCTACATAATATCTAACATGCTTTCTTACTATTCAAGACATTGAGAAACTAGCAGGATACCTGAAATACCCCAGTACCAATGTATGTAGCAGGATACCTGAAATGCCCCACTACCAATGTATGTAGCAGGATACCTGAAATGCCCCACTATCAATGTATGTAGCAGGATACCTGAAATGCCCCACTATCAAAGTATGTAGCAGGATACCTGCAATGCCCCACTACCAACGTATGTAGCAGGATACCTGCAATGCCCCACTACCAACGTATGTAGCAGGATACCTGAAATACCCCAGTACCAATGTATGTAGCAGGATACCTGAAATGCCCCACTACCAATGTATGTAGCAGGATACCTGAAATGCCCCACTATCAATGTATGTAGCAGGATACCTGAAATGCCCCACTATCAAAGTATGTAGCAGGATACCTGCAATGCCCCACTACCAACGTATGTAGCAGGATACCTGAAATGCCCCACTACCAACGTATGCAGCAGGATACCTGAAATGCCCCACTACCAACGTATGCAGCAGGATACCTGCAATGCCCCACTACCAACGTATGTAGCAGGATACCTGAAATGCTACACTACCAACGTATGTAGCAGGATACCTGAAATCCCCCACTACCAATGTATGTAGCAGGATACCTGAAATGCTCCACTACCAATGAGCACACACCACACATTAAACACCTTGCAACATATTCGAAAAGCAGCAGCTCATATTGTCACCAACAGGAAGTCTGACCACATAACCCTTAATTCTCTGCGCTGGCTTCCTGTTAGTTTCAGAACTGACGTTGAAGTTCTCCAATAAACATGTAAGGCACTCAGATCACAGAACACTGTGGCACTGATGGCAGTAAAGCCTTCTGCTACAGGGCCCCTATATTGTGGAATGGTTTGCAAGCTCATGCTCTGAATTCCAAAATCGGTCTGTCTTTAAATACCAACTCGGGGGGTGGGCAGCTAACTGACCTGTGATCCCCAGAGTTTTTTCTTCTCCTGACTTGGGAATCTTAGTTTTCTCTACTCTGTAATCATCTGGCTTTTCTTTCTTTCATTTCTTTGACTTTCTTTTCCCGTTTTTGTTATTAATATTTTTTATCATTCTGTATAAATGATGCAGAAATGTATCACAACACACTCATGCAAAGCACCTTGGGACGAGTCTGTTGTGAAAGGCGCTATATAAAATGAATCGAAACGAATAGAATGTCATAGAATGGGATTTTGAACCAGCAAGTCCAAGAAGACACGGATACTAGACGTTGATAGCAACAGAAGTGCTAGGTATGCGCAATGCAAATCCATCCCCATGGTCAATGCAGACTTAGCGCAGGAACAGCTGGCTGACCAGATTGTTGATAAAAAACAAACACCCGGCTCACTATTCATCATCATGGGAGACATCAACCATACCAACATCAGTGCTGAACTATATAGAAACTCTACAGGTGAAGGCAGGATCTTGGACCCCTGCCAAAGCACCATCAAGGATGTCCTCAGGATGTCCTGTCATCAGGGTCCTATTGGGAAATTCTGACCGTCGCCTGGTCCAGCTTGTCCCTTCACACAGTCAGAAACTTGAAGCAAAATCTACAGCTCTGGAAAATATTAAGAGACCACTCTATATTTTTAAAAATCTGCATTTGTAATTCCTGGTTTAATCCTGGTTCTGCTAGCTGAAGGTTACACTCTGTGACAGGCTGCTTCCGGGCTCAATGTTTCTAACGCAGCAGTACACAAGAACAATATGAAGCAGGAGACACTGGGAACGACCGGAAACTAGCCAGGTAGAGGGCAGAAGCGACTCTCAAATGCCAGAGATGACTGTCAACCTATTCAACAATCCCTCATGAAATAAAAGGATGACCTCAAGCGACCTTCAAAAAGTATGAAGTGCACTGCTAGGACAGTTCATAACAGGCTGCTAGAAGCAGGACTGCAGACCCATAAAGCAAAGAAGAAGCCCTTCATTAATGAGAAACAGAGAAGAGCCAGGCTGCAGTTTGCAAAAAAAAAAATATATATATTTTACACAGAAGCACCCATACACTGAGAAATGAGTGAAACTGAACATTTTGCTGTGGTCTCTTAATTTTTTCCAGAGCTGTATAATGATATGTTCCACTGTGAGGAGAACCTGGAGCAAATCCACATGGCAAGCAGATCTTACAAGCTCCCTAAAAATATCTGTATAATTTACAACTTTGTGCCGTTAAAGGCAAAAGCCACGTGGGCTAATGTTACTGATATCTGACTAGGCAATATTTGGGATTCTCAGCTTATACAGAGTATCCGGGAGCCTTTGTATAGATGCCTACCTTGCATTCGCTGCGCGAGCGTCTGAGCCTTGAGAAATCCCTCAGCGAAACCCATCTTGAAGGCATCATGCTGTGCTTCTGGGATATTCTTGGTCTTCAGAAGTTTGTCCAGAGCTTCCAACTCTGATCCTTTGTCTCTCGTGAGGATGCCCTGGGAGATAAAAGTCGCTGGGATTTTGTAGCGAGGAATAAGGTCACAGAACTGCCCTGATCCCCTTTGTAAATTGTGCCCATTTAGAACCCTTGGTACTTTTCTCCACATGTTCTGGGAATGTCCACCTGTGGCTGCTCTCTGGCATGCGGTCTCCTCCTTTCTT
>JAODLC010000085.1:10322725-10334369 GCA_026781145.1 Hippopotamyrus pictus | reverse complement strand
GACACAGATCGGCATAGATTGCCATAAATCTGATAATTTAGCAGGTACGTCCCAAAAACACAATTTCGCAGGTATATCCGTCATTCCATATGACATCATTCCAAGTCGAGCTGTATTTTATTCCCCCTTAAAACCCACCTGCACCTTTTCATTGCTCCCCATGTATGGTGTATATTGTTATATCTTAAATTATTCGGATTTCCATCACGCATTTATATTTAACGGTTTTAATAAAGCAGAAACATAACGCCAGCAAATAATTTGATTGATCTGTAATATCACTGACCGTTCTCCCGTGACTAAAGTGGCAGTACAACTGCACGCATGGATCAGATTGATGGTTACCAGATACCCGATCAGCTAACACATGTAGATTTGACCATCAACATGATCTCTGTTTGAATGTTTGTTCTGTTTTCCCCCATCCATCGTGTGGAGTCCCATGTTCTGCCACCGTCGTGGTCTTTATACAACTAGTCTTCATTTGTTTCCTGAAATGCATTTTTTTTGGTCTATTAACTCTGCAGTATACCTAAACATCACATCTGTGCTCAGTCCCATTAACTAGCCTATAACTGAGTAAAACCAGCTCCCAGTCAGTGTTCATACTGAGCCTGGTCGATTCTCTCTCTCTGCTGCTCTCTTCCTCTACAGACGGTGGACATCCACAAGGAGAAGGTGGCCAGGCGCGAGATCGGCATCCTGACCACCAATAAGAACACATCGAGGACCCACAAAATCATCGCCCCCGCCAACATGGAGCGGCCAGTGAGATACATCCGGAAACCCATTGACTACACCGTGCTGGATGACGTGGGCCATGGGGTCAAGGTAGGCCAGTAGCGGTAGATGTGCTTGTCCATACTTCTTCATACTTCTCAATAATCTTCTCATTTTAGTTGGGTTTCTGGTCAAGTTTAGAGATTCCAGTCAACTATTCGATTCCAGTCATCTATTGATTCCAGTCATCTATTGATTCCAGTTGATACGTTCGTGCGACCAAAGAGGAGGAACGATGAGCAGGGCATAGGTGTTGTGATAGAGCCAGGAGATCTGCTGATGGAGCTTGTGGTCGGGGTGCAGGAAGACAGCGCTACCAGATACAGGAAAAGGCTGCGGGGTTTGTCTCCTGACGGCCAAGCAGGACTGACCTTGTCTCTCCGACATCCTCTCCGGGAGTCCGTTCTTTCTTTTGAAGGCTTCCTTATTTGCCAAGGAAGCCTTTTGTAAGTAGACGGCCCCACCGGACAGACCTCGGAGCATGGCTGTCACTAATAACATCAGCACCTGGTGACTGTACGCTATAAGATCTACTCCTTAGTCTCATCCATCCATAAATCACAGAGGCAATTTATCCCGTCAGACTGATCGAATTCTGCAGCAATTTACTGCCTGGCATCTCATTCCATGTAGATGATGGGTAAGCGAAAAGGTTTTTATGATCCATATTACCCTTTATTGCACTTTGAATCATAAAGACATCGTATCACATCATATTCTCGTATGTCATATATGGAGATGCTATAAGCGGGTCACATTCCTGATTTCTCTCATTTTGTTACCAGTGCTACTGAGGCATTACTGTGTTCTTCACGGGACACTGTGCCTCAAACCTGTTGCTATTCCTTTTGGCAGAAAATTCAGTGGGATCTGGCTCGAGTGTTCGCTTGTGTGTGAGAACGTCTCGAGCGCTCCAGATGGAGGGCTCAACATCGCCCAGGCAACTTCACGGTTCATACTTTATTCTATTAGACTTTTGGACACCATTGGGGTTTGCTGGGAAGAGCGTGATCTCTTCAGTGCTCCAGAAAAAAAAAAAAACAAAAAAAAACAATTCCCAGCTGTATAAATGGCTAATATTTTAGGTTTGGATTAAAATGCCCTGCTAAGCAACATGATAAACAAGCTATGAAGTGTGGACACTAATAATAACTAGTAATGGAGACACTAAACAGAGGATTCTTTGGCTATGAGTAAGTACAAAATTTTCCCCCATGCTGTATGAACGTAAACAAGAGAAGAAACTTGACAAGAGGTAGCTCATTGACAGCAGCCATGCGGCCCATATGCGCAGACAGGAAGTCCCGCCTTATTTGGGACGCCTTCTGCTACTGCTTATCTGCTGTGATCGTGATGGAGTGGAGCGAGTGCAGGGACCCCTATCGTTCCGCGCGGGAAGCTTCTGGCATCGCGACGCTTTCTGGAGGGTGAGCCCAGTTGCTAGACGCCGCTCCTCTATCTCCCAGATCTCAGTTCCCTTCCCGATGAGGACGGCTTTGACCTTGACGCGCTCTTAGACTCATTTCGCCGGCCTGGAAAAGGAGGTCGCCCCTCGTGCACCTGACAGGGAGCCGCTAAACGCTCGCCTTGTGGAGTTCAGCACAGCCTGTTTGCTCATGCGTGTTAACGAGATCTAAAAATGCAAATGATAGTCTTAAATCGGTTTCTTTCATCCGCATTTCCCCCTTCTCTCATCTTTTGCTCTTTGCAAAAAATCTTCCGCCCCCCCCCCGTAGTGCTGCTTTCTGTAAAGAGGATCTTGTTGCTGACAGAAGCAGGCATTACATTAATTGCATTTGATATGATGCAGGCTTCGATGCCAGGAAGCCCAGGCCTTGGGGCCAGTGTGTGTTCACTTGGAAAGACTTCACGATGATGTCATAGTATATATTTGGAACTCCTACCAGGCACAATTGGCTGGCTAATTTTTTAGCGGATTTATTTATTTTTTGTTTGTCGCAGTAGGTCTTTATTTATACTAATCCTGTCGATCCATTTTTCTTTAATCACTGATTCAGTGTGGATTGATAAAAATTCTGGATCCTCCCCCAGGAAGCACAAGCCACACGAAGCACTGTGGACAGGATGCCAGTCCATCACAAGATCTACAAACACTTACACATGAAGGGCAATTTAGATGCATTCTAAATATGGTTCAAAATATTGTCTTGTTTTTTTGTGTTGTGTACAACTGTATATTGCTGTAGCACAGGGGTGCCCAACTCCAGTCCTGGGGGGCCGGAGCCCTGTGTAGCTTAGTTCTTTCCCTGTTCCACCATAAATGATTCGGCTCAATAGCCGTGTGGTAATTAGCACAAGGAGTTCAATCAGGTGTGTTAAATGAGGGGAAACCCAAAAACGTGCAGGGCTCTGGCCCCCCAGGACTGGAGTTGGGCACCCCTGCTATAGCAGGACACCAGGATACACCAACAGGGGATCTTGTAAAGCTCTTGGTCCTAAGTACAGTTTCTTAACTGCTTGATCTCTCCCTGAAAGGTGAACGCATAAGTCCCTGTTGCGATCAGAGGCGATCTTAGGGTCTGTTGGGGCCCCAAGCAAAAATTCACTGGGGGCCCCCCCTCTAACCAGTTTTTGTCATAATTTTAATAAATAATCTGACATTAACAAAAAATTGTGAACAGTTCAAAGGAATGAACATTCAAAACGTAATTGCCACTACCGTAGTTTAAAGTGTCAGTTCTCGTTCGCCATCTAGTGGCTTGGGGGCCCCAAGCAGCTGCCTGCCCTGCCTGCTGACAAGATGCGCCTCTGGTTGCGATGCATCATTCCTGTGTTGACACTGAGCCAGAGGCGATCCTAGGGCCTGTTGGGGCCCCAAGCAAAAATTCACTGGGGGCCCCTCCTCTAACCAGTTTTTGTCATCATTTTAATAAATTTGGCTCTCATTCGCCATTTAGTGGCTTAGGGGCCCCAAGCAGCTGCCTACCCTGCCTGCTGACAAGAGCTGAAGGATCAGGAACTGACATGCAATTAATTCACTGGACATCTCCACGCGTTTTGCCTGTTTGACTCACTGCTGGCTGGGATACTGTTCCCTCCGTAAATGACTGACTGTCTGGTACTTCTTCGCACCCTTTCAGATGACCCGATTTCTTCCCGTCTGATATAGTCTGCAGGAAACCTGAGAGAGAGAGATTCTGTAAATCGTTTATAATGGGACCATTTATGCCGTTCTGGTTGTTTTAGGCAGAAGCAGGAATTACATTCTCAGTACAGGGCATCTGTTCCGACTCTTTCGGCATGTAAGCCACGTTCCTGGGTGTGTGGCTTTGGCTCTGCAGGAAATCCTTAATCTCCAGGTCTAAATGCTGGGACACCCCCACCACAGGAAGTTTGAGGGAGTGAGGTGCATTCTGATGGATCCATATATCTATTTTCTGTCTAGTCGTGCCGTAATCCGCAACTGTATCTGCAGCCTTGTATTATATCAACTGCTGAGGGGGTTGCACACGGGGGGGTGTTGGTTGGCGCGGTGGTTCTGTATATCAGTAGCTGTACTACTTTCTCAGGCTAGCCATTTGACATGTGCTTTCTCCCTCTCTCTCTCTCTCTTTCTCTTGCTACCTCTCCCCCCGCCCATGCTAAGTGGCTAAAAGCCAAGGTAAGAATTCATTATCCACACCGCTTTTGCTACAGGTATGCTGCAATAACCTCTGCAATGCCTCACCGCAAGTATCTTCCCCGCCTCTCGCCTCGATTGGCTGGTTAGTGAGCAGAGAGTTCGATACGGCTGCAGAATTCATTCATGTTTTGACAAGACATCATGAATGCGCTTGTATTTAAAAAAAAAAAAAGGACCATTTTCATGCTGCTTTCTAACACGATTTTTGTCTATAATGATCTGTTTTCCATTTTCCCCATGAATAGTTAGAATATTAAAGAATGTATATTTTCTTCAAATTCACATATTTAAAAACTGGCTTTTAGGTGATACTGCTGTCCAGCAGGTAGTCAACTTCTTCACGTGTAATTCTTATTTAGTCAGCCTTTTTTGTTTCCGTTGTACCGCAGTATCTGGCAAACGTCATTTGGCATCCGCTTCTAGTCCATGAAGACACTGGATTTCTTTCTGTATTTATTTATTTTTTTGTAACCACACTGAGAATTCTGCAGTCTTACCGTAATTTTTGCCTTGCAGCATGGGAACAACCAACCAATCAGGGGTGGGGGAACGCTCTCGAGGACCAATCCGCCCACACAGAAGCCGCCCAGCCCTCCAATGGCAGGACGGGGCACCCTCGGGTAGGCGAATGATACAACCTCGACCTGACTGCAGCACATCGTGAAGCCGTGTGCGGGTTGGAGTATCAGGAAAGCTTACGTGTTCCATGCATAGAAGTTTGCAAAGCACATAAATTCTCGGTGTGGTGATTTTTGTGTGTGATTTTTCTGCAGGCTATTCCTTTATTTATTTTTTTAACATGGTGTTGCTTCACGTACTGTATGTTCTCTGTCAGGCGGAACACGCCATATAAAACTCTGGAGCCTGTAAAGCCGCCCACAGTTCCCACTGACTACATGACCAGTCCAGCTCGCCTGGGTAGTCAGCACAGTCCAGGACGCACCGCCTCACTCAACCAGAGACCCCGCACCCACAGGTACCGTCCCGCACCCCCTCGATCTCTGGGGTTTCCCCATAGCTGATGTAGCACAAACTTCAGCTCTCTCCGCCTCACTCATTTCGCCTCTACGACAAGACCTTACTTCGGGCCAGCCTTGTAATTAGCAGGCTCTCTCTTGTTAGACCCTGACACCGAGCTGTGGATCAGTGGGTTGGAACGCTTTGCCTGTGATCGCAAGGTCACCGGTTCAAATCCCCCAGGCCCTCGAGCAAGCCCCCTTAACCCCCAATCACTCCAGCGACTCGGGCTGACCCTGCCGTCTGATCCCAACATTTTTCTCACTTGGCGCTAAATAAATGCATGTAAACTGTAATGTTTGGGTTTTTTTTTTTTTCCCTCTTTTGTACCAGAAATCTTGAGTTCTGTTTA
This sequence comes from Hippopotamyrus pictus, assembly GCA_026781145.1. Lineage (NCBI taxonomy): Eukaryota > Metazoa > Chordata > Actinopteri > Osteoglossiformes > Mormyridae > Hippopotamyrus > Hippopotamyrus pictus. Next base: position 10,328,577 of record JAODLC010000085.1, on the reverse strand, counting down.
AAGCACACACGATTTCCAAACATTTTAGGATCTTGCAATGAATGCGTTGAATATTAATCTATATTATTTGGTCGGACGTTTCGTTGGCTTGCGACCAGTAACACATGTAACAAGCTCCAGTTTCTTAATACTTCTATATCACTAATAATTAAGATGTTGTTATATACCTTATAGAGACAATTTTGGTGAGATGATTCATGGTTCATTCCTGGGGCCCCTTTCGGGGGGGTGAGAGGAAAATTAACCCATTGCTGACACCCAGGGTCTGCAGTAGCTTGTGTGTGAGACACTCTTGTCTTTAGCCACGTATCTGTCCTCTCTCCACAGCGGCAGCAGTGGGGGCAGCGGTAGCCGTGAGAACAGCGGAAGCAGTAGCGGCATGGGACTGCCCATCGCTGTGCCGACACCCTCCCCTCCCAGCATGCCGCCCGGTGAGCCCCGACCACACTGCAGTCTCTGTCACATGATCCGCATCCAATTATGAACGATCCAGTCAGAGCAGGCCACACCTTTTCCCAAACCCAATGCTGCGTTCCATTTACCTTAGAGGTCGGAAGTCAGAGCTGGGAAAGACGTTACCCGCATTCTCGTGCAAGTCGGGAAGACGTTTAGCGATGCCAGGTACCTGTTTCAAACGGCAGGATTTCTTGCTTTGCTGGACCACTAGTTGGATTTAAAGAGACCCCAGTTTAAATGGCCTTTATCTTCGTTCACTTATATTTAGCCCAGACTACCTTAAATCTGACAAGTTATCTGGCTAAGCAAGAAATCCTGCTCTGTGAAACAGGCCCCAGTTCTAGCCAGGTTGATTGTCAGCCATTGATAACAACACGTTATTCTGTATTTCGCACGTGCAAACACAGCAGCAATACGTCTACAGATAGCGGTTGTACAATACGTGTGTAAGACCGATTTAATGAGCCACAAATAAGATGTAAGTGCTAATAAACAGTGCATGACTACAGCTATAACTTCTGTTGATAAAGTGCGCAGCCATCTTGGATTCTGAGATTGGGGTTACAAACCATGTTCTTTCCAGAAGTTCAGGCATTGAGGAGCACAAATGATTAAGGTTCTTGTCATTTTGATAGGAGCCACGTGAAATGTATTCTTCAAGTCAGGGATCGCCACGTTTAGCTAAACCCAGTGCTTCATGATTTTTCTGGGAAAGTAAATACTTTCCACGTGCATTTAAGGTTTTTGACAAACGTTTGTGTTAATCTTCGGCTTCTGGACCTGCTGTGGAAAGAATGTTAGGTATTTGATTCCTCAGACGCATCTAGCAGTATGCAGATAATTGGCAGTCAGTGGGCTCATCAACAGTACACCACACTGTGGTCAAATGCATTATGGGTGAATGAGCACATATTACTAATGGTGGCAAGTGGACACACAAGGTGAATATCTGGATGAACACAGTCATTGAAAGTCTTTAACCTGTGTTATGCCCGACTGTCTGTCTGACTGTCTGTGTATCGCTTTCTCTGTAATACAGTAGCTTTTTAATAATGGTCTTACTATAAAATTAACATATATGGGTTTATTGATGTCTGCTGTTAAGTGTGTGTTATTTATATGCATGATGCTTTTAATCTAACCACTTAATGCAGATTGTTGTTCTGAAATACATAATTAAAATAGCTATATAAATGCCAGAATCATTTTGAGACTTTACCTTCCATGATGTCTGCTTCTTCATTCAGCGCTCATTGTAATTGTGAAAAGTAAGAAACTCGGAAGTGTGTGTGTGTGCGTGCGCATATGTGTGTGTCTAGCGAATTGGGCCATGCAGTCCTGTGAGGGATGTGGGGACGTTTGTCCAGCCTGTCAGAGGGAGAGGTGTGGGACAGATCAACCTGCACTCCCTACCAGTGACAGGATGGGGCCACACCCCAGGAATAGAACCATTGCACAGAGGACCCTGTCGCCATAGTAACACATCCAGGTCATTGACAATGGAGCGCAGGTTGTTCTCTAGTAGAACTTGGGGGGGAGGGGATAGGTTGCATTGACTGTTATAAATCTTAAGTTGCTGGACTCATTAATTTATTTTAAATTAAACAGCAACAAATCAATGAATTAACAACCATGCTGTTGCCTGCCCTTGTTTGTCATAGCAATTTTTATTTTGGTCACGTGTGGGTTCCGTGTGAGATTCAGAAAACGCTCGCTTTCTATTCCCGAGGTATTAGCCCTGTTTCAGCTTGGTCTCGCGTTCTTTCCGCGTGCTAGCAGAGCATTATGAAAGAGCTGATGGAAATGATTTGTATAGAAATGGAGTGAAATTACAACATTTCCTCATATTCCTATATTTCTGCCTAGTCATTATGCGGCGGTTTGGCAATTCTACGACGCAGTTTGTTTTGCACACTTGTCAAGCGCTCGAAGGAGACAAAGCCACGCCGTGGTTTCGACTCGCAGGTTTAGCTGATTTTCAGTAGCCTCATTAAGGACGATAGAGAGAGAGGTTCTTACTTGCATATCGCCTATGTGATGTTCTGCGGTCTCCGGGACACCCTGATCAGAGGAGTCCCCCCTTGCTTTCGATGTTATATATGGGTTGCCATACGCTGCTCTGGACTACAGCGCTCTCTGACCGGATGCTCTGCTTCTCCCTTCCCCTCACAGCATCCTCAGTTCCTCAAGGGCCTGGCCTCGGACCAATCCCCATGTCCCAGTTTGGCACCATCTCCCGGCAAATCTCGCGCCACAACTCCAGCACTTCGTCCGTCTCCACGCTGTCCGCCACGGGCACATACCGCCGCGCGCCTTCCGTCTCCTCACAGTTCTCGCTACCCCAGCCGCACGTCAACGGCGGCCCCGTTTACCCTCCGAACGCAAGTAAGGCCGGCCTCCCTCCCTCCAACACATACAAGATTCCCCAGAGTTCAGGTTCAGAAAGTGTAAATCCAGACCAAGATTTTGTTTCATGCAACCAGCTGAGTACTCGGTCCAAATGAGTCTTTATACTTAACTGACTGGCTGGAACAAAATCTTGGTCCGGATTTGTACTTCCTGGATCTGAACTGTCCACCACGGCTGCATGCACATTTACTGACTGTGTGGGCTTCATGTACAGCTTTGAGTCTCTTAGTAAAGAGAGCTTTGTCTAACAAATGCCATAACATTTAGACTTCGGTGTTTGTCTCGCTACAGAGCGAGTATTAAATTTTCAGGCACGTGGATTTCATACGAGGACTGCCTTTTTTCAAAAAAAAAAAACAAATGCGCAAAATATCACAGATTTGAAGTAATTTTAAGTAAAGACATTATTAGGATCCGCCTCTCTCCCAATTTGATTTGAATTCCCAGTGCGCCAATAAACCGTAGATTTAACTGTGCCTGGGAGAGGGTCGGGACTGATGCTGAAATATGGATGAATAATTAGCGTGATAAGAGCAACAGGAAAAACGACGGCAGCTATCCTGGTGTTGCATTCTGTACGTTGTGTTTGTTCAGAATACAGCTGAAGGCACTGGCTTTAAACGAGGCAAATCTGGCACACCATGGCCTGAGGTTCGCATACATATATAAATATGATATAAATATAAATAAATAGATAGATGAATAAATAGAATGTGAACTTGTGAGAATGAATAGAGATTTGTTGTTGTGGAATTATGTCTGTTCATGTGATGTTGCAATAGGTAAGAAAGTAAAATGGCAGGATTTTGTGATGAAAAATGAGACCACGATAAATCATTTCAAAACTTTTCCCACCTTTACTGTGACCTAAATCCTCTACAATTCAATTGAGAAAAAAAATATGTTAGGGGAAAAAATATAAATAATAAAATAATAATAAGCTGATTGCATAAGTGTGCACACCCTTAAACTAATACCTTTGTTTACGAATTGTTTATATATTTGTGTATATGTAATTCCATGGATTTTTTTTGTACCCCTCTCCTGACACCTTTCAACGATGAGATCCCTTTGATGCTTTATAAGCTCTCTGCAACCCATGGCATTTGGTGTATGATGCAGCTGTGTAAATGTCAGGAAAATCCAGTTCGGATAGTTGAACTTTATTTAGGGTTAATCAGAGTTGCTTTAATTGATAGCAGGTGTGTATCCAAAAAGACTGAACGCTGTAATTAAATCAAAAGCTGCTTCAACAAAGTATTACTTTAAGGGTGTGAACACTTATACAGACAACTTATTGTACGTTTTTTAATAATTTTTAATTTTTTTTTAGTTTTGTTTGGGTTTTCCCCGTAACAGATTTGTTTGTTTTTCAATTGAATTGTACAGGTTTTAGGTTACATTAAAGGTGGGGAAAGTTTTGAAATTATTTATCTGGGTCTCTTTTTTTTTATATTGCAAAAACCTGCCATTTTAACAGGGGTGTGTGCACTTTCTATATTAACTGCGGGTGCGAGGTTTGGAAGATGCTAAGAGCAGAGTTGACCTTCACCTTTGAGTCAGTGGGGGCGTTGGCGGGGGTCTCTTGTTCATGATGGGTATAGCCCAATCATAGCCCAGTCCCCCAGCCATCTGCCGAGGCTAGAGAGCAGCAGAGATCATGCTGCAGAACCTCAGCTGAAGGATTGGCTGAAGCAGAAAGCTGGATATGTAGAGCATATTTAAGTCTGGCCACACCGAAACTGATTCAAGCTGAGGGAGTCGCCCGTAATGACTGGAAAATGAATGTGAATGCTTTTTCCCAGTGGACACTCGGGCAATCGATACTCAGATCTCGTCTTTAATTTTCAGGAATGTCTGTCAGGAAATGGCTATTTAATATCTATTTATTTTACTCGGTGTGTCCAAGGGACAATGCCTCTGTATCCCCCCACCCCCACAGCGTTTTTGTTTTTGTTTACCCTCGCATTCGTCTGTAGCCCTTTGATCTTCGTTTGGCTGCTCGGTCGTTCGTTCGAATCCCTCCCTCAGACTTCTGCGTCTCTGTTTCCAGTGTCTGTTGCTCCCCCTCCACCTCCCATGCCTCAGCTGACTCCCCAGATACCCCTCACAGGCTTTGTGGCGAGGGTTCAGGAGAACAGTAAGTCGACATCGATGCCACTTAGCACGAGGCAAGTAGCGCCACCTAGCTGTGCCCGAGGGGAACGCCGGCGGCGAAGCCTGTCCCTGGGTTAGCCGTCGTTGCTGTCTCTGTTCACACTCTGTGGTTTTGTCTGCATTGTGTCTTGTCTCTAATATTGCCACTGTTGCCAATGACAGGAAAATCACCCACAAGCCCACACAATTATCAGTGGACCGATTTTGTTTTTGGCCCAAATAAAAATACAGTCGTAGGTGTGTTTGAACATCCCCCTGGTATCACTAGAATGAGAGCAGTCCAAGATTGACTCCTGGGCTGCTCGCCGATGTTAACTCTCGGTGATACGAAGGACTACATAGCAGCCGGTGAACCATCTTAGCTGGTTGCTGTTACCCATCAGGCTGTGGGGCACTGGGCCATCCCTGATCGTCTGCATGCACACCCGCCGTCGGTCTCCTTGGGTTTACCGCCGCTCCAGAGCGCTGACCGCTGTGCCTGTCCGCCCGCTGTCCCAGTAACAGATAACCCCGCCCCGCCCCCCCCTCCTCCCCCCGATGACGCGCTGATGTTCGACGACTCGCCGCCGCCCCCTCCCCCGCCCGTGGACTATGAGGACGAGGAGACGGCGATGGTGCACTACAGCGACCCCTATGCTGACGGGGACCCACACTGGGCCCCTAAGAGCTACCTGGAGAAGGGTAAGAGCCAACAGGTCAAGCAGGCATACAGCACTGTGCGAAAGTCTTAGGCGGCCGAAGGAAGTTGTTTAAATCAGTGTTTCCCAACCCGGTCCTCGGGGAACACCAGACAGTCCATGTTTTTGCTTCCTCTCAGCTCCCAACACACC
>JAODLC010000085.1:10310702-10322625 GCA_026781145.1 Hippopotamyrus pictus | reverse complement strand
ATTGCTGGAACAGAAGAATTAATGAATCATTGTTTCTCTCCCTTCAGACCATGCTGTTGCAATAAGACTGCTTTGCTTTTATTTGGATGCCCCAAATATTCTTTCTCTTTATAAGAGCAATATTTGCCCCTACTGGGGTTTTAAAGGAAGGTTTTTCAAACTGAAATAGATCTGACCTTAGTTTGGTTTTGGTATGCAGCTCAAGCATGCTTTTGACTTAACTGAGTGATGTTTTACTAGACATTGTAGCTGAGGTGTTGGGTTCAAGGTTGCCCACTGTGAGATGTTACCTTAACTAATGACTACTTGTTTGAACTGATGCCTTGCTGCCTTACAGGAAATGTGCTCTATCACAGGTTTCTGTACGTTCACAGTAAGTTTGTGTGTGTTTATCTGTGCTGGGACACCTGCAACCCACATCTGGCATTTATAAATATATGTAGCCCTGTGGGCTACTTATTGTGATGCGTACATGGAGAAAAATGCAATAACTTTCAGCTCACTGCATTTGTGAATTGCCTGTCCAGTAATTTGTATTTTTACAAAAAATTAAAATATTTTCTTATCTATTCTAACAGTTTACTTTGATTGGCAAATAGAATGAGTGTGTATATGTGGAAAATGAATGCCTACTATACAAATGTAAAACTGAATGCAAGCAAGAAGCTCACTGTAGTCTGCAACTACATTTTTCCATTATGTGGGATCATATCAAATTTGAACACATGACATACAGAACAAAAATCTGGGCAAAACAACTTATGTCCTTTTGATTTAGCATCCAAATATACCTAAACTACACATTAAAAATGTCACTCCAACATGCGGGAGAATTCTCATGTCATGCTACAGAGAGTGTTCCTGCTACTTAATGTCAAATTTCCACAGATTCTAGTCCATCAAGGTTTTTACCAAAATCATTGTTGTCATCACTTTATCCTGCTTTAAGGTGATTGGCAGTCAATATGTTGGTTCGCCTACATGTATTGCGTGTTCTCTACTTCTCAAATTGATTTTAAATTAAGAGAATTAACATTTAACTGGTTGCAAAATTATAACTCTGCATGAAACCAGACACCTGCATATCCTGCCATCTCTGAAATTCATTCTTTATCTTCATTATTTGGGGGGGGAGGGGGTTTCATTTTCAGGTCATATTGACCCAGAGAATTTGAATATTCTCAAGAGTCGCATCAAACTTTGTTTAGACTTGGAATAGCAAAGCATTTATTTCAAATATTGTGTTTGACAATGGCTGATTTGAATAGAAGGTGTTAAGGTGACAGGTATCCTTTAATAATTCTGTCTTTTGTAACTGTTCAATCACCTTAAGGTGTGCACAGTCAGGCAATTCCAGAAATCCCTGCAGTTGTCTAAGCCCTTGGCCCTTCTGAATGGGGTGGACCTCTTGTCTTCCTTTCACTCACTTTACACTCCACACAATGGGCAGGATACTTGAAAGGACAACGCATTAATGGAACAAGATGTACATCTGCTGGAAAACAAAGGCCTACATTGTACGTCAGGAGTTTCATGTGTGGGATCCCCATCTCTTTATCTCTGATTGCAGACATCTTGTCTCTTTCCCATGGCTGATATTACAGTTATCTAAACAAATCACCCTAAACAATACCTGTGGTTTTCTTACTGGAAGAAAAATTCATTTTACTTTTTGCGTTCCAGAGACTGGCAATTGCCTCATCTTTTGATCTCTGAACTCCACCAAACTCCAACAAACCAGTATATGCAAGTATATGCATAATTTCCTGAAGCTTGGCTGAATCAAACACATTCTTCTCTGTCGCTTAAGGTATAAATGATTTAAATGCAGATTGTGCATCAAGTATTTCTGTGGCTGTAAGGCCCTGGTACAATTTTGATTACACTGGAAGCTGCCGGTTTGCCTATTTTTTTTTCTCTCCAATTTTTTGATTTTCATTTTCCTACTTTTCGATTAGAAATTTTATCTGACCGTTTTCACTTGGTGAGGATATGTGCGCTCACATAATTATATATTCTCGGTCAGAATCACTGATGTCTTCTGTCTAGAACCTCCTGCCCAAAACCAGGACTGATTAACTCTGAATCTTCTGGATCTGTCTGCATTCATTCAGCAATAAGCAGTGCACATCCAATTTTACACATTAAGATATTCATACAAGTACAATTTGACGTGCTACAATTTGAAAAACAATACTGTTTCAAAGATGCTTTTTTTATTTTTGAAAATATTTTCCAGCACAAGGTTGCATGAATGAGTTCATGGCCTCAAACTAAAAATTCATTTAATAATGAGAAACGAAGAGCCTAGTTAATATTGCTGTCAGTTTAAAGATTGGCATGGGTCAAATGAAGTGAAAACATGCAGAAATGGATACATATCTTCCTCACATTAATTTGAATGAACATGTAAATGTAAATGTAAGCCACTGTTGAATGACAACAATGATGCCTTTTCATGGTTCAGCAGGATAGCCTACCTGTAACCTACCTTTATTCTGCTGCCAAAAATACACCCAAGGAGTAATTAATAACTAACTGGTTATCAGCTGAGGTAGCCCCAGGCCAGGGGTGGGTTTGTTGTTTCTGGAACCCTGCTCAAAAACTCCCTGATTCTGGTCAATATAGGGCGTCAAAAACCTCAGGTGGTTTGAGTGGTAGTAAATACCACTTCAGTGGTTGAAGGATCAAATCTAGTAAAGTAGTAAAATATGTTGAGTAATATGTTTTTTTTTTTTTGTGTGTGTGTGAGAGATTCCTGGGATAGGCTACAAAGGGGGGAAATGCTCTGACTGACAGACCTATACACTGAAGAAAACCATGCTTAACCTTTAGACCAGTGTTTCCCAACCCGGTCCTCGGGGAACACCAGACAGTCCATGTTTTTGCTTCCTCTCAGCTCCCAACACACCTGTACCAGGCATTCGGTGTTCCTGATTGGCTGGGGGCTGGGAGGGAGCAAAAACGTGGACTGTCTGGTGTTCCCCCGAGGACCGGGTTGGGAAACACTGGTTCAAATGATCTTCATGTAGGTATAAAATGATACTGTCATGCCTGTCAACGTGTGTCAGCTCAGCCATTTCAAAAGTTCTGCTAACATCACCCTAGTATTTGCAGCAACCACCTGATAATCGATCACTAGCACACCTTTTATAGCTAAAATCTCATTTACTTATTTAAGTAATTACATTAATTAAGTGAGCTGGTGGTGAATTTTAATAAATACTTGGAATGGCTGAGGTGCCCCTGAGGAGAGGCGGTGTTTATCTGCTCATCCAACTAGATATCAGTAACGTTTTGGAGAACAAAAGACATTCTTTCTAGTTTTTGTGTTATTCTTAATATGTGTACATTTTAATATGGTAAATTGTGTTTTTTGTTCTGAGCAAAACTGCACTTAGTACCCAGATGAATAGATTTAAACACTTTCTTTGACTGCCTAAGATGTTTTGCACAGTATCGTTGCTTGTGCTGCACCTTGACTCTCATGCACTTTATGACGACTGTGGCTGTTTGTGGCTTTGAATAGGTGCAGTTATGTCATTTAAACAAGAGATGCAGCTGTTACCAGACAGGCGACCTTTTTTTTTGCAGATATGAACTTGGTTTTTGACAGGTCCTACCTAATAGTGATCTCTTTTTTATGTTTTGCATTCAGTTGTCGCGATTTACGACTACACGAAGGACAAAGACGACGAGCTTTCTTTTATGGAGGGTGCCATCATCTATATCATCAAGAAGAATGACGACGGCTGGTTCGAGGGTGTCTGCAATGGTGTGACAGGTCTGTTTCCTGGAAACTACGTGGAGTCCATCATGCATTACGCAGATTAATGGGACAGCGTTCAGCTGGAACATTCCGGTGGACTAAAGAATGACACCTACCGTTGAAGGATAGATGAGGGAATGAGTGTGTTAGAGTGACAACCTGCTTACTTCTGTGGTAATTTGTCATGTGACTAAATTCTATATACTGTGAGCAGTAGGTTGTAGGTAGTAAAATGCTGGTGCCTGTTGATTATGCTGAACAGTTATGTCATATGCAACATGTCGAGGATTGCTTTTTTTTTTTTTTAAATTCCTTTTTTTATTTTTTTAATCAGTTTTTAAACTGTGCCATTTGTCACCTACAGCAATTCACTTGACAGAAGGCCAGATTTCTGAGTGTGAAATACAAATCATTTTTTTTTTTTGTCAGAACTACTGGTTTAAAGTTTTTTCAAATGTCCAATCCACTTATGAAATGTATTTATCTTGCTTAAGACGTGTGTAAGCAGTTTAGAAGACGTTTAATCCATTACGCTTCCAAGATGATGTAATATTTACAGTGAGCACTCAATTAAATTTTTTTTTTTTTTTTTTTGCCCCCTGGACGTTTTATGCTGTAATTGTATATTTATAGAGCTTATTGCAGAGTCGTAAGTCTGGTAGTCTTCATGTTCATTCTGACACTTGTTTTTGACCAATCCAAAATCACACGACATCACCACGTTTCTCTAACAACGGACAGCTTCTGTATTGGCCTTTGCGGTGTATCAGATGTTCCTTAGCTCTGCTAACAGTGGTTCTTCAGCGTTCTGAAATGTAAATATAGGCCATACGTAAAGGTCCTCTAAAAGCCTAACCTCTACTTCGTTTTGTCTTTGAGCATGCTGGCTGAAAGAATGGCCATATTGAATTGTTAGTACAAAATGCTTGGTGATCATGCTATCTTGCACTGTGTTTCATAAGCGAGACAATGGGGCTGATTTGCATTTGTATTTGATTTAATGAGTTAATGAGTTTAATGCACATCACGGCCATTTTGTCACTGTCATTGTGTATTTTTAGTTCAAACGTTCAATACCTTTTACAGATTTCCAGCTGTTTTTAAACCTTTGGGAATATCTCTTTTTACCCAAAGAACATTCTTTCTCACCCCCTGTTTGACTCCTAAGGCAATCAACCCCAAGGAACTAGTTTGTGTTTGACCATAAATGTAAAAAAAAAAAAAAAAAAAAAAAAAAAATCAGGATTTTCCAGCTAACATTGTTGCCTTGATACTTTTTGTCTGTTTTGTTACATTCGCAGTTAAAGTTATTCTGTAACCATTCCGTTCTGTAATGGTGAGGGAACTTAATATTGTCACCATCTTTAATTTGTACATGTATGTACAGTCTTTTATAATAAATCATTCTCCTATATGTGAATTGTCATAATGGTGGCTGGAGATACACCTCACAACTGTGTGCTTGGTTATCAAAGCCTCAGTGTAAGATGCAACCACAACAACTCCTGGATTATATAGGATTTATTCCCCATCAGTCATTTGAATTAAATTTACATGGTACCCTTCCCAACAGTGCTCGCCCAATGTTCTTAATTTAAGATTATGTAATAAGGGTGACATCACCGATTGACAGTTATGACTGCCGTAAAGCCAGTGTAGATGAAAAAGGCACAACAGGAGACTTAATGAAAATCTACGGATTATAGCAGTGTTTCCCACCCCGATCCTCGGGGACCCCCAGACATTCCTCATTTTTGGTTCCTTGCCGCTTTCTGCCTGAGGTTGAGACGCATGATGATACTGTAATCCTAACCGCCATGTATCTCGAGCCCTGTGCTTCCTGGGATGGGCACGTCTCCCCAGGATAAGGGGGTGGATGGATTTATCATCAAACCTTTGCGATGCTAAATATCATGTCGCACATCGATATGGAACTATGGTCATGGCAAGTGTAAAAAAATACTTCAGAAATTTGATGTCTAGATGTGTTTTCTTTCTCAAATTTCAAAATCTCAATATTATTTTCCCAAACTTTCAAATGCTATAGCTGTGTACTGTGCAGATATTTGAACTACTGTTTTCATTACTGTTTCTTGTATGATGTGATTATGGTCAATGTTTGACTTGTCATATTCAGCCATTTTTCATGTTCTTTAGTACATTTCCATATGAACTCAGTAAGCACAGCTTTTGTAAATGCAGTAAAATAAATTCAATCCAACCTGATATATATCTTAAGTACTTTAAAAAGTCGTGATTAATGTTGGAAGGACGCTCACCCCTCCAGGTCTGATTTTGGGCCTTGGCTCTGTGGATGAAAAGCATGCTTGTCCTTCCTGGGTTTGTAATGGTTTAGTCTGGGAACACTGGGTTGCCCCTATAGTCCATAAACACACAGTTAAATCAACTTGTAGCTCTACATCGACTTGGCAGTCCACTTGGGCATCCTCCTGCCCTGTCCTGATGACCAGATGGACTTTCAGGTCCTCTGGGACATTAGGTCCTTGATCCTCATCATAGGGTTAGTGTGATGCCTGCAATGTACCACTTTCAGCCTATGCGCTGAATGCCAGTTTACGATCAGCCCACACACGGTCATTGGAAAGACCACACCGATGAACAGCTACATGGGATTGCCATCATTCCACTCCATACTGACTGGAACGTCCAACCAGGAAAAGGACAAACAGACACTCCAGATGAATGTCCAACCAAGATGGCACCATTTCTAGGTCTCTGGTGTACAACTTACCTTTCTGCTTCCCTCTTCCACACTAAGGAGATGTCTGTGGCTGTTACAATGATGTTTCTCCAACCTGAGATAAGTGTTCGCTGTCAGCTTGAAATTCCACAATCAAGGGCCACCCAGCTCCAACATCACTGGGATTCCTGAGATGACAGGAGGTAGAGAGAGAGGTCTCCTATAAAGTTGTGTGTGTCGATTGGAGATCGTTGCAGCTTTTAAGATGTTGTGAAAGGCCTAAATTAATGACCTCACACTGGGATATCTCTTATGGTAGCCATGGATGCCAGTAGATGGGGCTGAGGGCAGTGCTGTTCCAGGAAGGGTCCCGAATGCAGTGAGAAGCCCCAGAGCAGGTCTGGGTGTGTGCTGGAAAAGGTATCAGATCCTGCTTCACTCACCTGGGTTCTTCAGCTTTATGAAGCCCAAAGGGCAGGTGGCAACATGACCTCATAATGTTGATAACTGCAGCAACTGCATCCAGGTGCAGGAACTTGTGACGACCCCTAACCACGCTAAAGAAGTGACTGAGCCACTGCCCGATGTCAGCCCCCAAAGAACGCCAGTAAAAGCTTATACAGAGCCGTGGGATCACCGTAGCACCCCATTGCCCAAAATGGACTGGAAAAATCATAGTCCTATTCACAGTGGCACATCCTGGTCCTGCGAAGAGGAATTATACACAGGCAATGAAACGGGACGACTACCTGCAGAAGTTTCTCTATAGGGAAGGGTGCGTAAAACTCAGCTGGTTCTCCTGTGACACCGAGTATAAACCTGGAGGAACCTCGGTACCACCACAGCAGCACTGGACCATCACGTAGGGGTCCATTATGAGACTTCCTATGACCTTCAGCTGCCAGTATAAATACGACCTGCACTGGATCCTAGCTAGTAGCACTGGCGGGGAGGTTTGGTGTGCTGCTTCACGCTGGCATCTAACCATCTTGGACTATCTACAGCAGTCTAATGTAATGTTTTTTAGATCTATTGAACCTGTATGATCATAATAATATTTTATTATATGTTAAATTTAATTATATTGCGGTAATATAAAATGTATTATGTAAAGTATGATTTTTTTTAAGTAAATGGTGAAACTGTAGTAAATGTTTTTCGGAATTTGTTTGAGTAACCTTTGAACCCTTGTGGTGCAGATCAAATCTGTCCTTACTGGGATCTGCTAAAAAGCCTAATGACATTTGATCGCTGTTCTAAATAAATACATTTTCTAAAAAAATGAACACCATCGATTATCTATTTTTTAATTGAATCTTGTTGGTTGCAAGGTCAACTGAAATGTATTTCTTTCCAAAGGTGTTTGGAATTTCTATACCATTTTATGTCTTTCGTGGGGGGGGAGGACACGGTCAGGTCAAGTATTGTGCACATTTGTTCACTGAACCTCTGCTGTTTCACCAGTATCACCGCTGAATGTATGGTGTGGTTGATTCCATACATTACTGTAGCCCAGCACACCCAGAGATTAACACGTAACCAGAAACTAGCCGTGTAACAGACATATAAATAAATACTAATAAGTAAGTACTAATAACTATGGGTAATTAGTAAGTGCTAATAACTGCAGGTACCGCAGCCAGACGGAGAAACCAGATTGACGTGGAGAATGGTTATACAGTGATCCCCGCTATATCGTGGATTTCTCCCCGATGCATCACAGTTCTCTGCGATGTGTATGTATATATGGAAATACATTACGTTTTATTATTATTATGTTACTCATATCCTTAGCCCGACATCCACATATATGTGTTCGCAAAGTGTGTTTTAAGAAGTTTTAATGTGTTCAGCGTGTGGGGGGGTATTTTAAGGATTAAACTATAGAAAAATGTTTATTTATGTGGTCTTTCTACATCGCGGATTTTCACCTACCGCTGATGGGTCTGGAACGTAACTTCCACGATAGGCTGGGCCAGGGTGATAGTATTCCCAGCTGGAGTTATATACCACCAGTAAGAGTGACAAATACCAAGTGACGTGCCCTAGCGCCTGCTGGCACCTTGGCGCTAATGTCAGGGAGGGTCGCATTATTGCTTGGAGGTGGGACTCTTTGGTCTGTTATACATCCAGAGTAATACTTCATTATAACACTGAACTCAGCTGTGAGGTGGGATGTGCTGGTCAAGAGTTTGGACATGCCAAGACGGCCAAAAAAGGGGAGTGATGATGTCGCATCACATGACCTGGCTGCCTGTTCCAGACACAGTAGAAAGGGGTTTGAGGAGTTTGACCAGAGAGTGAAGGAAAAGCGGCCAATGAGAGCTCAGCATTTATGTGGGATCTCCTTCAGGACAGCTGGATCAGCATCCCAGGAGGACACCTCATGGACCTGGTGTAGAGGAGACAGTAGGGTCAGCCAGTCCCTGGGGCAATTGGGGTTAAGGGCCTTGCTCAGGGGCTCAATGGTGGGATCAGCCTGCCAACCACGGGATTTGAACCAGCAACCTTCTGAGTCTCAACCCACAGAGCTGCCCCCCCAAACAAATTTATTTATTTTTTTTATACATTTTTAGTCAGTGCATAATTCCATATATCATATTTTATCTTTTTGGTGTCTTTATAATTATTCTACAACATACAGAATAGTACAAATAAACCTTTCTATGAGTAGATGTGTCCAGACTTCTGACTGGTACTGTATATCATCGCCTAGTCACAACATACACAACTTTAATTAACTTGAATCATTCATAACTGATTCAAAGTGCCTCTATTAGAGTGAGACACTACATTTTTTGTACCAGTAACTTGTGTAAATTGAAAATATTTGCGGAGGTAATTACCTGATTTTTCTTTGGTTGCCACAATTGACTATCCTTGGCAGTGCTTACCATGGTCTAACCCCAATACAGTCCATAAAACATTCCTTTATGTTTTATTTCTACTTTTTAGAATGTTTCTAAGACACAGCTAAATAATGTGAAGTTATTTATTCCATAATTCAAGTAACACGTACAAGTTTAATGCAGCACTTTGAAAATTAAGTAAATATAGAGTTTGAATATGGTCTCATTTCAAGTCCTAAGATATATTAATATAATCAATTCCTATTATATTGTTAATTTACCTCCTCTTAATAAAACATCACTATACTGTACACCATATGTATAATCATTTTAATTATAATGCATTACAAATGGATTGCATTCGGCTGTGAAATGGAAATGTATGTGCATTTATAGATAGAGATACTTAATGACATTTATCATCATTTGCTGCTCATGTGTGACGCAGCTACGATTCATAAATTGTCACATTGTGGCAGAGGGTGAGCAAAATGGCCGATCAATTGAACTGCTGGCTTGTTTCCCTTCTTCCAGCCTTTGACTGCTCTTTACACCACATTGCCGTTACTGGTAGACGGTGCTCCAACGGGTGTGGTTCTTTTGGGAGGTGTGGGGGGGACTCTTCCCTGGCCAGCCACAGGTCTGGCTCTGGGTGCACCTGCCGCTGAGCTCAGCAGATGCACCGGAGGGGGCGGGATAAAGTCCGGAGGCGGGTCGAGGTCATCCGAGGCTGCAGGGGGCAGCATGCCGTGCGATGGCTGCTTGTATGAGGTGTCCATGACGCAGTGGCCAGGAGGAGAAGGTGGAGGAGGTAGAGGTGGATCAGGTGGCGGGGGGGGTAAGATTTCTTTCATGGCAGGTGGGGGGTGGGGAAACAGAATGTCTTTCCAATTGCCATCACCCTTTAAAAATACACAATACACTTTTAAAACATCTTTTCTTTTAAGTTGCTATTAAATTATTGTTATTCAAAGGTTTTTTAAATTATTTTACATCCCCTCACAAGGAGAAAAATGGATGGATGGATGGATGGATGGATGGATGTTATAGAAATTATGATTTTTAATATTTGTTACTGTACTATACTGATTGAGATGTATGTAAGATGTATGGATATTTGTTTTCTTGCACATAAAGATGACTCAGTGTTTGTACTGGCTGCTCATTTTGTTTATAACCATGACAGAAACTGCTAACGCAGTGCACTCACACTCGTGCAGCTGAAGCAGACGCCAGACACCTAACTGGTCTGCGCCTGCGGTCAATTTTCCTGTAAGTTACTGTGTTGGAAAAATGGAGAGGATTGTGTGCATTTCCCAACAGAGCTGGGGTTATGACAACATTTATTTACTGTAAATCAGATGACTGTATGTGCTCAGATGATGGGAACACACTCAGCGTTCCTCAGAACCAAAGGATCCTTCTCCGTTTCTAAGGTGTCCTTTACCTCATATTCAAACATACAGACCCATACCTTAGAGCAGACCACAGCTTCATTATTCTGAGATGAACACATTTCTCCTTCGTACCTTTTTTGAGGGTTCATTGAAGCGTGTGGTGACAGGCTTTGGCGGGGGGGCAGTCTGGGGGGCTGCTCCATTAGCTTTAACAGCAACTGTAGCACATGGATGAAAAAGAACCATGCGGCAATCCGATACTATATTAGTCACATATGATCTAATTTCCCAGCATTCATAGCTTTTCTAACTAGGGATACCATATTTGGTGAGATGAAAAAGAGGATGTTTCTGGGGATTAGAATAAAATGAGGTTTCACATTCACCGACCAATCAGGTAGCGCTTCTCTCATGAATATTAATTAACCACCCTGTTGTGTCCGGGGAAACCTGGACGCATGGTACCCTTAAAGTTTACTCTTGTTTTACAATCTACACACAATTGACACTATATACGTGTCTTTTTGAACAAAAGTTACAGAACGCTAAGCTAAGGTTTGTTACACTTCAAGTGATTCACTGTTCACATGAAAACAAAAACGAAGTGTTAAAGTGCCAGTGCTTTCCGGAACTTGGCATCACTCGTGAGCAGCGTGACACATAAGGATGTCCACATCGTCTAATTCTTAAAGCAGACGTGTGCACGAGCCTCGAGAACGCTGTGCGATGATGATTCTCACGTGGTACCAGGGGTGGACTTAAGACAGGGGGGTAGGCTGTCACCTGTGGGTACTGAAAACTAGGGGCCCCACGAAGACAGAATTTCCGGAAGTTACATTTAAGGATGTAACATAAAACGATCATTTAAATGATAGCAGCGTGTATGTTATTTGCATATTTTTGCGACAGTTTTCATGATAGACAGAATTGCCCCCCCCCCCATGCCAGCTGTAATGGACTATTCCACTTTGAGTCTTTGCGCTGCCCAGCTTTCTTAACGTTGGCGCATACCGGCTGTTCACTGCCAAGCGAAGCGGCACTAAGTAGCTGAACGAGAAGAAAACGGCATAAACGGCCAAGACTAATGTAACATCTCCCATGTCTGTCTCGCTAGAGTGGTAGACAACTTGTGGACAGATGTGGAGAGAACATAATTAAACAAATATTTGCTAAAAATATCCAAGGCTAACCTTACCGACACAATAAC
>JAODLC010000085.1:10285304-10296860 GCA_026781145.1 Hippopotamyrus pictus | reverse complement strand
CCTCAACTGGCTCCTTTCGACGTGGAGGAGCAGCGGTTCTACTCTGAGGCTCTCCCGGATATCCGAACTTCTCACCCGATCCCTAAGGGAGAGCCCAGACACCCTGCGGAGAAACCTCATTTCGGCCGCCTGTATCCGCGATCTCATTCTTTCAGCTCCTGACCATAGGTGAGGGCAGGAAAATGAATAAACATGAGATCAGTATATCACCTTTTGTGTTTTTCATTATTTGTTCTTTCAGTAGCTGACAAAGATTTATAGAATTAACAGAGACAGTAACAAATATAGTAACTGCTTGAAATAAACTATCCATCATAATTCTTCCACCTGGGGCGGTGAGTGGCTCAGTGGACTAATCCTGTGTTTGGACTGAGGACAGAAATCGAAGTAAATGGGAGAACATTCAGCCGACTTGTGTCTGGTTTTATATCGAGTTAATCCATCTATTCAGAACACATGCCATGTTAAATAGGCAGGGAAATTAATAATATTTTCCCTTGGGGGTTCATCTTTACTAAAACCATTTAGTTATTATTGTTAATTAACCATTTGCTGCAGGCTCATTCCTATGGGGGGCGCTGTGGTGCTGGGCGGTTTGGACTGCTGCCTCGCACTCCTGGGACCAGGGTTCGAGTCTCTGCCGTGGCTCCATGCGTGTGCAGTTTGTGGTTCTCGCCGTATCGTTGTGGGGTTTCCTCTGTGTACTCCACATAGTCCACAAAGAAGCTGAAGACTCCACAAACTCTGAAGAGGATTATTAATAGTCACGCATCTGGTCAGGTAAAGTTGGATTACTACATGTACAATATAATAATCTATACCACAAGTGTGTCTGCTGGGGTGTGGCATGGGTAAATAGTGTCCTGAAGTTGTATTCGGGGCATACCGCAACTCTGGATATAACAGACTGTTTTACCAGGTCCCTTGAAGTCTAAGTGGACTTTACTGTATTTATTAATCTATAAACAAAATAATAATGAATAACACAAAAAGTGAAATATTGATCTCATGTTCGTTCATCATTAATGAATCATGACGGATCATTTATTTCAAGCAGTTACTATATTTGTTACTATATCTCTTAATTTTATAAACCTTTGTTAGCTACTGAAAGAACAAATAATGAATAACACCAAAAAGTGAAATACTGATCTCATGTTTGTTCATTATTAATGAATCAACGCATCTTTTATCTCAAGTAGCTATATTTATTCATGATTTGTACTTCAGTAGTAAATGAGTTACTACTAAGTTACTAAGGAACTGTATTGTGAAGTGTTACAGTATATTTTTATATTGCAGAGTGTAAAAATTTTTCATGGTTACTTATAGCCACACAAAGATGAGAAGAGAGATAAGTGCTTAGGTTTTAAGAGTGCTGTGTCATTTATGTTTCCTCATAAACATGCATAATTTTATAGTAATTTGTGGAGGTAGAACAAAACAATTACGCTTATCAAATTTTGACTATTTTGGGTCGAATTCACACTTATAAGAAAACAAATACATTGTCTCGTATAAACTGGCAATTGTATTTTTTCCCACCCATTATTTTGCATAAGCCTGCTGGTGCGTTTGGATCCAGAAAGCACATGAAATGGAGACCATGGACACAATGTCAGCACATGCATAATATTATGCAGTATTTACCAGACAAAATGTAAGGGGAAGAAGGCTCAAAACCACATTCATAAATTGCTAACAATCCTGATAAAGATGTTATCGATAATATTGCCTCCCCCCCCCCCCCCCCATAATTATTTAGGATTATTGGAAGTTCTTGAGTGTGCCCAGTGTGATTTTGAATTTACCTTATCCTTCTGTTTAAAAAAAAAAAAAGATATATCCAAAAGTTATGCAGTCCAAAAGGCTAAGGAATAGCAGGCGTAACCCAGTCCTGGCTGATGTCTTTAATAATAAATTCCTTCAGTGGGGTTATCTATCCTAGTGTGTTTCAGTGTAAACATATTGAGCTTTTTGTGAGCACTTGTGAGTCAAAGCACAAGAAGAACTGAACTATTTAGCCGAGAACAGGAGTCTATTGGTCCTAAAGTAGTTTGCAAAACCTGAAGTAGCTCAAAATGTCCTTCCATGACTTGGATTATCTAGTCGCCCTCTGAAGCCGTTCTGCTTCATCCAATCATCCATCTTCTAGCTACTTAACCTGCTCAGGACAAACCACAAGACTGAAGCCCATCCTGGACTGGATGCCGGACATGAGACACGCACAGATGCAGTAAAATGCTACGGGCAACTCTGAGACTCCAGTTAGCCTACATCAGTGGACCTCAAACTGTGTGATGGTTTTAAAAGCTTTTGAAAGGTGACGTCGCACCCTTTTCACAGAGGACCAGAGCAAGAAAAATCTCCAAGGACCCATCCCACCCCGATAACTCTCTGTCCTGCCTGCTGACCTCAGGCAAACGCTCCCGCAGCCTTATGACCAGTAACTGAAAAGTGAAGGAGGAACTTTTTTTCTCCCTAGGTCATAAGGCTCCTAAACCAGGACAAGTCTCAGTGCCCCAAGGTCTCCTGCCAGACTCTACAGCAGGGGTCACCAACTCCGGTCCTGGAGAGCTACTATCCAGTAGGTTTTCTGTCCCACTTGGCTTCTGATGAGCCACACCTGTTCCTGGTATTTACCTGAGAACAGGTGTGGCTCATCAGAAGCCGGGAAGGACAGAAAACCTACTGGACGGTAGCTCTCCAGGACCGGAGTTGGAGGCCCCAGGCCTACAGTGACTCTTCAGTCACTGTAAACACTGGGATCACTATGCACACTGTGTACAGTACGAGAGCCCATAATCCCAACAGTACTGCTTACATTCACGTCATACTGTCCAAATTGTTAGTACATTTCTCAGGTCTCTTGTACATTGCACTTATATTGCACAGAATAATCACGTTTACCTAATCACTTATGTATAGATTATGTACAGCTGACCATTTCATATATTTTTTATTTTATATTGTTATTCTTTTCACGCACACCTGCTCCGAGTGACCAGGGTCACATTCCACTGCATATTGTATACGTACAGCTGCGTACGTGATGAATAAACCTCTTGAATCTTGAGAAATAAGTTTAGAAGTTTACAAGTCGGTCTGGATCCACGTTCAAAATGCATTATGATGAACGAAAGTTTTTATTTTCACACCACACATATTTTTGCGATGCTTGTGATGTTGTGTCAATAGGTTCATGCGGGGGGGCTGCGGCGTTTGGTTGGCTGGGTGGGTGGGCAACGAGGTTTCTTCTGCTTCCGAAGGAGGGGGGCGTGAAAAAAAAAAGGTTTGAGGACCACTGGCCTAAATGAATGTCTTTGGTCTGCAAAGCAGAAATTGGAGCATCCAAATGGAATGCAGCTGACACGGAGAGAACATGCAAGACTGCACACGGAGAGAACATGCAGACTGCACACGGAGAGAACATGCAGACTGCACACGGAGAGCAGACAGAGCTCCATCTCAGATACGTAACACAGTAATGCCCAACGGAATGGCTTATGACTCCGACAGGCCTTTTTTTATTTACTCCTGGGGTCCATTACTCTTCCCCTTGGACGGAAATGCACTTTCCGTATATTTTCTTTAAGGGAATAGGATTTGGCTCAAGGCTTTTGACAGCGGTTGTTTTTCACACTGGTATTATTGCATTTCACCCACAGGCCGTGGCTTGCATCTCACGCTGTGTAAAGGTCCCCGTTTCCCCAGAAGGCCACTCAACTGCCAGTTATGCTGAGGTGCCTCAGAGTTTATGCGGACTGAGCGAATGCCGCATCAACTATTGATAAAGGTCAGAGGTCAGAGGTAAACAAAGACCAGATTCTTTCTGGGGGCATAAAATGCATTACTCTGTGTGACGTCTCCATCAGCGAACAGATCTATAACTTCTTCCTTCTGCGTATGCATCTGTGCATTCTAAAAATTTTTATATATGTAATTATATAAAAACAGCACCAACGATAAATGACATTACATACGGGAATTACTGAAATTGCCATTTGATTTTTCTTTTAGTTTTGACATTTTTGGTTTAATATAAAGGTATATGGACTCCTATTCTGCCTAGGGTGGCGGCCTGTTTGATTTGTGGAGATTATTAGAATACTGTACTTTATGGCCGTCACTTCAAATACTAAGGCGGGGTGACCATATGTCATCTTTTCCCTGGACCCGTCCTCTTTTTAGGACCTAAAAATGCCTGAAATGTCCAGGATTTTCCTTTGCTTGATGTTGATATTTGCTTTCCATAGTCACGTTCTATGTGCATAGTTGTGTTGCTTTGATGCCTCTCTTTATGTCCTGCCCCTTGTCCCCTTTTTTTGCAACGCAAATGCAGTTAAAGTATACTTACATGCTGCTTATTAATGCTCTATGAATGCATTATAAATGCATTATGAAGGTACAATTAATGTAAAGCGTTATGAAATATTTATATTTTATATGCCTATTTTTTCTTTCAAATGAAATTCATTTCAGACTGTTGCTAAGATGCAAGCCTCAGCAAACTCACATCCTTCTGTCCTCTCAAGTGTTGATGTATCTAACAGACAACAAATCCACTTAAAGTTTCATTATTGCTGTTATTGAGGTCAAATGCCCCGGGCTAGAAAACCAAGATAATGCACGACCACATTTTCTCTTTTTGTCTCTCTCTGTTAGCTTGCTAATTGGTTTTAATTTGTGCACAACAAGCAGAATCCAAAGATAATTTATTTGCAGTGCAAGCTAGCAAGCTAAGTCCCCAAGTCAATGATATGACGTGTGAGGTTCCAAGGATTTTCAACATTTATTGACGTGACAGACCATGAGCCAGGATTCTAGTGGGCGTGGCCAACTTTTTGACCCCTGACCTTGAGCCGTCGATACCCATTTTTCACCATTTTCTTATTAACTTTAAGTCTTTTATGTGCTCCTTGGATTGAATCACAGTCTGAGGTTTTTATAGCTGCCCAAGGGCTTTCCTTGTTAGTCATACATCTGTTCTTTTGCTGTTTTACCACAGAATAAGGAACTGCTTGAGTTTCGTTTAAACAGAACATTTTGTAGTTTCCGTTGATATTCTGGCTTAATATTTATCTTCAGTTTAAGCATGAATATTTTAATGTTATTAAGCTGAAAATGAATTAAAGAACGAGCTGCGGTTTCCTGTTTCGGATAACGTTTTGGGTCCCTCTGAGCTAGCTGTCTGAGTGTGGCATCCAGGGTAGGCATTGTATTTGGCTTTGTCGCAATTCTGTTAAGTTGTTGCATTATTAATGGTTTACTATTATGTATTATTGCATTTCCTGGATGGGGAAAAGGTTTCGGACACTTGATCCTGTTAGTGCGGTAATTCTAAAAGTATTTGACTGATGTTTTGTCCATTTTCCGAAACCGCCGAATGCCAACAGGGGTCATTGGAGGGGGACTCGAGCCTATCTTGGGAACAGGCAGGACCCAACACACCACTACAGGGCCAATTTAGGCTTGCCAATTGACCGGTGCTGCACACTTTGAGACTGTGGGAGAAAACCTGAGCCCCCAGTGAAAACCCACAGAAACATGGGGAGTGTGTGTGAACTCCACACAGAAGGGACCCGGGACCAAACCCAGGACCTTCATTCTATGAGGCAGCAGCACTAACCACTGCGCCACTGCACAGACACACCGTATAGTCGAAACACTGGATATAAGACAATTTTGAGAAATTGCAGCAAAACTGAAGCTTAGCAAAGTTTACATTTTTTTCATTTCATTCCCGCAAAATTTATCAGGAGCAGTTTATTGAGAAAATGGGATCGTAACATTTTAACCTGGATTCATCAGACATCCATGTCACAATGGATTATTTGTTCTGACCCCAATGGTGTTTACATAAATTCTTCCTTTGGTAGCCTGCCTATCCATCCATCCATCCATCCAACAAGACATGCTTTTTATCTGGAATTGACCAGCTCTTTGTTATAAGTATGTATTGCAGAAGTTATAGCTATTCTCATATCTCCTTAATGTCTGGATCCAACAAGATGGTCACCTGTAACATCCATATTCACTCTTATGCAGCACAGGTACAAATGACTTTGGGAATTAACAATAAATGGTTTGTTTTACTAAACAATGTCTATGTTATTACAAATTCTGTCCTTTGACCACACCCACATTTATACCCTGACCAATCAAATACAGGGAGGCATCATCCTATGGGAAAAGTAATAGTTTCTGGGAATACAAAGCATGTCTGAATATTACACAATTTGCATGCATTACTTTTAGTCTTGTTCTGCCTGAAGGTAGATTTCATTTTGCTTGCAGGGGAGACCTAATTAGTGAAAACACTCCATGTAATTGCATTAATATTGCATACTTAAGTGCTTCTAAGTACGGAAACCAACTTGTGCACTTTTACAAAGACGTATTAGTGAAAACTTCTTAGATCCACAGGAAATGGACCTAAAAATCAGCCTGTTAAATATAGCCCTTTATTACTGAACTGCTCTGATCTGCTGCATTTGAGTGCATGGGCACGTTGGTCCTTGTTTGGCGCTTAGTTGAAAAACCCAATCTTTGCATACGGCAAAGGTCCTTTTTGCAAAAACAGGTCAGGTTTGTTTCAGATGCATACGTTGCCAAAGTTGCATTATCGTGATCGGCATTCCTTAGCTGCGCAATTTCAGGCTTAGGTCGCTCAAGGGTCTGGTTAGATCTTTCGAAAAGACAAGACCATCAATCCTGGTGGTATAGATATGGTTGTGGCGTCAAACAAATGTCTTAAATTCATTATCCAGTCGGAAATACCGATAAAACAAAACGACAGACAAAGCATAAACCAACAAACAAACGAATGAATAAACAAACTAAGTAAATAAATAAAAATATAGATTCACTCCCTCATTCCATAGTGTCACCATTAGTGGAAAGGGTGATTTATATTTCTGTGTAGAATGTATACTACCGTTGCAGCCCTATGCCGTAGCCTCGTACCCTATGCTGTAGCCTCGTACCCTATGCCGTCGCCTCGTACCCTATGCCGTAGCCTCGTACCCTATGCCGTAGCCTCGTACCCTATGCCGTAGCCTCGTACCCTATGCCGTAGCCTGACATGCACCTCCCACAGAAATGTAGCTACAGGCGTCAGGCTATGCTATAGGGCTAAGTGGGTATCAATGGTGCAGATTCTACACAGGACTATAAATCAGTCTGAACATGTGTCCGGCCAAAACGACTGAATTTCCAGTTGATTGACTGATATTGGGGCTGCGCTGCCTCTTAAGACATCAGATAAAAGTATTTGTATTGCTGGCATGCCATAGTGCCATTGGTAGTCATGGAAACTAACATACTCCATACCAAATTTAGCAGAGAAAATGTCTTTCCCGGTCACGGTGTCATGCAAGCCTCATCTGTCCTTTCACCCAGGGCAAGAGAGAAACACGTGACATCGTTCCTTTTGCTTTTTAGCCCCTCGTACAAATGTCCATGACGCACCTCTGTGCGCTCATATCAAACGCTGGCTTTATAAACAAAGCGCGCGATTTCCCGCAGCCTCCCTGAGTCTCAGCGTCGGTGTAAGAATGGCCCGATTCTGCAGTGACGTAGCTGACGGTGGCGGGTGCCGCTGACTCTACATTTCCCTTCAAGTTGCGCTTTTGACTTTCGATTCACTTGTTCACCTTTAAGCTGCTTTCGTTTTGGGGGCCCTGTCTGGTGATTCCACCATGCAGACACACCAGGCGGGTAAAAGGGCCAGAAATTTGATTCAATGAAAAGTATCTTTCCATCCTGGACTATACTTCTTTTGTCGAAGGTCAACCTTTCTCACTAAACGCATACCTGACTTGAGCAACGACTTCGACACCTTATAGAGAGCATGAGCAGGTTTGTTAAAATAACACTAAATGTTAACTTGAGAACAGACCATTAAAAATTCAATAAATCAAATTTTCAATAAATCAATCAAACAATCATACTATTGACATTTTTCAGATTCCTGTGTGTGTGGGGGGGTAACACCATGCTTCTCTCTTAATGTATCCACCAGAAGGGTTGGGAAAAAGAGAGTGAAGTGAATAACATTTCTGAGAAAGTCTGTCCTGACACCAGCTTTATGCGAGAATGAATTTTCACACAAACATCTGACATTTCACAAGACTGATCAATGCTTCCCCTGCAGGAACATGCAATGATCAATTGAAACACAAGAGAAATTTCAAATATGACATTATTATACTATATGTCAATGTTGATTATATTTCTGCAGCTTACATTTCATACTTGCTTTGTAAATTATTTGGTACAAAACAGATTATAAAGCCTACAGCTCTGCTTTTTGTTAATTTACTCATATTTACTAACAATGAAGCTAGAATATAATGACAGTGTCATTATAAGGATGAAACTTTCAATTAGTGTTACCTGGTACAAAATCATACACACTCCAGTTCTCCTTAAAATATAATAGGCAGAGCCTGACCATATAGATTTATAGTGAAAATGTATTCTGTTTGCTATGTAATTTTAGTACATATGCTCAATGTTACATACACTTCTTGTAAAAGAGGCAGGCCAAATTCACTAAGCCTAACCCGTTAATCACTTACAAAGCATACTCTTTAACCATGTGCCTTGTGTTGCATGATTTGGTCAACACAATACATCAGAAAATCGCCAGTACAGCATGTGATTTGCACTTTGTGTCCTATCGGCTCTCTTACCCGTAGGTATCTAATGACCTAAAGTCAAGCATGTCAGAAAAATGTAGAATGAGCACCAGTCAACCTTTCTTTTTCATTAACTAACACACATGGATTGAACTGGAACGAAAAAATATTGCCCCAGAGTGAAGTCCAATCCACACCTCCCCAGCATCAGAAGAGATGGGCTTCTTTAATAACTCACGGTTTCCAAACCCACAACCTACTGGCTGCTGTTGTAGGCTTGGCAGTAAGGGCCAGTGAGACTCAGAAAAGAGGGATTTTCAGACAGGGAGATTGACTGAATCTACCTACTACCCGCGAGCAAGTTCTTCCCTTTTTCCTTCTTAGGAGCCACAAAGCAAATCCCAGAAAACAAACACTGCATTGTTCTTTGAAAGCATTTGAAACAATCACACCGCTAGGCAATGGGCATATTCCTTTGCTGGAATTTTGTTTATGTAAAGTCTTTACTGTGTCCCGCCTAGCATTTGTATGCCCCATAGCTATACATGTAATCCTCACTGCACTCTAAGTAAGGACAGCGTGAGGATATTACTGCGTCGTTTCTGCCTCAAAGTACTTAAGATTCCTACGCTACAGAGGATAAAGACATCCTTATTCCTCTGGCACTAAATGATTAGCACCTAATGTCATTTCATTTCAAGTACTGGACAATGCTACTAAATTATTTATATCGGGCATCTAGGATAATCAACAAATTATACTAGGCCTGTTATTCATTCATTTCTATTCGGTACTGCAGTGTTTCTGGGCAGAATGGCGAGTTTGTATGCAGCGCTTGTGTTTGTGGCCATTTCCACCAGATACCTCGGTTTCCTGCTCGAGTCCAGCAGCATGCAGTCACAGGGCTTTGAATTGTCCCCAGCGTGAGACTGCGAGGCTGCATGAACGCCCTGTGACAGACTGGGGTCCGGGGTGACCCCTGCCTCATTCACTGTGCATCTTGCCGACGGCTCCAGGCTCACCGTGACTCTGCACTGCACAAGCAGAGAAAGGAGATGGACTGATAGATAGAGGTGTGTCTGTACGCTTAGCTTGTTGTACTACAAACTCATCAATAGGCAATGCTTGACTCAGTTGCTGCGAGATTGCCATATGGTACCAAGCAAATATGTCAAGGTCGAATTATAATAAAAAACAGTCCAATAAAGAAGCAATAAATACACTTTAAAATGTGTTTAAAAGCAGGTAAAATTAGTAATAAATAAATAAAAATCAGTGTGCATTTTGAACAAATACCAGATGTTAATCAATAAATCTGTCAGGAGAATATGATGAAAATGAACAGTACTTGCAAAATTTTGCGACCATTTCATGCACAGAAATAAAAACTAAAGTGAAAACAACCAATGAAATTTGGTTTGCATATATAGACGTTCAGCACGTTCCCTTGGTGCAGAGCAAGGTAGCACAGTGTTTTTCCAGAGACTTGGAGCGAAGCTGTTTTTTAACACGACACAACACTGAGAACAGGGTAAGAGAAGAAATGGATGACATTTAGCAGTGTGTGCCTTTGGCCACCGTTAATCATATCACACAGCTGGGATTACCGTAGACACACTGCTGTCCCATTCCGAAACTTGGTGACATCTTCTGAATGCCGGTTTATGATCCCGCCACAAGAGGGCAGTGAAGGGACATTTCTAAACGATGGTTGTGTATTGGGCCATAGAGGAGGTTTACGTGCGACCTTAAAGACTGGGAGCAAGAAATTTGCGTGTGTGGGATGTCATGGGCATGAACGAGCAGATATCCAGTGTCTGGAGGCTCATGTATGTAAACATGTCGCTGTCTGTTTTTCTGTGATACTGTGGCACTTCATCTAGCTTCTGGCAGAGGACGATGTAACTTGTTTGTAGGGAACGATTCCCATGATTGATTAATTCTGAGACTTGGTGCTTTGGTGTAGCAGAGGGCATCTGCTTTAATTCTGTTATTAAAAATAGATATTACTCTTCTAAGTTCAATACGACCAGCTCTGCTATTTGTAGGTGTCTCTGAAACTCTCTCCCTTACCACTCAGAAGTTATGAAGGGTAAATGTTAGAGATTTTCATTTCATAAATTGCTAAAGTACACATTTAATATGCACGGCCAAACAGTTTTCACTGCATTACAATTCAAAGCTGAATTATTTACTTTTATCTTTGGTAGTACTTCAGTATCTTAACTACCGTATTGATTTCATTTTTAGGTTTTGATGAATTCATTAAAACCAAAAATTATACTTTTTAGTGTAACATTTAGTACGTTTAAACTCATTTATCAGACATTTTCAAAAACATGAATGTATTAGAATATTTTACAGAGCAAATTACACAGCCCATACACTGGCAATTGATTTCTATTATATCAATAAGCAAAATTGATGATTTTAAATTTATTTAAACTTTTATTGTTTGATCCATATTAGTATCGAAGCCTCGTGATTCCTGGGTGGTAGAGCTCAAGGCCCCTGTCCTGGTAATAAAATGACAAGAAACATTGACCTAGTTAAATCCCTCCTGAGAGCAGCCAATAGCCTCTCTCATGCATTTACATTTCAGTAACGGCTAACGATTGTGTTAAATACCACATTAATCAATTTAAAGAACCAGTAACAAAACACAGATCCAGTCTTACTTGAAATATAATGCTGCACAGACATTGGTAGACTTCTTCTCTCAACCAGTGGGTTTTCCAGCACTGTAATAAACCTCAAGCTATAGAGCTGAAAGCTTCTCACCTGTCGCATCTCAGGCTCAAAGCTACTTATCAAGTCTACAACTTGATCTTGATCCACATCTCCCAGCAGTATGGATCAACTGCTGACTAAATATACGATCCCTGCACTGTAATTGAACTCTGATTTATATATA